>CM040406.1:92206619-92695970 GCA_022702515.1 Ilyophis sp. 1 JC-2022 | reverse complement strand
CTATATCCTGTCACTGGTCAACACTGTGCGTTTCAATGGCAATAATGATTGTGTGGCTCTCCTCTAGGAGTGTGTCTGTTCTGTCCACCAGAACAGGCGAGACATTTATGGAAAATTTTCAGGGACTTTCTTAAATGCAATCGCTATAGTGACAGACTGTGAAATGTAATGCACATCTGCGTTTGCTTTTACTTAGCGATTAAAAACAAAACACATATTGCATTGTATTTCATTGCATGTTCGGGGCATGGGGCCAGGGGACGACCACCCCCTGACAACAATTGGACAGCATTTAATTTAGGCACGAAAACGCTGGGGTACTTCGATAAAAGAAATCTCAACAAAAAACATGACAAGTCACTCAGGCATAGCATACAAAGCACTGTCTGTAAGCCATTCATTAAAAGTTACAAAAACTAGGCCTGCCATTAAAAGAATTCATATCAAGATGAGGCCAAGTTACAACAAACAATATTGGCTATCATAGCTCACATGAATTAAACTAGCTCTATTCCAAAGCAATGCTACCCAATCTTTCCTAAATTATTTAATGTAACTTGGCCCTGTGTTTTTTCATCTTACCATCTGAACATAATAAGAAGTCTAAAAGTCCGTTGCTGTAACCACAAATCTAATGACGCTTTCGCATTTTGTGAGCAGTTAGGCTGCCTGTTAAGCATTTAGTGTATCCTGTGATTGTCTCCTACTTTGATCAGTCGCCATCATTGCCAGATCAGATGTTGTTATCCAATGGGGAGAATTATTGAGCATTTTCGATGCTGAAATCAGCAGGAAAAATAAGAACAAGAAGAAGAGGAAAAATAGGTAAAATAACCCAAGTTTGGAGCTTTATTGTAAGTTGTATCTGAATTATGTGTGGTTACATAAAGTCAAAACGTACAGAAGTTAATGTTTTTAAGGGCTGAGAGTCTGTGGTCGTTGTGTTCATTTCTGTAGGAAACCCTTAAAAGTGTCAAACTCTCAGTGTTCTATAGGTATGGGGCATGCCCCACCAAGCCGTAACTTAGCGGAAGATGGCATATCCGCCAGTGCCATCCCAATGACAGACCAAGGATTGCTTTGAATTGTGTCACGTTCCTTGCGGCACCCACTGGTTACTCAGCGAAATGCAACGGGCACGTCAATACAAGTGAGTATTACATTGAATTTTGGCACAGAAACCACGCACTGACGTTAAAAGCGATGACAGGCCACACTGCAGTCCAATAAATACAATGATGATGGTTCCTTAGCGTTTTCTCAAGTTCAGAGCAACACCTTATTATCACAGCGCTAAATGCAATGGGTATGTGGGTTACATTACACGGTCAGTATTACATTTAATTGTGGAATGAAAACCATGCATATAGCATTGAAAAACAATACACCCCGTATTTTATTTCAGTATGAGCGTTTTTGACAGAATACGCAATGAAATACAATGCAATATGCGTTTTGTTTTTAATTATGGCATGATAAATGTGCATTGTTACGTAAAAGCGGATGCAGATATGTATTAAATTTCACTATGTGTCGCTATAGCAATTGCATTTATTAAAGTCACTGAAGATCTTCCATAGACATGGGGGCCATGCTGTAGCTACATGCTCCATTTACAGAGTCCGCCTGAAAACAATTATTTTATGACAGCTGTGCACCTGTTCTTCAGAGTGAGGCCCCAAGCACTAAATACATTTCCATTTACCTTAGTAAAATAGCTGAGGAAAACCCATACGCTGTCAGGAGTTAAATGGTCCTTAAATCATTTTGAGTAATTTCCATATTTTAATCAATAGTTACTCTTTTTTTGTTATGTTTCTTTATCTTAATTTGTAACATTTTAAATGCTACATTATACACCATACAGGGGACAAAAAAAGGACAAATGTTCACCTGTAGACTTAATTAGAATACTTTTAATTAATACGTTTATCAATGAACATTTGGCACCATAGGAAAATGGAAAATGTCAGGTACCACGTCAAAATTAAAACAAGCTGGGTGACTGTGCAGCAGGAACAAAGTCACATGGCGGCAACTGTTGGAGTTTTGTAGAAGAAATTGGTGATGAGACTATTTTAAGCAAAATCACCTTGATATAGAAGGCATGTTACAGAAAAAGATTCTACACTACACACCTCTAGTTTGGAGAGCTTCCAGTCATCATTCAGATCCATTTCCCGGAATGACTCATGGGACCTGGGACCATTTCGGATCTCCATGAGCTCTATGTCGAAGGTCAGTGTGCTCTCAGGGGGGATTTTTCCTAAATAAACAAACAGAGGGAGAATCCTATGTAAAAACATGTTGATACTCTGCTATGCTGCAAAGCCTATGTCTAGCAGAACACACCATGTGACAATGATCTTAGAGTTTTTAGTTTATCTCAAGACTACGGCACGTGCAATCAATTTTCTTTTTACATAAATCCAAAAGATTATAAAAGTTGGAGCAAAAGAGATGCTGAGATTATTTATTGGATAAATTGAGGTTATATGTGTAATGAGGAGAGGAATGATCCCTAGAGGTGAGGCTTAAAGTATAAATTATGATATACAATCATAACATGCAGCGCATTTGTAGCAAATCATGTGTATGAAACAAACCATGTTTTATTTTTTACCAGCTCAATTTAAGTTTGCATTCATAATTCTCAATATTTTTCAGGCTTATTTAGTGGGATTCAGGAGCCTTATATATGAGCAAATGCTGAACAACAGATTAAAAGGCATACTGTCTGGATTCCAAGAGCATGTTCCGATTGAACTTCACAACATAATTATGGATTTTGTTACTTAAATTCCTCCAAAAATGTGACCATTTAATTAAATAAAATAGACAAGCCTTGCAATTGCTAGAATTGGTGGAATATGAAAATCAAATTGTGTCTAACTTTGTAAAGATCCTTTGGTGTGTGGAAAAGCCCACCAGAACGTGTAAGCAAGTAAAAAATTCTGGGACCATACAGTTGTTCTCATGTCATCTCAAATGGGCTATTTTTTAGTGAGTATGATAGCCTGCTAATCTCCCACAATTGAGAGAGAATAGGGTTGGTTACAGCTTCTCTAAATCTCAGCAAAATAACCAAATAAGATGGACTGAATAGCCTTTTCTGGTCAATAGACTGCATTGTGCATTCTTCGGGCATTTGTGCAATAACTAAACTAAAGTGGCATATGAACAATGACATGTTTTACTTAAAAGTCTGAATTAACAAAATATGAGAACCTGCCTCGGTGCGTAAAACCCTATATTTGTCACTATGATAAACAAAACCCAAACATTCTGGTTATGCATTGCTCTATGTATAATGCATTTGGATTTGTACCATTTTGATAAAGTTAGTTACATCAGCTATGAGCAGAATAGTTTGGAGGTGCAGAAGTAATTTTGTTTCTCCAAATGTGTACATTCAAGTGCTGGTTCTACCTTTTCCCTCCTTCCCATAGGCCAAAGCTGGTGGGATAGTCAGTTTTCTCCGTTCTCCTGTGCACATGTCCTGCAGCCCCTTGTCCCAGCCCTTGATAACCTCTCGCATCCCCAGGGTGAACCAGACCGGGTGCTTATCGTCATGGATATGGCTGCCAAGAAACCCACAGCCACACAGAGTCCATCACAGAATTCTTTAGGAAAAACAAGGACAGCATTGTAGCATATCCTAGCAAACGGGGTTAATCAATGAAATGGCAATACAATTAAATTTAATAAAAATATGACCAACAAGCCATTTCATTCAAACAAATGCTGGGGGAAGTGTCAACGGTAAACCTTATGCAACACTTAAAAATCCAGAAGTCACTAACTAAGACAGTATCTAAATAAACTAAAATATTGGCCTATAGCCTAAGGCTAGCCTACTCATAATCGTGTTCTCCTGGTCAAATTTGAACCATTCATTCACAAAAGTGAGAACAATAAGTGCATCATCACCTGCATGAAGTACACGTTCACTGCTACTTTATTGACAATTCTTATATACTTTTGACAGTAGCCTACGACATTCAAAACAATAATCTTTCCAAAAACAATTTAAAAAATTTCTCATAAATATGTGTTTAAAAACAATTGTATGCGTATTAAAATGAACTGTGTATTGCTTGATGTAGCGTAGGCTAGGCTACATATGCTGTTTTTCATGTTACAAAAAAAAAAGATCGTATAAGGTTATCTATTTAAAACATTTTTTTGATTTTGAAAACAGTCATGCATACGATGCATATCATCTAGCGATTATCTGCATCGACAGGTCACCTGGAATGAAACATCGTGCCATCGCTCAGAAATCCATCGTAGTGCACCAGAAGCATATCTCCATACTTTGACTTGCGGTGACACAGAAAAGGTTTGTGCAAAACTTCGGTTTTCACCTCCGGCTCTGGAAGTTTTGCTCCCCTCACATACAAGAAGAGTGATGTACAAAACCAGCTCAAAAAACTGAGTAACATTTCAGAATTAAAGAATAAATGTATGCATGAAATAATAGCCTACTAAGTGAGTGTGTCACAGTTACAAATATGCAGTCCCAACCTACTACAAAATACCCGAATACGTGGCAGACACAAAGTATCTCGTTTGTTCATTCTAGTGGCAACAAAAGTTCCCTTGTGTTTCTTACACAATTTTCTCTGTCCATGATTGGCGGAAATTTGTGCTAACTACGCCTTTCATTATAATATCCCTCAGAATATTGGTTCAGACGTCTGCTCATCTTAGCAAACCCGCCCATATCTGTTTCTTTGCCGAATCGGCCGCAGCGGCTGAGAAGATTTTCTTTTCTTGTATCCGCGTGATGTCACTCCAAACTGAATTGGGCTGGTCTTCCGGTCCAGTGATCATATGGTTTATAATTCACGAAGTGTCTGCGCACACAAACTGCGTAAAGCCAAATAAAAATACCTAGCTGCCTCTCAGAGTTGCGTGAATTGCGTTTTAGAATTAAAAGGAAGCCATCGGATGAGTGGATGTTTCTTATAATGATGCACTGTAACGTAAAGAGAAAATAAGTCATGGAAGGGATACTCTATAAGTGGACTAATTATATAAGCGGTATGTATTAACTAAGTAGATAGCAACGTCGCTACCTAGGCTGCATATAACTTACCGGTTAATTAGGCTAATTGCTTGTGTCATGGTTTTAGGCGATGGACGTTTTTAGCCATATCGGAATATACTTTCCTGTATGTGTTGTGCTGTCACTTGTAGCTAACGAGCTAGCACTGAAGAGCATACCATTAGTCGATTCAAATGGCAACGGCCTTGGTCTATAGCTAACGTATTGCATATTGATCATAGGGTAGAGATGTATGAACTAGCTAGCTAACGTCGGCCAATTTATGAATCATGTTAGTCTGCAGAATTCTTGCTACAAATACTCATACAAAGCAAAGCGCTGTTTTCAAAGCTTTGCGCATGATGCCACCATCTCCAGGTTTAGCTTCTGCAGAGACAAGTGATCCCCTGTGAAGCTTGTAATCCTCCACGAGAACATTCGACTGCTCCAGATCTAGCACGGCTTGTTTTAATCAGTCTAGTAGCCTAACCGTTACCAAATTAATACTAATAGTAATTTTCTATCAGAGAGGACATAGGCTACGGTCCTGTCCTGATAAACGATATGCTGGAATTGTTTAAGGGAGATAAAAACACAACAAGAGTCGGAATACCTGTATATAAGTTTAATTACTTGCTATCTTATTATACCACTGTGTCTTGCACAACAACCGCTATTTCTTAGTTTTATTTACTTTGTCCATTATCTGTAGGCTGGCAGCCTCGGTGGTTTGTACTGGACGGAGGGACACTGTCATATTACGACTCGCAAGAAGATGCATGGAAAGGATGCAAGGGGAGCATCAAAATTTCAGTCTGTGAAATTCAAGGTGGAGTAACTTCTATAGTAATACTAAATCTGTAACTGTGTGATAAATGTGTAGCCTACTTTTGTAAATGTAGGCTACCATCCTCATATAGGCTTCATGCAAAGGAAACTATTGCAGGGTTTTACTTACAATTAATTGTAAGTGATTTAATTTAATGTACAATTAATTGTACTGCTCAAGTCTAATGACCTCGTTTTATAGACCCCTTTGTGAAACGTGCAATTCCTACAGTGATTACGTGTTGTAATGTTCTGACATCTCATGAACCACAGATGTCCCACAGATAATGGTTTAAGGTTGAGTTAAGACTTTTTGTTGAGCTGTGAGTTGAAAATTACTGGATTTTTAAGGTTGCATAAAATTGTTCTGGGAAAAACTAGGCTACTTCACGTTAGTTACCTTTTAACTTGTAATTAGAGCTTAAAATAATTATTGGTCAAGATGTTTTTGAAAAAGTCTGGGAAGTGATCCAGGGAAAGTATAAAACAGTATGTATCTGACATGCAACAAGTAATGGCCCATGCAGAAGTGAATTCTAAATGTTGGGTCTGTCTAACCAAGCATTGCTCCTGTGTTCTATATGTTTGCATAGAAACAATGCATGTTTTTCCTCTATGTCTTGTCTTTGTCCACAGTACATGCTTCCGACTTCACACGCGTGGACCTGACAATTCCTGGAGAACAGTATTTCTACCTCAGAGCCATCAATGCAGCAGAGAGGCAAAAATGGCTGGTTGCTTTGGGTACAGCAAAAGCCTGTCTCACAGACAACAGGACAAAGAGAGAGAAAGGTAAGTGCTGTTGTGTTTCAGTGTCTTTGGGTGCCTAATGGTATTTACTCCCAATATCTTAAACACAACTCTCCTTCTGTTCATCTTTTTTTCCCACTGTTTTCTGTCTACCCACCACCATTGACTGCAGTCTGCTCCTTCACCTAGAATGCAGGCCCCTCCCCCCTACCAATGCTGTTTGTATAAGTGCTGTCCTTCTGATTAAAGCTTTTCTCTTTCTTTTTCTTGCCCAATCAGAGCTCCAGGAGAGCACAGAGGCCCTGAAAACCAAGATGTCTGAACTGAGGCTATACTGTGATCTCCTCCTGCAACAAGTGAACAAGATCAAGGAGGATTCTCAGAGTGAGGAGCCAGGAGCTGTTGTAGAGGTGAGCTTCCAGCAGATGTCACAGTGAGGATGAAAACAAAGTACAGCCAACTGCATTGGATGTCTCACACTTCCTTCCTTAAAGGACATTAACCCCTTTGCAGGTGGCACATTTTGTCAATTCTCATCTATTTAGGGGGTGCTCTGTTTAAGGCTTTAAGGAACATCTCTATCTATAAAAACAATGGTAGGATTGTATATTTATTTCATATTTAGTAGCAGATATTATTGTCGAATACATGGTACAATGAGACTATAAATTCACGTTTATTTTGCATTTGAGTGAGCAGGGCTTTTCACTTCATTTTTGGCTTACGATCAGGCTATTGTTGGGTTTATCTTGTTGCTATGACGGAATTCAAATATGTATGTATATATATATATGGCTCGTTATCGGCGATTTACTGTTAACTTAGGCACACAAACGAACACTCGCGGTAAATACGCTAAATGAACAATTTAATAAACAGAGGTCCGCGAAAAATTTCGATAGCACCCCCCCCCCGTCAACAATTTCAATCGAGGTCCGCGAAATGTTTTGATAGCACCCCCACCCCCCCCCCGTCAACAATTTCAATCGAGGTCCGCGAAATGTTTTGATAGCACCCAACCCCCCCCGTCAACAATTACAATCCAACAAGTAGCCCTCCGTACTACTCTGAACCCTTGAAGTAGCTCTCAGTTTCAAAAAGGTTGGTGACCCCTGGTCTACGATGTCACGCATGGGTAGGTATAGACTGGGTGGGGGGGTGCTTGTTAAATGGACTTGCTACGGGAAAATAGTGACACTTAGAAACTCCCTATTCAGCAGAGTTGTCACAAATCATCTAATAATAAAGTTAAAACACAGAGTTTGTGATTTCCGCTAATAGTTTGGCTGCAGGAGCAACAAATGTCTCAGTTGAGCAAAAAGGTGGCGCCGGCGGGAACTTCACTATGCATCTGCACAAAGGAGTTAATGTTCCTGGTAATGCTAAAGTTCCATGATAACTCTTATACTGCATTTGCATGTAACAGGTTGGTGAGGGTGTCGGACCACTGGTGAAATCCACCTGTACAACCTTCCTGAAGACCCTGGAGGAGTGCATGCATATCGCCAGTCGGGCTTTTAACCCTGACCTTTTGACCAAGAGCCCCCCCGGGTCACCTCCCGTTGCCGCCATCAAACCTCACAAGGTTAGAGCATTACTGACAAGTCAGGAATTTATTAAGAGAGATGTTTTTCTACTTTGTATAAAAAAAAACAACAATACAGGACATCCCAGGTGGTTTGTCCAGCTAAAACATTGTGCTTGGTGTAGTCGTGATCCCCACATTCCAGAATCAGAACCCGCCCACTCTGCTTCCATCTGTGGCTGGGGTTTCTCCTAGATGTTGTACAATTCAACATACAATATCTTTGCCTGGGGATGGTAGGGTTTTCCCCTCCTCATTACACCAAGTAACTCCTCTGGTCGATCACTAGCTGCAATCTCTAGCACAAGCAGCTTAGCTGGTGGACTGCACAGTGAAAATAACTGACAGATGGAAGCATACTCTTTGGATCCTGCAAGCTTAGTTGCTTTCTCTCCAAGTGACAGAGGGTATGGTAGCAGTGGGACAGGCTACACATAGGGTTGGGCATTCCAGATTGCTAGAAAAGTAAAATAGAGGGAAATAATTGATTAAATTTGAAAAGGCTAAAGATATTAATGTTGATACTCTGCTTTCAGAGAAGGGTATTTCACAGATGTCACACATTCAGAATTCGTCAGCATGTTTTAAATTCTTCGTTTGTTCTCACAGGTCAGGCCAGTCTACCAATCAAGTCAAAGCCTTGTGGAGAAGTAGGTTGTTCCCACTGTTGTTGATATTGGTCTATATTGCAGTTATGCCATACTTTGTGCGAGTTGAGTTGCACTGAATTATTTATCTGTTTATACAAGTCATAGTCCACACAATTTACATTGCTTACAGTTCCAAAGACATTCAAGAAAAACACTGAATATATTTTGGATAGGAAATTACTCTCATTTTGCTCCTGTATATGTTGTTCAGCTAAATTAATTCTTTACCGTAGACCTTTGTTAAAATGAACAATAAAACAATAAAAACAACAAAAGAAGACATTTTACGGCAGATAAGAAATCACTGCTTTCTGTTTGCTGGTAAGAATCATTCTTATCTCTGCTCTGGGTTGTTTAGGAGAAAAGAACTAAACAGCTCAGGAAATGTCATGGATCTAGCACTGGAGAGACCAGAATCTGGACCTGTGAAACCAGAGCAGCCCAGGCCACCTCCACTAGACGCACAACCCCAGCCTGAGGGTAGGTCTATTCCCCACGGATGTTCTAAAGTATGACACACCTGCAGTGGAGAGCAGTCAGTTCGGTGTAATTGGATCATTGTGTTGTATTTTAGTTGTATTTGTATGTTTTATTCGTACATGGTTTTTAAAAAATTTCCACAAGTTCTCATGTGCGGTACATAGAAACTAGAAAAGGGTAAGTTAAACATGACATTGAAGGCTAAATTTGATTGTTAGCATGTGAAGTGCTCACTGTTCATGGAGAGGTATACCTGCCACTTATTTACTTAAATTTTGTGTGGTGTGGTATTCAGAGGGCAGCCCAGTTGGGGCAGGGCACAGGGACCCTGAAGAAGTTGTGGACACGCATTCCCAAGATGGCCAGGCCTCATCTGGAATGGAGCAGGGTGAGGGAGGAGTGGAGGAGGACACAACAGCAAGCTCGCTCAAGCAGGAAAATCAGCCGGATCAAGTCCAACAGGAAGTAAGCTCCAGCCACCCCCTGGACCAGCCGGACATTGTCCCTGATCAAATTGAGGGAGAGCAGGAAGTCAGCCCTGCCTTACCTGAGGTAAAACGGGAAGAGCAGGAGCAGGTGGACAACTTCTTCAGCACTATGCGTCACAGGTATGAAGACCCGCCTCCATGAAGGCCTCATCTGGGCAACGTTCGGGAAATACTGTTGTAAAATGGTTTTACTGTAGTATCGATACGATGGCAGCAAAGTTGTCTTCACGAAAAACATTATGAAAATAGTTTTTTTGTGAAAAGGGTGTACAATGTAGTGTATGGTTTATGTGTGTACACCTCGTACAGTATTACAGTATATTGTGTAGTATCACGGTATGATCGATGCCATGTCAACTACTGCATTATGTAGTGTACAGGTAATGTGTAGGAAGTGTATCTGTGAAGTGCACAGTAGTAATGGCAATTCATCAGTCAAATGAATCGATGCAGTTTTCTCCAATGAACACGCTATCAAAGGAAGGGAAACTAAGAGGCTGTGTGCCTGAGTATCCTCGTCCTTTTCATAAACCGTCTCTGATGTGTATCTTTCTTTAACTATGTGACGGAAATATTAAAGAGCTCTCTGCAGTGGGCTCATTTTGGACAGCTTTGTTTTACTTATCACATTTTTGGTTTTATTATGTTTATATTCTGAAGATTTCTTAAAAGGTGTTTTAAAAAAAAAAAAATCACAGAATCAGTATCATCTTTGATGTGGAAGTATTTTTAGTATCCAGTTGGAGGACCGTTGCATACCATTTGAAAAGAAACCTGATATCTCAGCATAGTCCTATCTGCAGTATTTACAAACTTCCATACTTTATGCACAAATTACTACACAAAGAATGAACAAGTCTTATGCAAACATTAATAGCAGGAAGCACACTGAGGAACACATTAGATAGTCAGACCTAACTCTGAGAGCTGTAAATCTGTGTTTCTAATCACACAACATTGGCGAGAACGTAACTTCAAGATGACCAGAATAAAAATGACACTTTTTGTATTGCTTATAGAATCAGTTTTCATGTGAAATATTGAGATATATGTCGGGTGAAATGAAATGTGCAGCTTCCTTGCTTCAGTCGGGATGTACTTGTTCTGTTGTGGGATGTATTGTCCTCAAAATAAAAAGACTGATTTTTGACTTGACCTTGCACTAATCTTCTCTCCTTGTTTGAATGTTTTTTCTGACTTTTAGATTTAGTGATATAAGACTGGAGGACGACAGTGGTATCCCCACACAGCCCTTTTTGGAGTCTTGCTATGCTTTAGTGCCAGTATTAGGTAGGATGGCTATATTCTCTCCCTCGATTCTCATTTGTCAGGGGCTTCCTTCACTCTGCCTTCTCCTGGGGTTTTCCCGCTCTTAAAGATGCTCTGCATGCATCATATTTATTCTGACATGACATATATACAGTGTATATTACATATGCCGCGTTTGACAAAGCAGGTGAGGACACCAGACAGATAATGTACTGTTGATGAGTAGCTGTGCACACCGATAAAACTGCTATGAACACGGCTCAGAACAGATCTATTTTAGATGAGAAACAGAGTAAACTTTGACGGGGGGAAAAAACCTAAATGAATACCGTTCTGATATTGTGGATTAGAAACAAAACAAACTGCAATTAACATAATCGGCTGTAGTAAGATTACTGCAGCTGCGACGATCACAATACGGTCACATAAATATTATCTGTGCATTTGTGTAAATGAAAACACATTTTGAAAATCCACCTTTTCGCTACCTCCTGCCTTCCCCCAATATATCTCCCGTGCATGCCGCATCTCTGTGGTGATGGACGGCAGTGACCGTCTTAATTCTCTGTCTACATCCACTGTAAATCTAAATGGTAGTGGGTCTCCTGCAATTCTTTTCATTCTTTCATACTACGTGGAATTTCTGTGTGTGTGTGGGTGGTTGGAGTGGGGTGGGGGCTGGTGTTACCCTTTTGAGTATGAGGCTTTAAAGCACATACAGTATTGTGACAAACATGAAGCCTAAGACGATGAATGAAAAAAGGCTGAACAGATAGAAGAAGTGGTTGATTCAGTTGTCCAGTTGGCAAAGACGTGACTCCTGCAGTCATAGGCAGTCCTTGCACATGCATCTGGTAAGTGTACGGCCACAACCAGCATTATGCAAGGCTGGAGCTGGTATACTTGGGCACAGGAGCAGCACTTGTAGAGAGCAATGAACATGTGTAACTGACCAAAGGCCTCTGGTTTTAGAAGAGTTGTGTTTACATTACATGATTACATAATCTTTTTTGGTAGAAAGCTTAAATTTCACACCTGGGTATTTAATGAAACAACATGGGTTAAGTTCCTTGTTCTAGTGTAAATATGCTGGTGGATTACAGCCTGTAGTCATCTGGTTATAAATCCAGCTCAGTTCACCTAACCAGTACACTATACTGTCACCTTGCCTCAGACACTAAATGACTCAACATGCCGCACAGAGTAACTGCATACAAATATGTATTCACATGCTGTGCGTTTGCAAATTAATTGTCAGATTCCGAAAAATCAATCTTTTATATTCTCACAATTTGTACAATGCTGTAATTGTTATAATTAAATTTGTTCACGCAATTGTATGGTATAATTTGAACACAAGGTATGATTTTGGGTGAGTTTGGGTGGCATGTAAAATTTGATACATGGCTAATCTAAACATATTGCCACCTATTGCATTTATAGCCATATCTTGTAATTTGATATAAAACTGCACCCTAACATTTTTTATCAAGGAATACTGATTAATGAAATGTGATTTTTATAGGAACATTACATAGTCTGCCATCAGGCTGGTGGCTCAATAAAATTACAATACAAAAATAATGATATAAATGTACACATACATGTACTGCACAAATCACATATGAATTAAAATAGTACAACTGATTATATGCTTTAATTAATGTGTTTCTGTTTACCTGCTGGTTTACTTGGTGTTCTCAGCACTATGATGACATTTGACTCTCTCTCCTCAGACAAGCTGGGCCCCACTGTATTTGCTCCTGTTAAAATTGATTTTGTTGGCAATATTAAGGTAAGAATGGCTGAAAAGCACCTGCCCTTATCTTCATGAATGTTAGCTAACTGTACATTCTCAGCATTTGACACCTTAAGCTAGGCGCAAAAAGTTTATAGGTTACCAAAATATTGTGGAGCACTGAGGTGTTGTTTTTGTCATAATAACATAAATCTTTTATTTGCTTAGCCAATGCACTTATTTTTGCATAATGTCTAATGACCTTCTAAATGACCTTCTGATTGAAGCCAAAATGTAAAGTTTGTAAATGTAACCATTATTTGTTCATTGGAAGTTCTTAACAAAAAAAAGTTCAAGAAAGCAGGACATTAAATGTGAAAGTGAAAGGGGGAGTTTCTCAAAATGTCCATATGGTGGCATTCCCATTTCATTTAAGATATCATAAAATCTCAGAAACATGGAAGTAACCATAGAGGGTCTGCGAAAACATGCAATGTTTGGCTTATGTGTTTAGTTTAGTCTTTTAAAGCAACCAGCTTAAGTACACAGAGATTTTCAAGTCAAATTGGACATGCTGTTAGACACAAGACAAGTTGTATCATTTATTTTCTTTCCTGCTTAGCCCTTTTAAGCGTAAGCTTTAGGGGTGGGACAATGCACCGGTGGTGCATCGTGCATCGAATGTGTAAATGTCCGATCTGAATCTGTAAGAATCGAGCGATCGAATCATATCATTCATATATTAATTAAAATTATTGCATTTTAAATATTTTATTTATTTATTATTATAATATTAATAAATTTATATTTTTTATTTCTTTTTTTTTTTTTTAATTTTTTTTTTGACCAGCTTTCTTTTCCCCCCCCAACCCCAGCGTGCGTCCAAAGCGTAGCGACAAGAGAGACAGATCTAGCGAAGAATCTGAGCGTGCTGGCTAGCTGCGCTGACGCTGGACAGAAAAAAACACAAAAAACAGAAAGAACGAACAAAAAAAGTTCCGAATGGAAGAAAATCAGGTTGGTTCAAAGAAGGAAGGTTTGAAAGAAGGAACAAAAAAAAAACAGCAAATGCTGCAATATGCAAGATCTGCAAACAGAACACACAACACAACAAAAACACCAAAAACAATGATAAACCACACAATTGAAGGGACAGCACAAAGACAGCAAGCTAAACAGCACTCGGGACAGCAAAACAAGAGAGTTGATTTTTTTCACTGAGTTTATTTTAATTTTCTTTTTTATTTTTTTATAAATTTTTTTGTTTTTTTTTTTTTTTTTTTTTATAAATGTTTATTTTAATTGTAAAGTAATTTATTTTTTAAATTAAAAAATTTTTTTTTTCAATTCAAAAAAGAGAAAGTACAAAACAAACAAACTATAACTAATTTTAATAATTTTTTTTTTAATTAATTTTATTTATTATTACTACGATCGATTTATTAAATAATGTATGTTGGAGATAAACATATATACCAAAAATGCAAAAAACAAAAAAGTGAAAAATGAAACCTGCTCTGTGTATGAAAGAAAACTGTCGACTGTCCTTGCAAACGCTAACTAGAGAGTTTAAGCTACGATGGATGCTTGCATCTTGCTCCACCGAAGTTCTAGATCGTATCGTACTAGAGGATGGAAAGTACCTATGACACTACTAATTTTTTACTTTTTTTTTTTTTTTATTTTTTAAATTTTTTATATTTTTTTTTTTTTTTTTTTTTTTTTTAAATAAACTGTATTAGGGTAACTACCATGTCTGAAACTGAAAAAAAATAACCTAAAATAAATAAAATTAGAAAGAAAACTGTTATGTTTTCATGTTTATTTGCTATTTGCTTTGCTGCAGACAAAAACAAAAATGTATGGCCTTAACAACAAATAAAATGCTGTGAACTTGGTGTAAGGTTTTCTAATTTTTAATTTTAAATTACTGCTGAAATATATCTATATCAAATCACATTAGCTATTTTTTTTTTTTTTTAAAGTATATTAATCGAATCGAATCGAAAATCGATCGAAAAATCGTCAAACGTAAGATATTATTATATGCATCGAACCCTTTGCCTAAAGAAATCGAAACGATCGAAATCGTATGAGAGATTGAATCGTCCCACCCCTAGTAAGCTTTCATTAAAAGAACCATTAAGATCTCAAACCTTTTCATTACTGTTTTGCCCTGTACTTATGCATCTGAAACACATTTTTTATGAACTGTCTCGATGGCTAACTGAAGCTGCCGCACACAGAAAATCTTTCACCTAGTCGTTCTTCCCATGCAAGAAAAGAGACCACTTTGAAAGCAGTCGGAACAACCCCTCCATACCTCATGTGGTCTCCCAGTGTGTTGCCAATGAAAAATAAAAAGAAAGAAACCCAGAAAGAATTGAACATTTTCAGTTGATATTTACTGAATTAATTCAATTAATTAAGTTTGTTGCTCAAGGGTAAAATGGTAGTGCATCTTGGATTTGAACTAGCAAATTCTGACTTGAATGTCAAACTCCTAACCATTATACTACACTAAAAAAATGCTAATTAGCTGTCTTTGCGTTTCTGTGTATTACATACAGTAGTTCAGACTTGCCTGACCATTCTCTAAGTGAAATGAGCACGATGGTGTTAAGAATGAGGTCTGTCTGACATGTGAAGTTGAGGTGGGTGTTATGTAGTTGATGTGGATTCTGTGGTGCTTGCCTGTAGAAAATCAATCAGAAGCTGGTGTCAGATCCAGAGTGCTTCCCAACGCTGCAGACGATGGTCCTGCATGAGGTGGAGGCGGGCGTGGCCCAGGTGCGCAACTCGGCCACAGAGGCCCTACTGTGGCTCAAACGAGGCCTCAAGTTCCTCAAGGAGTTCCTGTCCGAATTGAACACAGGAGAACGGGACATCCACGCTGCGCTCAGTAAGTATTAAAATAGGGTATACTCCGTTTCATGGTCAAGTGTTCACATAGAACAGGGGTGAACAGTTCCAGAACAGAACTCCAGTACCGGAAGATCACAGTGTCTGTAGATTGTCATGGTGACAGCAGCTGTCCAAACACGGTGGGTGGACGCTTTTTTTTACCAATCAATGACTAAAATGAAGCACTTAAGTGCAGAAACGCACCGAAGGCCTGGTGTCGCCTGGTGGGGTGTTCACACAGTGTGCAGTGTAAAGTCTTACAAAGTGTGAATATGGAATGCACAGTCAGTGTTTCTCCAAAAACTGATAATGGTTCCTGCTGTCTCTTCCTTGGTCTCTTCCTCTGTAAACTTAAAATAATATATATATATTTTTTTAATTTCCTAATTTTCTGTCTTTGCAGATAATGCGTATGGGAAGACTTTGAGGCAGTATCATGGCTGGGTTGTACGAGGCGTCTTCGCTGTAAGTCCAGTAAGCTCTGTGTCATTTTGTCCATGTGGTTATTAAAATCCCCTTACTGACTGTGCCCCCTGTTTCTGTCCACAGCTGGCCTTAAGAGCCGCTCCATCCTATGGGGGCTTCATGGCAGCGATGGTGACCAAGGAGGGCGATGAGTTGAAGGAGGGATTCACCTCTGGCATGCGCAGGGACCTGGGCCTCTACCTGCCTGCAATGGAGGAGCAGCTGGCTGTGCTGGATGCTCTGTACGAAGAGTATGGTCTTGAATCCGATGAGGTGGTGTGAGCAGGAGCAGGAGGTGTGAAGACCAAGAGGATTGGGCAATCTCATGGGAGCTGAGTGGATCGAGCATGCCCGGAGGAGGTGTGAGGACGGAGCATGCGCAGTCGAGGCTTTTCAGTATGGAGCGTGTTGAGCAAAGGGGATTTGGAGCCCCCAGTGGGTGTGTGTAGGAGGAGCATGCTCAGTGAGAGCTGTTCAGTATGTGCTGAAGTGCCACAAGGAACTGAGCATGCTCAGTAAGGGTGAAATGCTGTTGTTAGGACAATTCAGTGTGTGCTCGCCCGCTCTAAGACTTCTATACCTGAACTACCTGCTAGACACTAGTTTCATCTTACACCTTTCATCTTGTTCAATGATGATGTCATACAGATATTTGAGCTATGCTACTCTGTTACATCTGGGAGGTGTAAAAGTTTCTCCAGTAACTTTCATAGGTAAGGGCTACAGTTTTATTGTTAAGACAATAGTCATATGTACTATTTTAGCAACTTTTTGTATTTTAGTTAATTCAGTTTAATATATTTCCAAAAGGTCTAACAAAAACCTTGTCCTTTAATTAATACGAAGTGACCTTGACCTCAAAAGTTGTCAAAGAAAATGTGTTCTGCATTACAAACAAGCAGGTTGTTCACTCACAACGCATTCACAGTATAGCTGTTGAATAGTATCTGCACTTGAGATATGTGCCACCTTGCCTCTATGACGGGCAGATCTTCAGCACCTGTGTTTAACAAACATATCTGATAATATGTCACAATGTGAAGGTGCCGATGGTGGACAGCTCAACTCAAAGTTTGTCACATTGTACAATTGTATTGCTATATGAGTGTCAAGCTGTGCATGCTGGAGAAATTAGTCTGGTGTTAACAGCGTGACTTCACTAACTGCAGTTACCCGCAGTACAAATTCACTCTATACATTAGTCTAGTGACATAAAGACGTGTGAGCACAGACCTGGGGTCTTCACAACACACCTATTACGCAATAGGACGGCTTATTTAAATCTGGCCATTCTCCTGAACCCCATCGAGTCATGTTGTAAAATGTGTGCTTCCATACAAAATGTAACAGTATTACGCGGGAGAAACGATACTTTTATCGGCATGGTGTATTTGCGATGCCAGGAGTCCCAGGGTTAATGTGGCCATGTTGGGTGTACAGGTAGCCTCTGTACAGGTCCACAATGATGTCCGCTTGCCAAACCGAACAAAAAGAGCGATAAACGGAACGTGCAGTAACAGTACGGCTGATGGTTAACTGCATAGCTTGTGTTGCCATCGGCACACAACCTCAGAAACTACTGGGCATCCACACGCACAAATGACCAAGACTATGTAGACGTGTAATATTTAAGGTACTTTATTTATGATTGTTTTCATTGCTAGGTAAAAATAATTATGCATTCAGACTAAAATGCAAAGCGCCAGTTTATGGAGAGGCCATGGGCGTGCTGTTTTCCGTTCCAGTGAAATTTGTTTAACTCTTTATTAACTAAAAAGTTAAACAATTTGTAATTTACTCAATTTGCTGGTTTTGATAGCATTGATCCATTACAGTTGAAGACTGTACATGTGCCCTACACTGAAATATTTCACCGTAGTGCATTTTGGGTAATAAGCCACTGTAAATTAATACAGTTAATTAATTGAACTTAGTGAGCCGGAAACAAACACAAGCTTGCCCAGCTAATCTCTAGGGACAGCATTGTACATCTCTGCAGTAAGGTATTGCAATCATGTCCAGCTAATTAGCCAGTGCATTGTATAGTAGATTTTGTAATTTATATTTTATTGTGAAGAAAGCAGAACATGCCAATTTAGTTAACTTATTTATACCTAGTTTGCATTCTACACAGTATATTTCTTAAATATGTACATTGAAATTATTGAAGATGGATTTGTAACCTCAAGGGATTTTTTGCTTTATTTGTTACCATTAGACAGTTCTTGCATTGAGAATGTTTTTCTAATTATGTCTTCATGTGTTTTTTATTTTATTTACTATTGTTCAGTATGAGTGGAACGCTTGAAGTGCCATTTTCTTAGCAAAGTGTGGTGGGGATGTTCCACCTAAAAATGAGAATTTCATGATTTTCTACATTGTGTTCTCGATCCAACCAGTTATATTTTTTTAATATCTGAAAAAATACCCCCAGTCTCAACATGATGTGTGAAATCAGAACAGTTTCACTCAAAAGTACACATTTAAATGACCATGCACCAACTTCAGGTCATCTTGTTTGTCCACGTAATTACTAAGTTGTACTTGTTTGAATCAACTGGTGATTTTAGCTTATTTTGATTTAGCTAATAATTGTCAAAATAATCTACTTCCCCAATGAAGGTTTGTCTGCCAGGACTTCTTTTGATTTCTCTACTAGGAAGTATCACTCAACGTACAACTCAGAAGGGCCTGGAGTACAGTGGAGCTTCAGTACCTTCCTTGGGCCTGTGGGAAGTTATGCGAATTGCTGTGAAATTGTCCAATATACCTTCATTATAAACATACCCAGTCTTCATTATTTCATATTAAATTATCATTATGGGATTGCATGGCAAAACATGATTAATTGAAATCTGTATGGCAATTTTTATGCGGTTTGAGCATGCCGTTTTTCCCATATGGACAAAAGCTGTCATTAGAGTATAAAGTATCTTTACAAAAAATTTAAAAATACAAAAACATGTGGACTGAGAACACTCAATGTAAATGGAAAAATCATGAATTGAGATTTTTGGGTGGAATACCTCTTTAATTTCATTACTAAAATTTAAGGGGAAAGCACAGTTCCCTCAAGAGAATGTCTGAGTCTGAGCAAGGACCAAGCAATGCAACCAAAATAAAGCAACGTTTTGAATGTCATCATGGTTACTAGCCACTTATTTACATTTGAAGGTGTACTTTCTGTGGCTCAACAGAATATTGGATGTATGAAAGCATTAGCTGGAGACCCCGCCTGTGTACAATCTCTGAGAACGATCAAAATTCATTATTATTATTATCAGGACAAAAACATTACAATTCCGGCAATTTTATTTTTTACAAATGTATTAAAAAAATTAAAATGTGTCTGCGCTCTTGTGATTTGTGTATGTTGCTCATCGGAGTCCTCTGTTAAAAAAGGGGGAATAAACATTGACCTCATTGGTTTTGTTACTGTATTGCGCTGTACGTAGCATCCTCGACAATGCAGAGCATTATACTGCTTGATGCTGAAGATTGAATGGCTCACTCTGATTACTCCCGCTTGGGGATGCGCAATAATAATATGTGCGTGTGATTTACTTGTCCTCTACACCTCTACGTGCACTATTCCAAAAAACTCATTTAGATATTTGTATATGTACTGTATGTATATTTGCACATTTTGTAGTTGATCAGAAGGATATTTGTCCTGAAGAGGTGGAATTACACAGGGTAACGCTGGTGTTGGTGACCATCCTGCTTTCTCCGTTATATCCGTCTTCCTCGTTTTAAGCGTTTGTTGAAGTCTCAGAGACATGGTCTTTAATATTCCCTATTTCCCCTGTTTTCGAGATGGTTTACTTACCTTTAAAATTCCAATGTGCCACATCTAAGATAAAAACCGTATACAGTATCCTCTGAGGGGAAAGTGTAATCAGTATACACTCCCGTGATTCCACTTTTCCATAATCGCTAGAATACATATTAAATATTATGTTACATGGACATTTTGTTTTAATTGTTCAATCATTGATAAAAACATATAATGCAATTTGCTGTTGGTCTATCTCACAGTTCCAGAAATGTCGCACTCATTGTATCAGCATAATAATTGTGGCCCCATTTGTCAATAAGTGATCTTACATTTTTTATTATTCACCATATTCCAGAATCTCATACTCCTCAACATCAAAGATTGTGCGGTCTATATTACAGTGTTACTCTTGGATTAATGTCTAACCCTGTGCCCCACCCATAACCCATGGTATCTCAGACGTGGTGTAGAGCAGTGGTTCTCAACCCTTGTACTGGTAGGCGGCTGGTTTATTTTGTTACTCAGCACTTCCTTGATCGATTAAAGCAGCCGATTACAAAGACAACTCGCCTTGCCCGGTTTCTTGTGTCTGAATTGGTTAGTGATTTTAAGGTAAAAATTGAAACCAGCAGACAAGGGGGCCAACCAGGATCAGGGTTGGAAACCACTGGGGTAGAGGGCGCATGTTGAAAAGACTTTGCGTATAGTTACCGTTATGTGCTTAATTTACATAGCCTAGCCAGGTTAATTCAGACCACCATGGGGACATGTTCTAAACTTCACACAACAGCCAATCACCTCACACAACTTTGAAGCCTTATGACATCACCCCACGTGTATGGCACACGTGCACAACTTACACACCCTACACCTCTGTCAACATATTCACACACTCTACATCACCCAGTCCATGCATTCTCACAGCTTACAGAGGCTCCTGATTCATGGACTTATGCTGTATTCTGCAGTTTAGGACAGCTTAGTTTTACTAAGGGATGTGTAAGGCACTGTGTGTGTTTGTTTGCGTCTCCTGCCTGCCTGGTGTGCCCTGGACGCCTGGCATTCCTTCCTATAGGTCAGGGATTTTCAACAGGCCTCATTTGACAGCTGGTCCCCTGCCCACTTCCTGTTCAATCCGCCCCTCACTGTACCTCGTCCTGCCCCCTACATGGCAGCTGTAATACGACACTCCAAAATCTCTTAAAATAATCACTGTTTTTACTGGAAAACTGCAGCTGGTTTTCATTTTGTGATACCCTTCTGTCACAGGTATTCGTGTAGGTTAAAGTGAAACCTGTGAAGCTAATGCTGAAGGTCCAGCATTCAATAGAAACATAAAACTTTACACAGAAACCCATCGCCAGCACTGTATGTACTGCAGAGACACTCACATCTCCAGCACTGTAGATACTGCAGAGACACTCACATCTCCAGCACTGTAGGTACTGCAGAGACACTCACATCTCCAGCACTGTAGGTACTGCAGAGACACTCACATCTCCAGCACTGTAGGTACTGCAGAGACACTCACATCTCCAGCACTGTAGGTACTGCAGAGACACTCACATCTCCAGCACTGTAGGTACTGCAGAGACACTCACATCTCCAGCACTGTAGGTACTGCAGAGACACTCACATCTCCAGCACTGTAGGTACTGCAGAGACACTCACATCTCCAGCACTGTAGGTACTGCAGAGACACTCACATCTCCAGCACTGTAGGTACTGCAGAGACACTCACATCTCCAGCACTGTAGGTACTGCAGAGACACTTACATCTCCAGCACTGTAGGTACTGCAGATACACTCACATCTCCAGCACTGTAGGTACTGCAGAGACACTCACATCTCCAGCACTGTAGGTACTGCAGAGACACTCACATCTCCAGCACTGTAGGTACTGCAGAGACACTCACATCTCCAGCACTGTAGGTACTGCAGAGACACTCACATCTCCAGCACTGTAGTACTGCAAAGACACTCACATCTCCAGCACTGTAGGTACTGCAGAGACACTCACATCTCCAGCACTGTGGGTCCTGCAGCCTTAGTTTGGTACAGCAGGGAGAACCAAATATTCTTTATTTACAATTTAGAAGTGTAACCTTTGGTGGTGCCTTTTGAAGTTCTGCTGGTAGAGAATGGTATTGCTCTGGTTTTTGTTCTTGCTGTTATCATTTCAGTTATCAGATTCCATTGTTTTGGGCTACTTATATAAAAAACAAATCATTATAATGGCTAATGAAATATAAATGAAAACTTATTTTAAAAATGTAATTAGAATTAAATCTTTTCACGAAAGTTAATGTGCAGACCATTCATATAGTTCAGGTATTAGTTCATAACTGAGAGACTGCCCACTTATGATGTTGGTGGATGGTTCTCTCCACTACTGAGAAGAGCTGAAGAGAAGAAAAAACAAGATTTATGAGATTCTTAAAGGAGGATTTATAAATTAAATCTAGCCAGGTCAGGGAAAGGAGTGTGGATGGATTAAAAATACATGTAGGCTTTTTACTTGGGCATCTCTGCTAGCAGATTTTCTTAATGCAATTTGAGAGAGAAGTGCAGCGGCCTAATACAGTTAGCAGCGGGCACCCAGCTTTAAACCTATCTTCATCTGTTCCCCTGGCTGCCTGCCACATGCTGTGCTCCCACCTCAGCTCGAACCATCAGCCAAACGGAGCTGGTTCAGCAGGGCTGCACAAAATCCATGACACGGGACTTCTGCTCATAGAAGAAGACAGCGGGGGCGTGCTCTCGCGGAGGCCCAGAGACAGACCGAGACCTCCTGTGCTGTTAACCACTAAATCCCTACCCAGCACTTCTCAATGATCTGCTGACAGTGTTTTCTGTGCAGCTCAGCTCAATCACTCATTCGCTGCCAGCACTGAAAGAACGCCAATAGCAGCTACATCACTGTCAGTGCTTATAAAGATTCCAGCTGCACGTACTCTGAGAGACAGCAGTGATGAACATCCCTGTCTTTCTCACTCATTCCACCTGAACTTCATATTAGTTCTCCTCTCCACTACATCAGAGTGACAGCAACACCCACACATTCACTGCAGAGGTTATTGGCGGGAGCAGCAAAGCGGAAGGTTGTTAGGATCAATGGGGAAGCAAAGATGAGATCGAGAACAGGTTCCGAGTAACAGAATGCACACCATCTCCCCAAATTAATTATCTGTATTTTTATTTGTCCACGATATGTCTGTATAAATCATTTTGGGATTACAATGAAGGCTCAGCTAATGATTTTATACGCTTATCGATCTCAAAATGACAGAACATAACACTATTTTCACAAGCTTTTGGTAATTATTTTTAACATGCTACCAGCAGGTACGTACTACATTCGCTTTAATACACTTGCAGAGGAGCAGCTTTTTATTCATTAACAATGTAACATAGTATTCATTGTGTTTTATATTTACTTTCTGTACTTACAAATTCACAGGGACT
Source organism: Ilyophis sp. 1 JC-2022 (assembly GCA_022702515.1). Lineage (NCBI taxonomy): Eukaryota > Metazoa > Chordata > Actinopteri > Anguilliformes > Synaphobranchidae > Ilyophis > Ilyophis sp. 1 JC-2022. Next base: position 92,672,520 of record CM040406.1, on the reverse strand, counting down.
CTTTGGCAATTGGTTGTAGCTTAAACAGTTGTGAACCATGACATGCAACTTTACTACATCACAATAAAAAAAAAATCCCCTGGTGAGATAAGAAAGGAGTTAAGGATAACGGTCTATATGTCTCACCTCACCAGGTGTAAAAAAAGTATTACCTGGGGTTCAATCGCACTACCGCCTGTAGCTTATATAAATATCACATCATAGCATATCCAGTTTTATTATAACCATATATTACATATGTAAAGCAGATTACATAGATACACATCGAAACAAATGTCTGCTTAAATGCCTTTGTATTGAAGAAAAAAAAACAAATACGAGGAGGAAAGGAACTTTCTCATGTTTGATAAAATAGCTTTTCACTGAGATGGCCATTTGAGTCTTCAAGGGCTCTATAGTGAAGGAAGCCACCATGTGTTGCCACATGTCCAAATAATTTTATCCAATTTTTTAATACACATCCCGATGACAGAGCAGTCATAGTGAATGCAGGCAGGCCTTGTGATGAGGTATGTCAGTTGCAAATGGAGCAGGATACAGACTGATGGTAGTGGGCCTTGCAGTATCTTAACAGTCATTGTGTAGCAAATAGCATGAGGAAACTGTAGCTTCCTTTTGAAAGTAGTCAGCATTTTACAATAAGCACCAAGAGATTTGCTCTGCCCACTTAACTAATGAAAGCACATAAAAGAGAAATGTGAGTAATTAATTGCCTTCGCTCACTGGCTACGAGCCATAACCCGGTTTTCCAGCAGTATGCCAAAGTATTACACCAAAGCACAAACACTGAAGAAATACAGTGGGATTCCACCTCCAATAATAAATCTTCCTGCCCCATTCCTTTGTGTTATGTATTATTTGACGATTGTTTTACACATATTGTGTGGTAATAATGGTTTAATGATTGGTTTCCTGAGTTACTGTTGACCATGCCGCACAAACCCTGCATTTGAGCTTTGCAAGACTCGTTCGACCTATGAATGGCAGAAAGATCGCAAAGCTCACAAAAAAACACTTCACATTTTCATATAATCTCAGCTTTGGCCTGAAACTTTTTCTCCATCCTTGGCCATCTGCTTTTTGTTCCGCAGGCATTTATTTATATGATACTTGTAACTTTATTTAACTTCATACGGCCCTGTCATTCAGTTCAAGACGATTATAATATTTGCACCCTGGTTCCAAGCATAAATGTATACTTGACCTTGAACACAAATGTGGAACAGTCAATCTACTCTTTATAACTGTACATAGCTTACGGTAACAGACCCGTTGCCTTGGAAACATGATGCTTAGTCTCATGCAAATATTATATTAATTCATTCACATTGTATTGAAATACACAGCACCCTTGGGCGTGGATGATCTGAATTCTCCCAATGACCTGAATGTTCTCTTTAACAGTTCTAAGTCGAGGTAATGTTGCTCTGCTTCCACCAGTCCAGTCTCCCGTAGCGATTGGCTTTTTTCTTCTCAGGACACACCCCTCCTAGAAAGGTTTTGTCCTCAGACCTACAGCCAAGCTTCAGAGAACACAGAAGTGGAGCTAGCAGAGCCAGTGAAGCTCTGGTTGAGTTATTATTAAGACAGAAATGCAGTGGTCCTGTATGTTTTCCTGTTATCGGGTAAAAAGAAAAAAAACATATGCTCTTTGAGCACCAAACAGAGATTATGCTTACGGTTTTTACATTGGTTTACATTGGTTACCATTTCTTTTCTTGTTTCATTTGCAGTGTTTTTGCATTGCCTCAGCACTGTTAGGTAACAGACAGACGGACACTGTGGGATCCTGCAGACGCTCGCATGTTTCCCTCATGTAAAATACTTGCAGTTTGTGGAATCGATGAGACAGTGCGCTGTGCACTTGAGCTGCCCGTAAGATCTGCAATGCAACAGTAAGCATGTGATGAATCATCAGAAAGCTCTGAAAAAAAGCTCTTTGGATGAACGCTGATTATCCAATTACACAAATAAGCAAACAAACATGGTTCATAAAAAGCACCTACCCTGGAAGATATGATTTACATGTTTGATAACCAAAGTCCTTTCCATCACACTCCTCTACTCCTTCATGGCGATACCCATCTCCACAGTATGCTTCTTGGCACTCTGTAGTTAGAAAGGGGGGATGGGGTTGTGAGTACTGTTGGGTAGGTGTGTACTCTTCACTACGTGCTAATTACAGACACATTCTTGTGTGATGACGTCATAATGGAATCTTATATGACTCACTGATACAACTGTCCGTGACAAATTTGTTTCCATCATCACATTCTTCCCCATTGTAGGCCTGAACAATACCATCGCCACAGAACCCCTCCAGATCTGGGGCATTCTCTGTAGACTGGAAGGGGGTGAGCTGGAATGATAGTTTAATGTTTATTCAAAATGAATAAATAAGATAAAAAATGAAAATCCATTCAAATCAAATTCAAGTCAGATGGTACACTGCCTGTCACAGAGAGTGTGGTATACTCATGTACTGCTTTGTGAAATACCTGAATGGGAAACCATCCAGCAGTGTCCTTGAAATAAAGTGACCTTTGATCTTTTCGGAAAGCGAGCGCATTGTCAGTGTGAAGGTGGTCCAGCTCGTCTTCACTGTTTACCACAAATATCTAAATAAGAGACAGACATTCAAATAAGCAACCATCTTAAATCTTTTTATACACAATCCACCATTCATAGTCTTGTTTCAAGAAATAATCAATCCTTCCAAACATAAACTTTCAGGAATAGATACTAGAGCCAAGAATTAGGAAACATAAGAAAAGATTTCAAAATGCATATGTCAGAGGGCACGTTTCTTACCACAGGCACTTTTGCATAGGTGCCCCTGGATGAATGTTCGTTATAGGGGGGGCTGTTGACACTCGTGGGGGTGTTGCAGTTGCATCGACCAGGAGATCCAGGAAGCCCCCTCTCACCCTTCGGTCCAACCACAAAGACCCCTGTGAGAAGAACAACGAGGTTGATGACAACAGTGAAAAACGGCATGTGCCTTCATCAAAATTTATACTTAAACAATAATGGTTACATGTTAGGAGAGATAATGCATCAATGTGAAAGCACACAAATGTAATATTTCAAAAGTGTGTTGCTGAGTGTGCTCTTGTGTGAATTGATACTTTCAATCATCATGTTCATACAGTATGTATGTAACTGTTCAAATCTCAAAATTTATATTTAATTAGTCAAGAATTGTCACAGGAAACTAATGTTTTATCTCTCATCGTTTTTACAGCACAAAAGGTCTTGAACATGTTACATTCTAGGCTGCCAAAATTAAGCCATAAAGTAATTGTCCCTGTTCACCTCACTGAGTTGCTTCAGACTGTCAGAATATGCAGAGTAAACTGTAATAGTATCAAATTTAATTACATTGTGATGCACAAGGGAGTTCTGGACACACGTCCAAAGGGTTAATAGTTCTGTGATCTGCATGCTTGTGCATCTCATTAAAGCGTTCTCAGTTTCACTTGTCAATCATGATAGAATAAGCAATCAACTTAATTTGCAAAGAAATGTGAACAAGACACCAGCTGTCATTTTAATTACGTGGTGACATAATGTTTGTATGTCTGCGGCCAGCTTTCCCCTCCACCCTCTACCCCATCAATCAGGGTAAGACCATGATGTCATGGCTTTAGCATCTTCCTATATCTGCTTCACCTTGGGATGTATCAAGTTCTCCAGGAGCCAAATACACAGCTGGTGTTACTTCCTGCGGTGGCAGTTCTAACTTGCCAATGCTCTAATGTTGTAATGCCTCCATCTCAATTATGCCAATCCTTTAGCTTCTTACTCCAACCCTCAACCTACAGCTCCACCTACCAACCACATGGATCCATATGCTGACCCTGCAGCTCTCACATTGACCCTGCTTCTACATATACTGACAGTATAGCCCCATATACGGACCCTATATCCTGGAAACATATAAATGATCTTACCTGAGGCAGGCATGCCTGGAGGTCCCGGGTGGCCAGTGGGCCCAGGAGGGCCTGCAGGACCCATAGCGCCAACAACCCCAGGATCTCCCTTCATTCCCTGAATCAGAAATTCCATCACTGTCACAGTAAATTTTCCACTACCCACAATGCAATGGCTTCCCCTCAGCACCTGTTACAGAATCGACACTCTTCCTTCCTACACTGGAGACTGTGACACTGGAGACACTTCTGGGGAAAGGCTATTTACTCATGTTACACAGCTTGGCTAGTAACTTTGTGAAAGTGACATTTCAGATGGCACTGTGTCAGTACACTAATGGTATATTATTCGGTTCCCACAGCCACGGGCATAGTGCTTCATGGTATACATTTCTGGAGTTGTCAGGCAGTGCTGAAGATTACCCTAAAACAAAGCTGAAATAATGAGGTCTGAGGTAATTATCAAACGTCATCTTTAAATCTGACTAAGTCCAGGAAACCACTCATCACATGATCAAAAGGCCTGTTATACCACACATCCGCCACACGTTAATTTTATCAGCAAAAATGTAAGAAATGTAATAAAGATTATGGATCATTTAACAATACAACAGTGGTGTGGAAAATAAATGTTTATGCAGAATGTGTGTGTATGTGTGTGTGTGTGTGTGTGTGTGTGTGTGTGTGTGTGTGTCTCAATGATGGTAAAACTCCAAGCAAATCAATACAATACAAAACCTTGAATTTACTGAAATCTCAAATTTAAAACATATAGGAATTGCCCATCTCAACATTAACTCAAAATCCAACATATGGGCATTTTTGGGAAGAAGCTGCTTGCCTGCTTCAAAGATATTTTCATTGAGCAATGCTGTTCTAACTTTACTCTCCAATGGAATCTCACCTGTTTTCCTCTCTTGCCAGGCCGACCAGTAGGCCCCCTGTTCCCGGGAACACCGGGCTCACCCTTTGGACCCATTTCACCCTGACGAAGAGAGTTATGAATTACTCACACACAGCGATTGACAACTGATGAAAGGGCAAGATAAAGAATATTTTAGAATGCTTTTTAAAAAATCACTGTACACTAACCTTTTGTCCCAACATTCCAGGAAGACCTATTGTACCCTGAAACACAAAGTGACAATGAAGATCTTTCCTTGTAGTTTTGTCAGTAGACAGCCCTGGCAGTTACCCTTTTTCAATTATATTATAAATTGCAGTCCAGATGGACATAATGTAATTGTCTGCACTATTACAGAGAAAAGCATATCATATCTTGGCATAATGGAAAAACACTGTACAGGTATAAGAGAAAGAGACGAGATAAGAGAACGAACTGAAAGCGGAGGAGCTGTGATTGGTTGCACCCAGGACATAGAGGCTGAACCCCACCTTGTCCCCTTTTAGTCCAGGTTCGCCATGGTCACCTCGAGATCCCTGACAAGACGTGAACAGAGAAAAAGAGAGAAGACCCTGAAATGAGACTCCAGCGGGGCAGGATTGTAGTAAAGAGAGTGATACAGCATGCAAGAGAGAATGGAGTGAACTTGAGAGATAGAATTGTTTTTAAGTAAATGTGAGCCAAAATGGCTGCAAATGTCTGTTGGAACTGGAGCAAGGATGCAACTGGAGAAGAGTGTATAATGAAACAGATAACTGCTCACCTTTTCACCTTTGTATCCAGGCAAACCCTGGAGTGGAATGGAAACATTCAGCATCTGTCACGCATGAATTTACTCCTGTCTGCTCTCAAATATCATTTTCATACAAGTAGGAGAGGATGGACTCTAAAAATAGCAGATATTCCACTTGAAGTACTAAAGCTGCCTGAATCTTTCCGTACAATGCAAACATTGTTTATGCGTATGGAAAATTTCCGTTATTTTTGGATATGCTTTCTCAACACAACACCATACATATCATTGATATTTTTAAATGTCTAATTTTTCTGGTTAATGTACAAAAATACTCATTACAATTACTCATTCAATGAATGATGTTTGCATTTACAGCAATTAATTAAAAAATTGTTTGCTCTTGCTTCAAAAAATAAACCACTTGGAAAATGATGGTTCTTGAGTGAAGGTTTTTATTACCAATAGTTTTGGGTCATATTTTTATAATTAAAATCTCCTCACATGCAGAAGCATATGACAGCATGCTTTATTTGTCTGCATGCTGTGGTTAAATGGAACATACAGACCTTGGACCCCATTTGCCCTCTTGCTCCAGGGAGACCCATAAGGCCTGGATCTCCCTTCTCCCCCTGTGATGAAACCAGACAGTAGCAGTCAGGATCGGGACAGAACTCAAGAACAGTAAAGACTGACTGATATAGCTTATTCTGGCAAACCTCATATCAAAGGTACATGTAAACTGAATAAACATTACATTACATTACATTACAGTCATTTAGCAGACGCTTTTATCCAAACATGATTTGCAGTGTTAAGATTGTGGTCACATATCTCACACACACACACTGTTTATATTTTATTTAGGCAATGTTTAAAAGTATAAGAATTATAAAGACTGTATTAGAAGTGAGATAGCCAGGGATTAAGAACCATGAAAGGTCAATACTGTGGAAAAACAGGCTATGACTAATAATTAGGGTGAGGCTGTCAAGAGTTACTTGTGGAACAAAGACATGAAGAAAGAAAGACAATGAAGGCACAAGATGAAAACAGAATTTCAGTCAATTTGGCTTGAAAGCCTAAATGCTAACTATGGAAGACACCCTGGTGAGGCCATTTAAGGCTATCTAAGTTAATAAGCAATGTAATACAATTTAATAATATACTATAATGTATAATGTAGTATAATATAAGAGTATCTGTACCAGAAAGAAAGACTTACTCACTTTGGGCCCATTTGGTCCAAACCACCCAGGTGGTCCCTGTCGCCCTGGGAGACCTGGTGGGCCTGTCCGACCCTAAAAAAACAGGACAATAAACTAAGAATCCAGGCTTCATTCTGATGAGAACCCACTGCACCAATCAGATTCTGCCCACAGCAAAATCTAGATCATACTACACCCAATGGGAACCTATAACCACAAATATGAATGTCTGTACATGTAACAATCAACATGTAGGGAGTATACTGTACGTGTATAGGTATGTGTGTTCAGTTATACTGGCATTAAAATAGCAAGTGTCAGATGCATGTCTTTATGTGTCCATATTTGAGTCCTTGAACATTCAACAGTGAACGTGAGCATATTTGAGAAAGATTTTAAATGAAACAATGGGCCAGAGAACACACCCAGCCTGCAACATGTTTATCTGGGCATAGAGCACCCCACAGAGGAGGAAATTGACCGTAACAAGGCCTGTCATTTTGTTCCCTTTAATTAAATGATAGACTGCATAAACAGCAGGAGTCCCTGGCTGTGGAAATAAAATGATTTATGGGCCCACACTGTGCACTAAGCTAAATTACACTGCAATGCTGTAGGGCACATTTAGCCTTTGAGTTCCAGATACAGCGACCAATGGTTTGCAGCTTGTATTATTTTCTGTTATTGACTGTTCTTGACATGCTGTGTCCCTGTGACCCTCACTCCCCAGACGCCCCCTTCACACCCACAGCCCCTGCAGCACAGAAGACCAAGGGAAGCCCCTGTGAGGTGTGGGCTTGCAATAATTTCAGCTAAGGCTTGGCTTCAGCTAATAGAAAAGAGTTACTTGGACGCAGGCAGTGCATATGAAAGGGGCTCCACTCCAATGGAAAAAATCAGACAAATGCCTCTCTTCCTCGCCCAGCAGTTCTCAGAAACACGCTGTCCCGTGCTCCCTGTGTCAAGGTTGCACTGGCTTAGAATTTCATAATGAGAATAATGTGTGGGAAGCAATATCAATCACTGCCGCACAGGAACAAGAGGTGCTGTAGATCTTTCGTTTGCAAATTCACTTACGGGAGGGAAATTGAAAGAGTAATGGAGTCCCTCACCTTTGCTCCAGGTCTTCCGATTTCACCCTGACAACCAAAGAGGGAAAGAGAGGCAAATTTATCATTAGGCTACGATAATTCCAACAAGGAGTATCCACTGAATGTCATATCAAGATTATTGTGTAGAAACAACATGATTGACATGCATTATGAAATAATACTGCTTAAAATTGGAAAGTGCAGAGGGCAGATACCGCCTTTGATCTCCTTAAAGAAAGGGCGTTACCTTGTCTCCCTTTGGTCCCAGCACTCCTGGTATTCCACCTGGACCCTAGAAACAATAATCAGGTCAATAATACAACAGACATGTTGCACCCACAGTGGATATTTGAGATTATTTTTATTCACATAAACTCTTATCGCACAAAGATTTTTCTCCATGTAGGAGGAACAGAAGGAGCGCCTGTTTTTTTTTACTTTTATTGCTGGACTCTGGACTTTTATTTGTTAACTTCAATTGTAATATTAAAACATAAGTTTACTCCTGTCATGTGCAATCACAGTTAATCACACAGCTGGGTTAATTTATTGGTTTCAATGGTGTCAACCGTAGACAGTCATTGATTTTATGCCAGAAACACAAGCACACACACATATAGACATGTACACATACATGTACACACACACACACACACACACACACACACACACACACACCTTTGATGCACATACTCTCCAATGGGACAGAAATTATATGTCACAACGCAAACAAGTATTAGTGGGCAGAAATGTTGTTGGGATGTTTCTGGACAGTGTCTGTAGATGAAGAGCAGGAAGTGGAAAAAGGCTATTTCTGTCTGTGCTAAATGTGGTGCGTTAATGAGCCGCTGGGTCCCAGGGTCCGAAGAATCCTCATCTCACTCAAAACAGGAGAGTGCATGAGCTCATACAGTCCTCTCAACACTGTACGAGTAGTTCCCTGCATCTCATGCTGTCACTACATTTTTACACCCCTATACAACACACTGTCTCCCATATCTCACACTGTAACCTTATATAGCACACTCTCTCCCATACCTCACACTCTCCCCTTATATAGCATACTGTTTTACAAACATCACTGTTTCCCCACACACCACATTGTCCCCCAAATCACACACTATGCACCGTTACACCACAACTTCTCCCGTACCTCCCAATGTCCACCATACCTCATTGTTTCACCTATACACCATGCACATTAGGGGAATCGGGCACTGTCACTGTAAACACCACCACTGCTCCTATACTTTACACTGCTGCCCAAGTCTCCATGCTTCCCCTGTATAGCACATTGTCCCATAAATGCACACAGTCCCCCTATACACCACACATGCCTCATACTGTCCCATTATATAGTACTTTTACCCCCCTCTTTCCCTGTACATCACACGGTCCCCTAACTGCACAGTGCCTCCCTATACAGCACACTGTCTCCCATACCACACACTGATCCATTATACTCTAGACTGTCCCCTGTATGCCATTCTGTATCAAACTCTCCTCCCTCCATTGCCCACCAATCAGTTTCAGATTAATCTACATAATATAATGGTTCTTTATTTATTGTCCTCACTTTAACAGTACAGTCTATGCATTTCTCAGTATATAGAAATTTTCTCTATTTTTCTCACAATAAACACACTTGTCTTAGCTACCTTTACTGAGTCCTTACAGTCCACTATAGACTACAATATTTACTATAGATCTCGTACATATACAGTAGAGCAGTTTTCTATGTCACTATACACAGGGCTGCCCCCTGACCAAATCACTGCTCTTCAAACACCTAAATGTACTTAAACACCTGATGTTTAGATTTTCACTTTACACCACAATGTGTACATAACTATCCTGTGTGCCACTATTGTTCCTCAACACCAATATGTGCACAAAACTGTCACCTAAGTATATACTCTTTATTATAGAACTTTCCTCTGCACGCCTTATTTCTCACAGCACAGCTCACAGAAACATGGTCCTTACCTGAGGGCCAGGAGGTCCAGCAGGGCCTGGGGGTCCCGGGACACAGGTGGAAACAGTGGGCTTTTGGGGTTCAACTTGGGGGCCTCCGTCATTCTCTCCTGTCTCCTTATTCTAAACCAAACAATCATGCTCTAATTATGCATGGGAATATCAATGTTTCAAGTCAAATAACAACCAAGTCATGTGTTGTCCATTGAGTCATCCACAACAATAATATGCCCCTACCATTTTTATTCAACCCTAGAATATTCTAGAGTGACCATCATTTATTCATGTATATTGGAGATTCAGTCTAAGTACATTGAGTGCAATAGTGACTTGTTCAGCAAGTCAAGCCATTAATAGATGCAATAAAAAGTCTTCTCCCTGCCAAATGTGCATCTGCTGATAAAAACATAGAAGTTCAATCACATAATATATTGAATATATACAGTAAATTGATTCTTGTCTGTAATTTCACAATGTTTATAATGTTTTGTGATAACTCTGAAGTGTGCTTTCAGCTAAGAAAGTGTATTTGTACAATACATTACCCCATTTACGAAAGAATGCCTATTTCAGGGATACTGTTATAGCAGTACTGGCTTTATTAAATTATGAAGTACAAGGACTGAGTCTGAACTCTTTCCTGAAATACTCACGCTTCTGTTTTAAAAGAACGGAGACGTGGTCTGTATTCCAAACTGCGCCCTATTCCCATTATCAGTTACCACTGATAACTGACCAGCATCCAGCAAGTTAGTAGAGCAATTTCTGCTCCCAACAAAATTGGTCCCTAATATCAGTGCTCACTCCAGAGAGCGTGAGGGAACAGGGTCCAATGTGACCAAGGACAAATCACATGATCCACACACGGTCAGGTACAAGCCATGTGACTGTTACTCACAGAATCGCGTCTACGCCAGAGGACTAGAGGAGGTGGGAACAGTGGGGGAGGGGGAGGAGACAGCAGACAGCATGGGTTGAATTTCTTGTTCTGATCCAGTGATTGGAATGCTGGTAAAAATCAAAGGGACAACAAAACATTATAATGTGATTTTTTTGTTCATGACAGCAAATAGTCTAATGACTATCATAAGATACAGCAAGTGATGACTCAATCAAAGTCAGGGTTTGGTGAAAATGAATAATAGCGCCACTGGTCAATCTCTGCCATAACTATATGACATCATCATTCAACACCAGTTCACTAAACAACTTCTTGGTGATCTTGGGTTCTGAAAACAGCTCACATCAGAGCTCTTCAACTAACCGCTGGGGGCCAGATACGTACCTATATAAATGCTGCACATATAACATTTGCACATACTGGGCTTGATTTACTAAGACCTTTAGCGTTTTGCATCAATCTTTGGTTGTGTTATTCGTTTTGTGTGTGCTAAAAGGTTTTGCACGTAAAGGTTTTAGTAAACCAAGCCCACAGTACAAACATGTATGGATATATAATGCATTGTGCATGTCTGTAAATAAAATATGCCTTTTTAAAATAAGTGCTGTAGCTGATGCTGAGCTGTTCACAAGTCTAGATAAAGCTTAATACTCATTTAGTTTCTTCTCAGTGATTAAATTGCCAGAGAGTACATCTGTGGTGGATCACATTTAGCACCTGTGCTGGAAGGTGAAACAGCCTTATTTAAAATAAAATAAAAACAGGAGTAACATTGGACACACAACACATTCTTAAATGAATGACCTTTTTAGAGTTTGAGGATATTGTTTGTTTTTTAAAAACTCCCTTCACTACAAAGGTGTGATCAGTCATCACTGAACTCTCATCTGCCAGATTCCAGAAAAATAAACCCAAAACGTTTATATCCAGCAAAAAAGGATGAGACTTGTGACTTGCTGACCAATGGGTTGCAGGAGGATAAAAACATCCTATATCTGAACTGCTTGATTCAATCATCAGGGTATCTTGATTCAAGTGTATGAACAGATTAACTGCAAGCTCTTCGGAAGGTACATAATATTGTCTAAAGAACATCTTTATTCTCCGAATGATATAGCAGTGACACTTTCTTTGGGTCCTCCATAAGAACTGTATGAGTATTCATGAATGATTATGTCAATACTCACAACTTTTCATTAGACGTATTATGTCACCACTGATGCAGTAAGTGACATCGCCACAACATACCTACACATACCATATGCATATTTGCATTTATTGACATACGCTTTTATGAATATCTATGTGGTGCTCAAATTCCAGATTTGTTGAACATTGCTAACTTTCCAGATAAAATGATATGGCGGACCATCCACAATTGAAAGGATGGAAACTGGCAAAGTTTCAAAAGCCTTGGAAACTGGCAAAATAAAAACAGACAAAACAACATTCTGTAAATGTATAAACCACTCCCCCTTGAAAAATACTTGAAAATAAATATCGATGATTACATTTCACTTGAAACCGCGCTTGTACGCCTCTCCCTTCCTATCATAACAGCCCTTATATCAATAATTTATGCCGGATATCCATGCCAAATATAAACCATTTGACTGTAATATGAACTTATTGAGACATCAAAGCATGATACCTATTATTAACATCCTCTTCTTCTTCAACAAAGACAAAAGTGACAGATTATGCATAATTCCCTAATGAATCACTGAACACTGATGCACAGTATATCGTAAAAACATATAAATGAATGGGGAAAGCATTAATGGAAGGAAAATATTCAGTATTTCTCAACAGACATTACTTTCACAACAGAAAGTTACCCTTGTTTGGCTTTGTTCTATAGATACGCAATAAAGCATGCCCGTGAGTGTCACAGCAGAGGGGGGAGGCTATTTATAGGAATAGCTTTACGTTGAGCCGGGAGCTCCCTCAGCCCAACCACATGTCATAACAGGAGAGAGCAAAACAGCAGTGCACTATATTTACAGAAAGACATAAAAACCACAATGAGAGCATCGCAGAGTCTATATGGCTAACAACATGTGTACAACACACGCACGCACGCACGCACACACAAAACATATACATGTGTATAGATATACAAACACACAAATATGCACAACTGGGCTGTATATGCGCGCACACACATACTCATGCACAGACAAGCAAATACAAAGTAGGCTATGCATACAAGTAGATACACACAAACATACGCAGATATGATACGTCGTCCAAGTACACTAGAAAGATGCTCCCTTACCTGCTTGGAAGGATAAAATGTTGTCCAAGGCAGAAGAGTGGGACAACACACAGCAGAAAAAGAGCTGAAGGTGGAATCCAAGCTTGATCAGGAACATGCTGCTCCGGTGTAATCTCCACTTTTATCTTGCGTATCTCCTGTTAACGAAGGGATTTCACTCTCTTCCTCTTGCTCTCTTCTGCCTCGCTCTCCTATCTCTTACGTCCCTTTCTCTGGCAGCGTGCTCCCTGCGCCTTTCGGAAAGCGGAATGCCAACTAGTGCCCGTGAAATATTTGCCCTGCACCAGACAGTGCTATAATTACAGAAGTCCGCCTGCCAGCTGCCCTGAGTGCCAATATTAGACTATCTTACTACTCCGACGGTTGCTTTTGTTTCCCCTCAGCTTCCTGTAAAAACAAAAAGCAAAATAGTAACTGGTGGAAATGGCAGCGCTGCGACCATTTACTCTGCATCACTGTGTCCATCAATACTAAAATGGATATTTCTTCAGCGGAATTAATGGTGATAGGCTAGTTTGGAGGCTACTGGAATCCTGTAATCGTCGAATTGCAATAATAGGCGTTTCAAACACGCGTGTATAAATCTTAAAATAATATATTGGAAAATATTGTCTATTACAACTAAAGCATGCGAAATTACTCAGCGGTTACCTTATATCTTTCTTATTGTTAAAACAGGAATAAAATGCGATAAATATCATATTCAACTAAATCAACACTTTGAAATAAAACAAAGGTACAGCACGGCTCCCCCAGTCAAGATTCAAGTGCCGTCAGAAGTTATCGACCAGTCCAACGTTTTGGCTGAATTTATTAGCCTCTCCGCTTTGGCTATCTTGGAATTAATGACAGCGCAATTAAACAGAGGGCCATGGTTTACTGAGCTCGGCATTTTCTTCTTTAGGGCAGAATGAAGACGCCAACAATACAATTTCGAAATTAATATACAATTCACTAGTGCTATTACATTAAGTGCTCAATAAACATGAAGAATCTCCTTTTAAACTCACATTTAAATGCCACGGAGTCTAAAAGATAGGCTGCATGTGTAGTAATTTGAATCATAACTTATTTGCACAATATTATGAAATGCGCTCTGGTGTAACGGCGCTAGATATCGTTAGCAAAAGGTTGAGTAAGAATGCATATAAACCAAATTATTTAATACAAGAGAATTCAATATTTTGACTGTTGTAGCCTACATTGTCATTTTAAATTAGGAAAAGGAAAGAGTGGATAAGCCCGACGCCAATATGCAGGCTATGGTGTTGTATTTATTTATTTGATTTTGCTTATGAATTAACTAATTGATTATTTAATGGTTTTTAGATGCATATGCTTATTAATTGGGCAAATATATACAATTAATGTGGGACTAAATTATCTGTGCTTGTATATTCCTCCTCCAAACAGCATATATTTACGCAGTTGTCCACACGAAATAGCCTAATATATTTCAAGATCTGTAGGCCTAATGAAGCGGGTTTTGTACGGCTTTAAATCAAGTATCAGGTTCTCAGATCTTGGAAATGAGGTTAAATTAGTTCAGTTAAGACCACTTGGACAGCTGCCACTGGAGCGTTATCACCCCTTGTCAAAAACTACATTCAAGCCCCCTGGAAACTATTTTAACAGCTTGATCCCCATCGTAGATATATCACTCTTGCGGCCCCATGATGTGCTGTCATCCACCTCCTTTTAGCAGCATCATCCCCTCATTCTCTTCTGTCCTTTACAAATACACCATTTTTTCATTCACATTTTCCTTAAGGGCCTCACCCCCTTCTTCACTTCATCCCTGCATTCCACTCTTTCTCATCCACAGTGAATTTCTCATCCACCGGTTCAAAGTGGCATTATAGAAATTATTAAACAAAATCTGAACTGGGTTATCAATGAACAGTAGACTATACAAGTCAGAGCACATTATGTGTAATGTGTGTGCTTTGATTAGGCTACTTTTTAAAAAATACCATCCTGTGCACGGATAGCCTGTGCCACATGGGGCGAATCCCACCCGTGCCAATTAGGATTGTGGCCGGTAATCTATAGGGCGAAGCATAATTGGCGTTCGTCTGTAAAAAAAAAAAGTTGAACATTATTTTTTTTTTTAAAGTATCCTATAAAAAACGTGAAAAAAACTTTTAACGGGGGAAATAACTGTATAGCCTATAGGCTAAATCTGTATAGAAAACAGTTACAGTTTAATTGTATAGCCTAAATCCTATTTTGTATGGGATGATCGTTAAATAATTAGTTACTGTAATTATTCTACATCGCTATGACAGTGAAATCCTGTAAATTTTTTACAAACATTACCTTTATACAGTATACGATAGAGTGGGAAGCATCCGCGTCGCATTACTCTCTAGTGACCTCCACTGGTCAATCCAGCGCCAACGACGTAGGCTACTTACTAAAGCTACACGTGAGGTGTTTTCTTCCAACTCATGTCTGTGCAAGCTTGGCTTGTGCGCTGCAGTGTGAAAAGAAGCAGTTGGCTACATTCCATGCTTTAAAAGAGTGTGCTTATCTACACTCTCCCACATCCGCTGCGTAGATTGTTTATTATTATTATTACAAAAGGTAACAAACAACTACTCTTCCTGGGGTTCACATAACAAAATATATGAGAAGATACTAAATAAAAAATAAATAAATAATAATATACCGTACAATATATATGCAATACAATGTACATACCATACAGTATAATCAATATCAAATATTAAAAAATACAATATACAAGTGTTTATAATCATTCATCTGAATTCTGAATTCTTAAGCTGTTTCTTAAAGTGCATGTTGCCTTTAATTTGTTTAAAATGAATCTCTATTGGTAAGGAGTTCCATATTGATTAAAGATTAAAGAATAAGTGTGGCGGCATACGATTAGGAATTCCGAACTGGTGAGAAAATGGGAGAAAGCATAAAATGGACCATCCAACAGAATTAAATTTATGTGTCAATATAATGTGTCATATCTGAGTCGTATGATGAGCTAATATGATAAAGCACTAAACCAACTAACCTTTTGTTCACAATGCATGAGAAGATACCTCCCAATTTCATATTATATTTCTGTTTATTTATTAAGAAGCTTGCAATGTCTGAAAACTTACAGTGCAACCATGAGGCCATATCAAAGTGGCACTGGGTGTGTGGACTATTCTTGTAACTGTCAACATGCCAAAGTTTTTTGATAATAATAAAAAAAATTTGAATGGAAACGCAGAAAAAAATCCAAAAAATAACAATAGTGTATACGTACATTCAGTCATTTGCCCATTAATAAATGAGTGGGTACCATGTAGAGCCCCAATTAAGATTCTTCACACATAAACCGTGCAAGGTAGGACTTAAATCATTACAAACGCTGATCCTTGAGACTGGTTAATCTGATGTTATGGGCATGGTGGTTTTTTACTTTTTCTAATCAGATTTGATCAAGTTGTCAAGAGGAAACAGATCTTGTTATGTCTTCACCTGATAGTCATCTGCCTTTAGACACTGAATAGTTAAATTTGATTTTGTTGTGCTCAGAAATATACAATTGATGGTGTTTATTCAACATGTTTTTTATATCTAGCCCTTAATGGCGGGTGCAGCTCAGCACAATTGTTCGAAGACCTTACAACAGTTAATCGAACGTATTGACCGTTCATCTATTAAGTTAAATAGAAATCTGCATTATTCATTTGTTTAAGAGGCAAAAACACCCACTGTAAGTTATCTGTATATTTCACAAACACATTAATCACACAAACCATTTATTTAACAGGACTTACAGTAAATACCTATGAAGTAATGTCAAACCAAAATCAATATTTAATTAACAGCACAATGAAATCAAACTAATCAAGAACTCTGTTGGAAGGGTAACCAGTAAACACTTTGTTCTGAAAATGGCAAGGAAATACTGATCTAAGGTACTCTGTATCTCTGAGAAAGACAATCAAAGAAAATGACACCTTGCTGATGAGTAGATATGGTGTTTCACTGGGGAAACAGAGAAGTTAAGCTACTTCTGTGGTCACACTGTGAAAGGTGCTTTACAATATTCAAACTGGTACTAAAAAAAAATTCTACAATTGATTAAAATAACTCAATTGTAAACACATAGAATGCTTTGTTACAATGTTTTCAGCCATGACTTCACTTGCAGATCTTCATCAGGTAAGAGAGGTGCATTTAACTTCCTTTTTCATTTTTAGTCTCTGATGCCTACATTTAGATGAATTTCATGTAGTCTATACAAGTTAGAGGGAGCATGTATTGATTGAATTCAAAAACAAAATTTTGAATTCAAAAACAATTTTGTCTACAAGGTGACATTAATTGAACCCGTTTGTCCCAGAGATTTACAAAATGGTGACAAATCTTAACACACGTAGCTGACATACACAGGCAATTTCCATAGCGCCTGTTTAGTCAAGCAAATATATTTCCTATTTAAATGTTATGTGATTGTGAATGGTACATTTTCACAGTAGAATGGTGTGCATCATTTTATCGCACAATAAGGTTAAAATAGTTTCTATGGGTTAAATCAGGTTAATGTTGCAGTCAAAATTCATAGTGCAAAAGAAATATGTTTCAAGACCAAAATAATTACATGAGAGAAAAGAATATGTATGTTATCCAGTGGATTGCAAATGTATTCACCCCCAAGGACTTATTGTAAATATTGTAGAATTAAAATCTGGAATGAAAATGGATTTAATTTGAATTTTCTGTCACTGATCTACACAACATAGTACAGAATTATAAAACTAAAAAAATAGAAAGGTTTTGACTGCATAAGTATTCACCCCCTTCGTTGACACACCTATATAAGCTATGGTGCAGCCAGTTGCCTTCAGAAGTCACATAATTAGTTGAAGAGTCCATCTGTGTGCAATTAAAGTGTCGCATGGTCTCAAATTAAATACACCCGTTTCAGGAAGGCCCCAAACTATGTCAGAGAGCACATCCAAACATCCACACCATGAAGTCCAAGGAGAGACATGAAGACAAACAAATCGGAGAGAAAGTTCTTCATCCCTTTGAACATCCCGGGAGCACAGTTAAATCCATTAATGAAAAAATGGAAAGAATATGACACAAACACGACTGAAACCGTCTGAAAGCCGTCCACTGAAACTGAGCCACTGGGCAAGAAAGTTGGTGGTCAGAGAAGCCACCCAAAAGCGAATGGTAACTCTGAAGGAACTACATAGTTCCACGGCCAGGATGGGAGAAACTGTCCATATATCAACTATTACCATTACTGTCATCAACCACAAAACTGGGCGCCATAGAAGAGTGGTGCAGAAAAAGCCATTGCTGAAAATCCGTCACATCAAATCCCATTTAGATTTTGCCATAAAGCATGCAGAAGACACAGAAAAGAGGTCCTCTGGTTAGATGAAACCAAAATGGAGCTTTTTTGCCTAAATGCAAAACGCTACATGTGGCGCAAAGCCAACACTGCTCATGTCTCTCAGAACACCATCCCCACGGTGGAGCTTGGTGGTGGCAGCATCATGTTATGGGATTGCTTTTCATCAGCAGAAACTGGGAACCTGTCAGGATTAAGGGCAAGACGGATGGAGCCAAATATAGGGAGAATCCTACAGGAAAACCTCCTTCAGTCTGCAAGAGACCTTGGGCTGGGGCAGACGTTCACCTTTCAGCAAGACAAGAAGCCTAGAAACACACAGCCAAGGCTACACTGAATTGGTTTAAAAACAAGAAACTTGAGCCCAGGCCTCAATACAACTGAGAATCTGGCAAGACTTGAAAGTCGCTGTTAACCAACGAAGCCCAACCAACTTGAGAGCTTGAGCAATTTTGCCAAGAAGGGTGTGGGTCAATACTTACGCAACTAGCACGTTTAAGTTTTATTTATGTTTATTTAACTTTTGTGCATGTGCTGTTAATCAAAGAGAGATAATCCCAATTAAATACATTTTCACTTGAGATTGTAACACTGCACTATGTCCACACGTCTTTGGGAGGTGAATACTTTTGCAATTCACTGTATGTAAATTTATTGGCAGTATTTTTTGGAGGAGAGTCACCGAGCAAATTAATACATGTCAGGCAGGATGTCTCGATAATCAGGCTTGGTTAATTTAGCAGTAAATCAATATTTAACCTCAAATGATTGATTACTTCCATAGAAAAAAACTGCAGTGGCAGCGTTATTCAAGCCTTCAAAGGGGAATAAATACTGTTACTAAATACTGTGGAATTGAGATTTCCATGGACTGAGGGAGGGATCATTCCACTAAGAGCATACATCAGCATTTCTATTCCAGACTTCCTCAGGTTCTTTGCTGGGGTATTACGCGACAGAAGGTGCCCCCTGCAGGATGGTATGCAAACTACATTTTCTCAAATGGATGACCTTCTTGCTTGGATTCCTTGCTTAAGTATCTAACATATATTCTACTAGTAAATTGAATAATACTTCAGATCTCTCAAACTCCTATAACACCAGAAAAAATGGATTGTCGAAACCAGTGTACAAATTAGTTTATACTTTAATTAAAGGGTCAATGCCAAAAAAACTGTTGACGTCAATACTACATCATAGTAAAAATTGGCAACACATTAATTGCATTTCATAGAAACATACCTCAGTGTTCTTTCAAAATATCAAAATATATTGATTGTAACCTTCTGAAAACAGAACGGCAAGTAGACAAGTAGTATAGACAATAGTGTTTCTCAATAGTGTTTTCTCACCCTGGAGGCAGACTTTATGTTGGTGTTTGTAATTGTTTTAAGCTAAACACATTTTATTAAACACCAGTCTTGCTAGTTCAAATAGTCCAGGACTAGGACTGAAAAACATTGACATAGAGTGCCCTGTCATTATACCCTATCCTGCATAGGCTGCAAGGTATGGACTCTCCACTACTGGTTTCTCCAACAGAAGCCCTCTTCTCCTGCATCTATAAATTGGAACGGGTCAGCCAGGGAAATTCCTAAAACACAAAAGTGTCAAATAAGCCATTTGCACACATAGAACTGAGAATTGTATTAACTGTTCCGGCAATCTAGTGGCTTCTCTTCATTCATCATCCACAGACTACCTGGTATTTTACAGCACTCACACAATGTTGTGCCTGTAGGCCCCTGGTATTCAAATCACGGTCCTCGTGGTCCGAGACCTGCTGGTTTTCCACCCTCCCTTTACCTGCGAGTCAGGTGTGAAGACAGTCTGGCCAATCACTACCACTAATTGTTCAGTTAATTACCTGGGAGAAAGAAAACCACGGCCAGACTTGGATTCGAGGTCCAGATTTGAATATCCATGCTGTAGGCTGATTGGTGTCTGAAGAAGCCCCGGCAAGGTATGATTTTGTTAACCCTGGCTTAGCCAGAGAGGCTAGGTATTGTTACTGAGTAGCTTGCTAATGAAAAAAAACGGAATCATAACAGCTAATATCCGGCCATATTTTACTATGTACATTCCGTACATCTATGGAAACTTTAGAAATGATTGTGTAATTATAGCCAATGTCATGGATGTGCGACAGTGATCTTACAACTTTGTGTCTGAAGAAAACAATGAAAAACCTTACAAGCCCTCTGTACTAAATGAGGAGGAGAAGACGAAGAAAAGGGCCAATCGGAGATGGGCTTCTCTATCTGCACTTTGAGTGACGGGCAAAACCCAGGCCTTTACGCTGGGGATGGGCTTCAGCTTGAGTGTTCCGTGGTTACTATGACATCTGATCCTCTAGCATGTCTGCTTGGGGGTTGCACGGAAACATTGAACATAAACACATCGGGCCTCCGTCTCCATGACGGAGACCAAAATAACGGAGGCAGGTGCGTGTGAGGTGAAAGGTCTTTGTGCGGAAAACACCGGCTCCCTACGCTGCACCTGTAGTTGAGGATTACCGCTGAGCCGCCTGTCACTCAGAGCTGATAGTGGACACAAGCGGACATGGAAATTCTTTGAAACAAGCGTGCCAAGTGTGAGCACTACTCAGCCCTGCTCTGGCTCAAACAAATAGCATTGAAGCATTATGCACATTAATACTTTGTGGCCCGGATTGCCTTTACATTACTGTGGTCCTAGGACATACAGCATTACACCGAGGGATCTAGATGGAGAGAGGCAGAGCAAAAGTAACAGGTGAAGATCAAAGTCTGGTTATGATGACTAGAGGGGGAATGGACCCTTCTTGTGCAGATTTTGTGAATGAATTGTGGTTTCTGGTCTAAGAGTACAAAATCCATAGATATATGAGAATTTAAGTGCCATCTTGCATTACTTCAGTCACTCCTTTGGGAAAGCTGTGGTCAATCATGTACCAAAGGCAATGTGCATCATTTCCATGCTGATGCAATTCCCAGTGTCTTTGCTGATGGAGCTAAACAACTCAAGGTCACAAGTAGCTGACCTCTTATGCCTAATTTAGAAAAAATGACATATTTAACTGAAAAAAGTGTTTTTCTTGGTGACGTGCAACTCTAGAATGTTATGATGTTGTGGACAACACCATACTTTGTCGTGCAGTGTGATTGGACAGCCAGAGGGAACACCAAAATTAGTTGTCATGGATATGTTTTTTTGCTCCACTTCATTATTTTGGTTTTGACTGGTATTGATAAACATGGAGGGGATAGAGGAATAAATAAAGTATCATGTGTGCAATGTAGGGACGGAGGCGGTTAACTAAGTCATTGAACTGTTTGGCCGACATCCTAAAATATATCAAATTTGTGTCTTCATCCAGCACTTCACAAATTAACCAGACCATATTCTGCCTGCTTTTCCTTCGTTTGTTTTATGAGATGGACGGACCACCTTATTTTTTCTGTTCACATCGTTTTTTAAGAAAAGTAGATTCTTCCTCCTTTACAATCTCAATAATTACATTGGGCGTCCCCATGTTTTCATATATGTCTGCACTGTGGAAGTGTTGTAAGCAGGTCCCACCAGTGTTGCCATATCCGCGGTTTTACAGCTAAATCGGGTTACTTTCAAAGTGCAGTCACGGGTAAAAATGAAAAGTTGGTTTCAGTTAAAAATAGCCTATAATTTGGGCTAGTTTTGAGTCGCCATTTAGTTGGAAAGCCTTACAAGATCTGGCAACCCTGCGCCCCACTCTTGCGCTGCCATGTCACATGTTGTTTTTGTTGTATTTGAAGAAAAACGTCAGTGAAGCTGCGCCTCATTTTTAAAAAATGAAGCTGCATGTCATATTTATGTGACCAAAATGTTTGTGTACTTCTTGAAAAGTGTGCTCCCGCATGTATTCAGCAAAACCCCGGAAGTGTTTGAAGTATACTGCAATTTGATATATTTTCGCGTACTATATTAATTTCTCGCCCTATCTACTTGCCAAGGCTACTCAACAGTGTGAAAGAGTGCCGATTCGGACACGGCCAGGAATTCATCCTTTCTATAAGGGTGTGTCTGGGGTGTACCTGCTGCCTCCTGTCAGAGGCGGGGTCAATGAGGACATTAAGGAGGCTGGGCCTCTCCCAGTCGTCCAAACTGAGCTCCAGGGCACTCCTCAGCTCCTCCGGTGTCCGCACCAAGAAACCCCGGCCCCCAAATGCAGCCATCACCTCGTCATAGCGGGCGTCAGGCAGCAGAGTAACAGGCGGGGCTCTGAGATATTCAATTACAGGATGAAAGCAGCATTATGGTACAGAATGTACAGAATGTATGGAATGGAGAGGAGAACTCAGTATATAAGCAAAGCTTCGTACTCCATAGATATTGCAGTGAAAAGCTGTGCTCTCTGTACTCACACTGTGGTCAGGTCTCCCATCTGTCCCATTTCTTCCCATGTATCCGCGTCCATGCCGCTGTATATCCCATTGTTGTTGACGACGATGATGATCACGGGCAGTTTGTATCTGTTAAAACGCAGCGCATTAGTAAAACAGTAGAGCAAGAAGGCGGACGGTGGGAGATGAGATGTTGGAGACAGGCGGTGGGGAAGAGGAGGAGTAGGCGTAGTCACCTGCACATTGTCTCCACCTCCATGCCCGAGAAGCCGAAGGCACTGTCCCCCTCCACGCAGACCACCCGCTGGCCGCTGCTCCGGTCCCTCTCCAATACAGCCGCTGCGATGGCAAAGCCAAGACCCACTCCCATGGTTCCAAATGTGCCAGCATCCAGTCTGCAGAAAGGACCATCACATGAGAACCTGGCAACACTGCACCACGTCACTGCATCATTGGGAGTCTCTAAGTAATCCCATCAGCATACATTTCTTCTCAGAAAGATAATATGGGCAGTTGGATCACTGTTTCACAAATTCACTGAACTCTTATGAACTGCAAAGTTAATATGGGCAGTTGGATCAGTGTTTTACAGATTCACTGAACTCTTATGAACTGCAAACTTAATATGGGCAGTTGGATCAGTGTTTTCCAGATTCACTGAACTTTACCACACTTTGGACTGAGCAAATAGGAGCCATCCTATTGATTTAAAAAAAACTTTCAGTTTCAAATAACATTGCTGTTAAACAGCGCATGCATATATAAATGTATATAGTGCATTCCTGAACCTACAAATTAAAAAAATATGAATTAAATTAAACCAGGGGTAGACTGGTAGAGGTGTAAAGGTTAAGACTGCAGCAGACCCTCAAAAAGGTGCAATCTACAGTGTATTCATTACCAGTTCAGCTGAGTAGTTATCATTTGTAAATATAGTGGACTGGAGATAGCAGCTCACTATGAATATTTATCAGCAGACAAAACCCAGAATAAATTTGTGTTCTGTATTGGTTGCTCCTGCTCTTACAAGATTCCACAGGTCACATTTCTGTCCTTTCATGAATATTAATAAAGCATGACAAACAAGAGGACTTCATGTTAGCACAGTGTCTGGTGAGTGAGCAAGAAATACCTTACTGAATGCAAGTAACCGTCAAACCAATTTATTTTGAATCGAAAGTCAGCAAACAGACAGAACATCCCCAAGTCTGAGCACTGCTGAGACAAAAAAAAGAATATCCTCTCACAAAAGGAGAGAGGATTAGAGCTAGAGGGTTACAGAGAGCCAACCCACAAAATTGGGAATTGTTGCAAAAAGGTCTCCCCCAAAGTGCTGGCTATGCCTTTATAACAGGCCTAATGAAGGCAATGGGCAACATCTGAGCTCATTTCTGATAAGCCTTTGGTGAGCAGGCCTGTGTGTGAAGCTGCTGCTCTCCCAGGTCTTGTATGCATCCCTGGCTGTGGGAGGGAACAAGCACAGCTGACAGCAGCCAAAGAGGAAGAGCAGTGCTCTCTGCTCTTCCTCCTCCCACCCCACCAGGAACACATTCGTCTTCAATGATGAGAGTGACAGTATTTTCTTTTAAAGCACAATGACAGAGAATCTCTGGTGTGTGGGGCTTGCCTGTGCCGTGGGAGGTAGTTGTGGAGCATGGTCCGGCCGATGTCCATGGTGTTGGCCCCTTCGCTGACGATGATGCAGTTTCGGGGCAGGAGCTGGGCGACATGCTGGAACACCGTGTAGTAGTTCATGGGGAGGGTCTGCCGGAGAGCCAAACCCTGTGGAGAGAAATATGACCCGGTCAGTTCAGAGATACCCCGAGTGGAAAATGGGCATGATTGAACACACAACCTGACAGGCGATAAATTCACATTCACTCTGGTCAAAATTTAATACAGACAGCTGACACGATGAGAGCAGTGTCATGTGACACACACGCACACCATACACACACATACACACACAAACACACCTTGGATATCTCTGTATTGGCAGACATCTTCTCCCTCAACGTCTTCCACCAGTCTGTATCAGAGGGATATTTCCATACTTCTTTTTGGAAACATCCCAATAGCTGAAAATAAAGACATCTTTCTACAGGAAGTGTGATCACCACACATAAAAATACTGGTGCTTGCTAGCTATGGTGCCCGGTAGCTGAGCTGCAAATTTTACTTGAAATACTCATCCCATTTCAAATTAAACTAACACTATGCAAGTTCAAAAATACAGCTCAGCTAGCAGTCACCATAAATCTATGTGAAACAGAAAGTGTACAGGGAGATGGAATGAATGAAGAGGATAAGGGAGGCTTGTTTGTGGTGATGCTTTACTATACCTGACTGACAACAGCACGGACATCTCCCAGGAGTGCAACAGCAGGTCTGATGTTGTTCCCCATCTCCTCAGCACAAAGGTCAACCTGGGTACACAGCACACACCAATACAATAACTACAATCACCTATGACCTCACACAAACACACCTGTCCTTGGAACATCACTGACAGTCTACATGTCTCTAACACACCTGTTGAGGTGCTACAAAATGCCTGCACCATTTCACACCTCACACTTGACAAACAGTAATTTCACAATGAGCTTGACCTACCTGGATGACCTTAACCTGGGGGTGAAATCTTGGGGGAAGGCCAAAGTGCAGGATCCAGTTGAGTCTCGCACCAAAGAGCACAATGACATCCGCCTGAAGCAGGGCCCTAGACAGACATACAAACAGAGAGGGAGAGAGAGAGAGATCCAAGGGTGTCAGCCAGGAATGAAAACAAAATCCTTGTGAGGACAGTGCGAGACATTATGTGGAGAGGGAGAAACATTGCAGTGTCACTATGGAGAGATAGACAAAGAAGAAGAAAGAGGGAAAGAGGGAGCTTCAGAGGTCCATCAGGACAGAGAATAGCACTCAGAGCAGAGACATACAGTACAGTAGAGGAGTGCGACAGGTCAGGAGCAGGTCAGTGAGACGGTGACTAGGCACAGACCTGGATCGAGCTGCAGCCACACAGTTAGGGTGATCATCAGGAAGCACCCCTTTACCCATGGGAGTGGGCAGGAAGGGCATTCCACACGATTCCACTAGCTCCCCGATCTCTCTTTCTGCCTTTCCATAGGCTGCACCTACAGGACACACACAGAACTCTCAATCTGGAAACTTCCCACTTTGCTCAGTCTACACTGCTGTTCTTCTCCCAAACCTCACTATCTCACTCCCACACCCTCAGCCTGCTTTTAGAAGGTTAGACATTTATGTTTCTATACACTATATAAGCAGCGACGAGGGTGTGGCGCTGACCTGGTCAATAACACACGATGCCCATGGGAATAAGAGTATTCGGAGTTACCCTTGCCGATGATGAGAAGTGGCCGCTTGGACGCCTTCAGCACAGACACCGCGTCTGTAATCGCCGCGGGCTCAGCCAGACTCACAGGAGGAGGTGGGCAACGGGACACAAATCTGCCAGACAGAGATAAGCAGGAATATAAATCAGCCAAACACACCATGGGAGCAACTGGGTACATTTCGAACATAAAAAAGCTGTCCCCAAAACAAAGACCTTAAATATTCTGTAGCCCTTAATAAAATCACGAACTCTCAAGTCCCAATTAAATAACACTATGAAGGCATAGACATTTTAATGTGTTCATTTAGTAGATGCTCAGATCCAAAACAATTGTATATGTGTTTATAATTATGATAGAAAGCAGTATAGTTCATCAATACAGTGATCAGAACCAATTACCCCCTAAGAAATGAGCATCTTATGTACACCTGTGTCCACAATGGCTGTGTCAGACTGACCTCACTCTGTCTCTGTCCACTTTAGCATTTACCATGTCCCCAGAAATGTCGATGTAACAGGCACCAGGACGCCCATATGTGCTGCTTCGAAATGCCTGGAAAGAGAATACCACCAAAAATAATCCCATTCATGGACACATGACAGATTCAATATGCATGTCCCACTCGGTGCTCTACTTACAACATCAGGCTTTAAATGCAAGGTTCATATATGTGTTTTTTTAATACAAGTACTTAGTACTTAATTAGTACTTAATGTTATTAGTTAAATGATCAAAACTATCATCCCTTTTCATGGGTTCTACATACATCCATCAGTGGTACCTGAAAATGAAAAATATTTTGTGTGAATCATGTGAGAAAAATGTGGCTTGCTGTTCTGAGGGTGATAAACTTGAGGGTAATCACTGATGTATATGAATTATAGGTTTATTCTGCCAAAGGGATGACACTTGACATACTTTTCTAAGTTCAGGTAAAAAGTGTTGTGAAGAGCAGACAGCTCATTGGGCTTGAGACTGGGAAGAGGGCCAGAGGGATGTCTCTTTGAAGTATTTGTGTACTGCTGGGGTATTTGTAATGAAGGATATACTGCCTTCATCGTGACTCTGATCAAATGTGTTTTTAACAGGTCCCACTGATGGCACAGGACAGTGTAGAATTAGTGCCAGAGAGGGAGAGCACCAGCACTGAGTGGTGCCAAAACTGAAAGCACAAATGAATGACCGATCAATGTAAACTGCACACCTTTTCGATCACAGAAGGTATGGCCTCCAGGCTGCTGGGTCTCGCAGAAAACTTGCTGTACAATCGACAGGCTTCCACCTTTCAGATTCGGAAAAAAAGGAAGATCGTATTGTATTTTCCCATTAAAAATGAATAGTATGTTTAGTAGCGTACTAATTTCTTTAAATATTTATAAAATAATGAATATTTTTAGTAGTAGGGCACTAATCAAAGTATTAATTTTAAGGGGAAAATACAGTTTAATTGCTGGGGCTGTACCTGAGGGAACTCCTGAAAGGCCCCCATTGTTTCTTGGTTTTGATCAGAAGAGCCCCCAAGAACAAGCACTGGCCTTCAGAGAACAACCAACAGCAGACATTCAGTGACATACAAGACGGAGGCTCTGAACATATGCTAAAGCATGCCACATGTAGAGGCATCTCCACTCAGGACCGTACCAGCAGTTAATGTTGGCATTGGCCATCCCCCCGAACGCATGGATAAGCCCAGGCCCAGACACCACCAGACACACTGCCGGACTGAAAGAAGAAAACAGATGCTATAAGGAGGCACTGCAGCGCGGGCTGCACATGTGACCCCACTGATTAAAATCAGCCTGCAGGTTTGCGCATCTGACAGATATACACAATTACAGCAGAGAAACTAAGACTGATTATTATTCACCATCAAGGTATCCGACTGTGACCAACTTCAAAGTACCATTTGAAATCATCATCAGGGCTCACTGCTGCAACCTCTGCTATCGATTCAGCCACCGCTTCATATCACACCGCAGTCTACAAGCAGGGCTCATACAGACATGAGTCAAAGGAAAACACTTTATGTGCAGCTCAACAGGGAGACTGTGGATGCCTGATTAGTGATTGACCAGCGGGAGTTGCCAGTGTGTGGTGAGACACTGCCATCCCATCAGAGTGAAACCCTCCGTTTACTGGGAAACAAATAGAAAATGGCTGTTTTCATACCATCCTGTGAGGTACCCAATAGCTGATGCAGCATAGCAGGCCTGTTGGATGACAAATCAAATGTACACATTTGAACAGCATTAATATTGGTAATCCATTATCATCCAATAAAAGTTAATTCTGAATGTGTAGAATAAACGCACTGCCTTACCGCCTGCTCATTCCGCATGCCCAAGTATTTGATGCCTGCAGCTTGAGCAGCCATCGCAACCTCTATGATAGGAACACCAACAACTCCAAACATGTACTCCACATTCTGTAGAAAATCAATATTAAAAGGATAATCATACTCAAACCACTGTTTACAAATCAGCTTTCACAAACAAATGTGTCATACACATACCATTGTCTGTCTGTCTACCTGTCTGTTTGTGAAATTAAACACTCCTTATGGATAGTGAAAACTTATCAATTGTTATTATTACATTTTTGTAACCTTACAGTGAACTTCAGAGTCCAATTTCATTCATCTATTTTAAGGCAGGTCCTGTCCATGAATCTAGCTTGCCCTGCAGAGGGTAAACTAGGGAATGTAAGGCTTGTGTTGTTCATTCATGGCTGTATGCACAAAACAGAGGAGAGGTACCGCATCAATTCTGCATAACACTGGCATGTGCTTGAGCCATTCGATTCACTTGATACGTTAGTGTCTACCGCCATTCGAATAGACAATCGCGTTCGGGAGCGTGTACGAGTTAAAAGCAGCAGGAGAGACCACGGGATAAGTTCCTCCTTTAATCCTTTTACGGCATCCACTCCTTCTTTATCTACCCCCCGTTCTCATAATAAGGAAGAGCCTATGCAGGTAGATGGGGCGTCTTTCCCACCCTCCAAAGACTCCGCTCCTAGTTCTGAATGGTGTCGTTATTGCACAAAGAAAGGCCACAATCTCAGCCAGTGCCTTAAATTAAAAGGAAAAAGGGGGGTCTCGCTAGAGGAACTGGAGCCTCTAGCGAGACATAGTGGTACTACACCTCTGACATTATTACCGGTAAAAAAAACCACCAACCCACGATCAGCGGACGACCTGCTCTACCTCCTGAGCCGCCTCCTATTTCTCTCGTGCCCTCACTCCGGCCGAAAAAAATTGGCTCTGGAGGAGTGGCGTCACTGGTTAGACGCTAACCAGTGACGCCAATTGCCTTTTTGTACCTCCCGATGTGAGGGTACTCCAGTGGGGTCATTTCTCACAATTCGCTGCGCACCCTGGCGCTCACCGCACCAAGAAATTTCTCTCCAGACGCTTTTGGTGGCCTGGTATGGAGAGGGATGTGAGCAAATTTGTTGCCGCCTGCCCTGTTTGTGCTTTGAATAAGGGTTCTCGACTCCCACCTTCTGGGTTATTACACCCTTTACCCGTGCCCAGTCGACCATGGAGCCATATCGCTTTAGACTTTGAGACCGGGTTGCCTGTTTCTCAGGGCAAGGTCATTGTAGTCATAGTTGATAGGTTTTCCAACCTTTTTCTCGCTCTGGTCAAATTACTATCGGCGCCGGAGACCGCCTATCTGGTAGTCAATCAAGTTTTCCGTATTCACGGATTGCCTCAAAACGTGGTATCGGGTTTGTCGCTAAATTTTGGCGCCCCATTTGCGCACAGTTGGGCGCTTCTGTTAATCTGTCCTCTGGCTTCCACCCACAGACTAACGGGCAAACTGAGCGTACCGACCAAACGCTGAAAAACACCCTTCGCTGCTTGGCGGCCTCCAATCCCGCTTCATGGAGTCGTTATCTTCCCTAGGCTGAATATGCCCATAACACACTGCGTAATGCCTCCACGGGCCTTTCTCCATTCGAGGCACAGGTGGGTTATTTGACCCCGCTCTTTCCAGAGCTGGAGAAAAATGTGGAGGTTCCTTCCGCTAGCTCTTTTGTTCGGAGGTGCCGTGCGGTGTGGAAACAAGTTTGTGCCTCACTTTTGCAAGCTTCGGCGTCTCAAAAAGATTCTGGCGACAGATATCGTCGGTCAGGTGGGTCAGCGGGTCTGGCTCTCTACGCGAGATCTGCCTCTGCAGGTTGAGTCTCGTAAACTCGCCCCGCGCTACGTGGGACCATTTAAAATCATCCGAAAAATGAAACCAGTGACAGTGCGCTTTCAATTACCTCGAGTGAGAGGTTTATTTTTTATTTCGTTCATTTTTCACCTCTTATTGGGCGTTATAGTCTACGTTCTGAAGGTGATTCTTTGTTTTCCCTTTCTTCGAGCTATGCTCGTGTATTTCTGTTTAGGAGTCTCTGTTCTCTTACTTTTCTGCTCGTGTCTATGAGCCACACCAGTGTTAGTAGGTTGTTTATTATTTTGCTACTGAGACTCTTCTAGTGGTCCTCACGTTCGTGAGTGTCTTGTTCTGTATTGTGTTTTGTTTTGTCGCGTTTGGCTCATTGCTACAAACCGAAACCGTTACATTTATATGTTTATCGTATCGCTCATTATGTGTAAACAAAATTCCCTTCGGGGCAATAAAGGTTTTCAATAATAAATAATGCTGCAAAACATGTTTATCTACCATATGCACATGCGTGACCTTTGAAATCCATTCCCAAGGACTGAATGTGTTAAAGCCAAAAGTGAACACTGGTTTTCAGTCATTGAAAAGCAAACAATCGAACTCACATCTAATAACAGAATATAGCTGTATAAAAACGGCCACTACACACCTCTCTGTCTCTAACCATGTACAAAGATAGGACCGGGAAGTTGGCTAACCTTCACACAACAATTAGAGTTCGCTACCCCCTCTTTCATTGAACACCGCTGCTTGCCAACGACATATTTGCAAGGAACTCAGAAAAGAAGTGACTGAAATATTCAGAAATATTAAGCTATTATCCTTAAAGTGAGCAAGACTAACATCAAAAATACATTATGCAGCTCAAATACATCATGCAGCTCAGCTAGCGAGAAAAACAGTACGTTATGCTGCGGATCTGGAAGGACGATTGCTCTTACTTGAACCCTGAGAGCTTCGGCAATAATTTGTGCCCCTGTTATTTCTTCCATTTCATCCACAACTTCTGAATTTCACCGAGTTCAAAGGACAACACTGCCTGGTAAAACAGGAAATACGGGGAAATCGTGCAACCAATCAGGCATAGAGTTGAGTGTATTTCAACCAATCAGAAGTTAGGCTTAGACAGATTCAGTGTGCATCGTTGACTAACCTTAGTAGCCTACCATCGTAGGGCCAATCCTTAGATCAGCTCCTACCATGGGAGAATAAATTGAATCAATCTGTGCATGGATTTAGCAGAGCGCGTTAAAATAAAACAAAAACGTATGCCTAGATCTTAATCTTCATATTTTATTCTATTAAAACCCATGTGATTTTACCATAAGAGATGATGATTGGTGAAGAATCTGTGTAGCAATTATATTTTTGTTTCAAGCCGAAGATGTTTCGGCTCATATCGTCTTCAACGCCATTCAAAATTACCATAGTACAGGTGTTACTTAAAGTGCAGCAATGATGCTACCACATGGTCTTTTTTTTTACAGCATTGGGGCTGACAATCCCTACGCAGTATTAGTATGCTTAATTTAACACTGCCATCCTCCCGATATAAAAACTTATAAATACGATATATTTTAAAACTAAAATCTAACAATACTAATTATATCTCTATTATTTGTATATGCTTAAACTTAAACTTATTCACCGTTATTATAATAATCGGTTTAAAACGGCAAAGGAAAAAATACAATAACTTCACTGAAATGCTAGATTGATTATTTGGCAAAATCAGAAAAAGACAAATTCATAACATTCATAATTTCTGAAATCTAACAATGGCATCTGCCAGCAGGGGGCAGGTGACTCCTGGTCATAGGATATTTTTTTGGGGGAGAACAGAGTAGATCCTACAGCGCCCTCATTTGTCCACAGTGTGCATTGCATAAGTATTTACACTGAATAAGTAGTAGTAACTACTACATGTCCAATAGACAGTATAGTACTGTTTTATGGTAGTTCATATGACATCTTGCACTAGTAAAATGCACTCTAAACATACAACACATAGAAGCAGCAGTACCACTGCACTAGTGTCCAGTTCAACCGCTCTGTTATGATGTCGGCTATTATAAACAACCTATAACTGTCATTTACCATAATATTATTTTATTCTAAAGGTTCATCAATTACCAGCATATACAACCAGTGAGTGAGTTTTAAAATCCATTTATTCTGTTAAGTGCACATCTTTGTTGCCTGGCTAAGTTTCTCATTCCTTTGTTTGTAGTGCAAGATAAATACTTTTGTTGTTAATCCAAGGCTGGTGTTAATTTACACTGAAAGGGGGCATTTACAACTATGACAAACATCTTTTATCAGAGAAAATAGTTCCAAGAAAACAACACTGACAGGTGTAGTTTCACTATCTTGAAATGGCAGGTTGCATAAATAAGTGAGAGTATGCATTTATTCATAAATCAAGTTTATACCGTCAGTGAATTGTGCGACTATGAATCTGTGTTACTGTATGATTCTTCTTGGCTTAATCTGGGAATGTGCTGTCAGCATCTCTGGTTGGATAGAATTAAAGGACTAGATGCATTCTCATAGCTCTGTCTTTTGGGCTTTAGCATGTTTCTCCTTAATTTTGTTCAGGCAGTTACTCTGAATTTTTCCGTAGCTTCTATTTATCTGTGATTCTACAGAGTAAAGCTCAGCTATTTTGTGTAACACCTGTTTGTGACATCTGCATTTGCAAGCTGTAGTTGGTATCCTGTTAAATGAGACAGAGCTTTAATAATAATTGTTAGCTTCATGTCAAATTGTGATTGTTCAAAATGTTTTGTTGGGTTTTCTCTGAATATATAATGATTAGTTTGAATGGCAATGTGTCATATCTAAAGTTTTCTAAACCTGGTTTGTCCAAGAGCTAAATAAAACCTAATAAATGCATTTTAATTAGCTTACATGTTTCTTGGTTGTTTGATCATCACACATTGTTCAATCTGACGTTTTTCCATTAACTATGCAGAGGCCATTAAAATAGAGACATTTTAATTGTAATAAACAATGTGTCTAAAATTCTAGATTTACTTCCCTCTCCTGTACCTTGCCACCTGTGATCACCTTGTCACAGGCTGTTGACCATTGTAAGTAAGAATGTGTTCTTAATTGGCCTGCATGGTGAATATTGTATTTCTGACATTTTAAAGGGTAATACAGGAAATGCATTATTACACCCGTGCAGGGGGTATTGTTTTTGCTCCTGTCTGTGTGTGTGTCTGTTTGTCTGTCTGTGTTCATGTCCCTATCATGCATAACTCAAACAATTTTACTCCGATTGAGATGAAATTTTGAAATGTTGACAGTTGGGCAATGACCTGAATCTTGAATTTTCCCCCCAATCAGTCAACGCCCGCCTTCAGAGTGCAAGATCAAAGTTTTAGCCCCATGCTGCATATTATGTTCAGGGTCGAGATTAGCACGCGTGCAGGTGTAGCATCTCTATGAGTGCCATTCTAGTTAAACTATATACACCGCCTGGCCAAAAAAAAGGTTGCACACTCTTATATGTCATTAGATCGCCTTTAGCTTTGATTACAGTGTGCATTCGTCGTGGCATTTGTTTCGACAACCTTATGCAACGTCACAACATTTATTTCTGTGCAGAGTTGCATTCATTTTTGGCGAGATCTTGTATTGACGATGGGAGTCGAGCCACTCCGTAAAGTCTTCTCCAGCACATCCCAAAGACTTTCATTGGGGTTAAGGTCAGGACTCAATGAATCCCAATGAATCTTGGCATTGTCGTCCTGGA
Source organism: Ilyophis sp. 1 JC-2022 (assembly GCA_022702515.1). Classification (NCBI taxonomy): domain Eukaryota; kingdom Metazoa; phylum Chordata; class Actinopteri; order Anguilliformes; family Synaphobranchidae; genus Ilyophis; species Ilyophis sp. 1 JC-2022. The sequence goes on along the minus strand of CM040406.1, from coordinate 92,638,458 downwards.
ATATGCCCATTGATGGGATAACCTGGTCATTCAGTACATTCAGGTACTCAGCTGACTTAATTTTATTGCTGCATAACATTGCTGAGCCTTGACCTGACCAATTGAAGCAACCCCAGATCATAACACCGCCTCCTGAGGCTTGTACAGTGGGCAGTATGCATGATGGGTGCAACAGCGACTTTTCTTTTGGCCAGGCAGTGTATATTTCTTTCAAAATACAATCATGACATTATATATAAATGTCTTATTACAGGTTTGTTAGAGGTGTCCAGAATTCACTCAGTCTCTTCCAAAATACGATTTTGAGCAGGAAAAGTTTAGTTCAGGACAGACATTCATTAGAGCAAAACTACTTTCTACCATATAAAGAAAGGTCACTTTATGTTGAACTCCACCAGTTCTATGAGGTTCTTTTGTGTCCAGCAGTCTGATTCACTGACTAACATCCTGTGCGTGACACACACACACACACACACACACTCCAATGAGGGATCTGTTAGGACTCATTCCATTGCGATCTGCCTCTTGTCTGACAAGGCATGTGACTTCCGTTCCAGAGGTCCATGCAATCCAAAGTCCTCTTCCCTCGGGAGGGCTGTGACCTGCCCCTCAGTCCACTGCTTTGCTCCTCTGAGACTTGTCAGATCATTTTTAATGCACATTATGTCCTGCACAACATGCTTCTGTGCTGGAAAAGAGCAGATCTCAGAATGACCTGATACCATGGTACCATTTATTTCCTGCAGCTTACATAGATTCAAGTGAATTAAGGAGTGTATGTTCTGCTCGCTTTCCAATCCTCTGGTATGCATGTCCTTCATCTCCGTGGCGCTTACCTCAATGACCGTTGATTGTATTGACAGACAATTATAGGACAGCAATGACTTGTACTGTACTGTAAACGGTGGCTCTTTCACCAGCGCTGCTGTCTGCATTGCGGTTCTGTTTGTTGTCTTCACTCCATTCTCCTCTGATCTCCTTCTGCGAGACATGAAGACAAAGAGTTGTCTGTGGCATCAGGTGACCGTGACATCAGTGGTGTTGACTACTCCTTTTCCACTGTGGCCAAACTCTGCTGTCTTTTGTGTGCAGAGACAATGGCTATAGTAACACTCTTTTCCACCACCTAGCCTACTCTGTGTGGGTCTCATCCTCTTTCCTCCTGCTCCGGCGGCACCCACCATGGCCCTTACTGCTCTTGCTAGTGGAGAACAGGAGGCCCATGGTCTCGTACTATTCCTGATCTTTCATGTTTATTTTATTTTCTTTGTAGGCCAATGAGAGGTACCACCTCCACAGCTCTCCCAGGGGCAATACCACAGGTGCCGCATATGGAAGACGTAGCAACACCATGGGTACCGCATACGGACACATTTTTCAGCAGCACCTCCTTGGGACTCTAGAACAAGGGAAATACCAGTTATCTGGCTCTAGCGATTTCTCAAACAACAATAATAATAATATCTCGATAGTTGATAATCAATTATTTTTAAAACGTACAATTTTAGAGAATAAGGCATATATCGTAGAAAAACAATCATAGGATAATGTTTGCAAGTAGGGTCAAAGAAAAGTTACCTTTTTATGGTCAAATCCAGTCATCTTGAAAATCCCATTGTCTGGATTTGCGGCTGGGTGTATATTGTAACAAAACACTTGCAAACGCATGCCAGCTCAGCAAAAAATATTTTATTTGGGAACAAGACATCTAGTATACGATAAAGGCATGCAATATCCATGTAACTACACTGGGTGCACCGTTGCCAAGACAATACCGTGTTGCGTCACAAAGCAAGCCACGGGCGTCTGTCAGGAACACTAAACCAACCGTGTTCTGTCTTACTGTTGATCCAGCCCCTCTTGCAGCCAATCAGTGGACTTCTAACTGCTGCATGACGATGGCGGTAATGTTATGGAGTTAGTGCCTCCTGTGTTTGTCTATTTCAGGAAGGAAAGAGGAAGCCCAGGCCGAGTGCAAACTGAAATAAGAGGGGGAAATTAACCCGCGGGTGTCCGGGGTCCCAAAATATCGCGACTAAAATAAAGGTCGAGTTCTGCATGAGAGACAGCGAAACTGTGGAATCATGGTGGTTCTCAAAATTCGAGACCAGGTAGGTGATGTCGATTCCCGCTAGCCAACATTCGTTAGATAACACCACAATAAGCAGTCAAGACATCAGCGATTGCTGTTACACATCTAGCAATTAGCTAGCGAGATAGTGGTAGCGAAGTGTTTTTTGGGTCATGATCTTTAAATTCACATACTGTAGTGAGGAAATCTGTAAAATCTGCTGGGCTCTGTAACTTGCATGCAAACTGTGCGTGGTTATGTTAGCAAGTAGATGCGGGCCTTGTTGCGATGACTAGCTATAGACTACAGTAGCTTTGTAACCATGCGAGCAATGGCAGCGTGGAAGGCCGAATCAAATTGTATATCTAGCGTTAGCTTTCATACGCTAGCTAATTGCTACCTAGCTAGCTAGCGAGCTAACGATCCCGTAGCGAGATCAGTGTCATGAGATTATCGTGGGTGGTTACTTACCTAGATGCCTGATTCGTCCTTTGATTAATTAGCGTTGTCCAATTAATTGACGTTACTAGTAAACTTCCTGGGACAGCTACCTAGCATTGAGTAACGTTACCATTAACACAATTAACTTGTATCTAGCTTTAGCTAGCTAACTTTAGGTAACGATTTCTAGTTGTATCCAATGTTAGTTTCCCGATTGGAAAAATAATAATAATATGTCCGCGTACTATCTAGCATTTTTTTCATTAAAATGATCAGTGTCGTTTGCTGGTTAGATTAGGTCATCAGCCCCTTGCTTTGGTAAATGCATCTAACGTTAGCTAGCAAAGTATAACGCTAACGTTACAGCTAAAAACTAGAAACCTACACCAAAATGTGACAGAACTGGCTGTGGTCGTGGTGTTATTGATGCTTAGTCGTTAAGCTACGGCTTGCAATGATTATGTTTACGTGTTGACTAGTGTTAGCCCGGTATCCATCGATGTGGCACTACCCCAATGTCATATTGCTGTTACTATTAGATGGCTAGCCAAGTAAATTCATTGCAACCGTTTATACAATTCTTGATGACCGGTTAGGTATCTAGGCTAACATAGCTACTAAGGTGCTTATGTAACCAACTTTGCATTGACAAAGTTTAGTCGCTTATTTTAATTACGGGGCTACCTGCTGTTTCACAGATCAACAGGTGACAGTGTTGGGTCGTGGCCTGCATTCTTGTTAGCAAAATGGCTAACGTTAACTTTGTGTTGTTTGGGCCTGCGTCTGGAAAATGGACTATTTAATTTCCACAACAGTTTTGGCCAGTACTTTTTTTGCAAAAGTTGCCTTAAGGATACATTTTCATACAGTATGGTTTGCCTTATGTTCTCATTTCAATTCAAAAGGCAGAGGTGTATCGTGTTTAATCGGTGTAAGGTAATGACATGTGACGTTAGTCTCTTATCGAATGACTTGAAGAATGGAGCAAAGTTCTAGAACTTTCATGACTTTTTAACCCATCCGTCGAACAAAATGTCTTCTAGTTAACGTTACAAAATAAAAATAAAAATGATGGCCCTTTCCAAGTGGTTTTGTCACGGAAGGAAAAGTGACCAACTGTCATGTAATGCTCAGCATCTTTACTTCGTGTTGACAAACTATGTTTAAAAATGAGTCCTTTCTTTCATAATGGCCTAAACATATCCCGAATTTGAGATATAAACAAATGGCCACATCTTTTAAAAATCTAAGTTTGCCTGAACATTTTTGCAGATCTTGGCAGTTAGACACACATTCTCATACAAAGCTGCTGGGGATAAAATGGAATTGTGTCATTAAATAATTGCAAGTGGAATCTAGATTGTGGATAATCCAAAATATCCAGTTGCGAGGTTTGAAAGGCAGTACATTGGAATAGATTTGCAGTGGAGAGAAAATGTTTGCTTGTCTAGCAAGGAAATGTATGCACTGAAATGTTTATACCAGTTTGTTTACTGCAATGGAACATTTCTCAGATAGAAGGTTGATAGGATAACCCATTCAGATATGTGTTAGGAGTCTGGTCATTAAGAATTTGTGCCATCAGTTTGAATATGGTTGTTCCATTGGCAGTGTTAGGTTTGTTTGTTTTCCTGCTACACTCTGTATCAGAGGGCACTTCTGTATTATCACAAGTAATTAATGCATATCCATGATTGACAGCTCTTTTAGCTGATGCATGCTCTGCTGTCCCTGAACTGGACTGGAAGGCATGTGACCAATGAGGTTAAAGGTGGGATGGGTGTGTGCTGTAATCAGTGCCACTCAAAGGTAGAACATGTGTACTTATCCAGATAGGACTACACAACACATTTGGCAAGCCATCAGTTTTATAATATAAATTCATTTTTTGCTGTTAAATTATGACCAGCACTGAACATTAAGATTGTATAAAGGAAGTCACAGGATTTATGTTTTTCAAGTATAATGATATCAGTATTTTATTTAATGTGAAGGAATGGTCCGGGTTGTTATTCTGGCACAGAAAAATATGCTGAACTGGCCAATCAAGATTTATAAACTGCACCCCTATATTTCTTTAGATTGGCCAGTAATGTGAAATTATGTTCTGTACGGTTGTAAAGAAACTATGGTTATCAGCATTTTGTTCAGATGTAGACAAAGGCTGCAAGTGTTCCCAGTGTCAAGCACATGCATTTGTACCCCAAATTGCGATTTCTGCCACAGTCCCAACAGCAGGGTAATTGTCTTCCAGTGACATTTAATGTTTGTTTATTTCAAAGATGCCCTTATTTCTGAATTGAACTGAACCGCACAAAAAGTGCATTATATAAGTGGAATATTGTAAGAATGTTCTCAAAAAGGTCAAACCATATGTTTTTCAGGAAGCAGAAAAGATTTCTGGGTTAAAAGTGATGATCGCTGCTTGGAGAATGGGGCAAATGATATCTATCATACATAGTCCCTCTCTCAGAATTTAAACTCTGGCAGTTGGCTACCTCAATAGTGAGCTAGTTATTTAAATTACAAGCTAATTACTCCAAGTGACAGTATAATATATCCTATGGGCTTAAGTCAACGTAGCAGTGTTAGTTAATTAAAAAATTGAATCTGCGTTGCAGTTGTACTGTGGTTGTCTTGCGGTGGGAAACAAAACGGTTTCAATTAGCGGGTTTAATAATAGTGTCGTAAGTGGTTTATTATTTTATTTTTTTATTCAATTAATATTGCCATATAATGCTAGCTAGTTAACATGTGCAGTGCACTATATCTAAATCACTGTTCTCATTAGCTTCTTTCTGCTCTCTAAATTGTCTTGTCTCTAAACTGATTGATCTCAGCAATGCAATTTTGTCAGTTTACAGTAACATTTGACTTCCTTTTTTGAAATCCACAGCAAATTGGTTAGATAACTTGGTACTGTTTTCCACTTGCCCACTTCTCTTATGAGGAATGCTTCCATTGTGCCACAGTGTACAGAATATTTAGATTGTTTGGTTTGAGAACACAGTCAACATCATCATAGCTGCCTTTCACTCATGTTGACTTCCTGTTTCACTTGATTTATTACCATTGCAGTATTGTAGTCATATAGTACAAATATGTCTTGTTGTATCCATAAATGACTATTTGACCTACATGCAATTAAAACAAGGGGTATCATTGTGTGTGTGTGTGTGTGTGTGTGTGTGTGTGTGTGTAAAATTGGAGGCATTTCTTTGGTAAGTGCATACTTTAATGCAATAACATCTACTTGCTGTAGGCAGATGGATCATTAGGAAGAATCTGTGCTGATAATTCACAGATCTTCGCATCTTCTCTCTCAGAAGCCATGTCCAGTTCATAAGGGCTAGCTAAGTAACTGTGGCTCGAATAATCCATAATCGATGCTGAAAGCTGTGCTGCCTGCTTGTAATGAGCTCTCATTTTGGGAAAGTGTTGGCAAGCTGCAGTCTGGAGCCAGGTTAATGATACACTTCAGAGTTCTGGTAGAAAGAATGTGGGGGGGGGGCAGGGGAAAGGTTGATTTAAATTTCTCTTGCACCAATGCATATTAATTACTGTGGTTTGTAGATATATTGACACTTCAGCAATGACCATTGACATGGGCATTGTAGTGGCTGCTGTCAGCATACAATGTAAGCAGCACAACAGAAATGAAATGCTATATATATATATATTATTTTAAAGATATAACCTAGTTAGCTCCGTGTTTTGTTTCAGTGAATGCAGGCGAAGCCAAAGTTGAGATAAGAATTGAGAAATCTCATATTTATTGAGTCAACAGTGCATATTATGTTAAAGGAAAACTTGGCCATGTTTTGTTTTCAAGTTAAAGGCCATTTTTTTAAGTCGTCAAATTCACAATGTGCCTTTGCATATTTTAAGTCCAGAATTTTTATTGATTGCCTGCATTGTTAAAAATGGAAAGAAACTCTACAGATCAGTGTCACATGAATCAGGGAATTGGGGAATATTTCAAATTAATGCTGTGGACCGAAAATGTTGCCCAAAGCTTCTCCTATTCTTAGTTGCATTCAACACTCTCAATCAGGAGTATAATTAGTTTTGTGCTAAGTGGACCCTACGATAAACATTAATTTGTTGCGAAAACAATTTGACAACTGAAATTCTGAAGGTTACCTGTGGGTGTTGATTACCCAGACAAGAAGCAATCATTTTGTCTGTAATGTGATGGCCTTGTCACTGTGGAGTGCATTTCTGGTTCATTTTATGAATTTGACAGGGATGAAAGTGTGCGCACGTAAGTGCGTGCCATGTGTTTTGTTGCGCACATTCGGAATAGTAAAATGAGATCCTATGTAAAATTGTTGCACATTGGTCAAGTTTGCATCAGAACTGACCTGTGATTCACACAGATCAGTTGTTTGGTGAGGCTGTGTTGGGAACGTGTAAGCCCATATTTAGCAGCAGTGCTGGGTATACCTTGGCATAGACTCACTGCATTCTACAACATGGGCGGTTGGAGCTACACACACGTTAAAGCAACATCTTATCACAGATGAGTGTTTGCTACAGCATGTTTACATCTTACATTAAGTGCTTCTTCTCGTGGTACTTGCAAATGGGCCTATAGCCCACATATTTTGTGCATGCGGATTTTGCACAATGCAGTGTGTTTGTTCACCTAATTACTTGCATGTGGTTGGAAGCTGAGAAGCTCACAAATCCCTTCTCATAAGCAAACAAAACCTTATTATGCCTGGGCACTGGTTTGGATGTGTCAGTCCTACCGGTGGAGTGACCGGAGGCCGAGTTTGTGATTTTTATTTCATGTCTCACTGTGCCTAGGGTTCGCTCGCTCGCTCGCTGGGTTACCAGCTCCCTTGGCAGTGAAAAGCAGCACCTCTCTTTACCACCAGATGGTGAAAAAGCAACTGGGACCATGTGCCATGCCTGTTTTTTTTTTTTTTGTTTATCAGAAAGTGCACTTGGAGAGCATGAACAGGAGGTGGAGGCCGACTATGACGAGTGTGCTTCTGCTCACATAAGTACACTGTTGATTCTCCAGATGTGCCTGTTAAATCATGGTTTTAGAGTTAGATTAGCTTTAAGAGCAATTGTGTCTTCAGGCCTAAAGTCAACTGCAGGAGCAGCATGCACCCTGCGGTTTTTACAGCAGAGCTCTTTCAGCACAGCACTTGATTTGAGTTGGAAACCAATTGATTTGAATGTTGGTGGAGTTGGTGGACATGTTGGTGGAGTCAGCACTTCTTCAGTCACTAACTGAGAAACCACAGTAAAAGGGTGCTGACAATCTGTTCATTTGTAATAATATTGGTAAGAGCATGTAACATTTATTTGAATCTACTTTGTAGTTCTCTGGTAAAAACACAACTGTCATGTGACTTAATCTTGTATTTTACATGAAAAAAAATACCACTTCTGCCCTGTAATTCTCTGTGTTTGCTTTTTTTTTCTGCCCATAATGAGGTTTTTGGTTTGACATCATAGTCTTTCTATTAAATTGGGGCTTCTGTATTTGGCAGCTAAGGGCTAATTTTGTAGCGGTAGGCTAAATAGGCTATAAGATTGTATTGCTGACATGGATCAGATGGCAAAATGCTCTGAATAACATTCAGTTAATCCATACGATCAAAACTCACTGCTCTTTCTCACTGTGGAAGACCCTCTTCAAGCTATACTTGCAAAACACATGCCTCTTTGAGGCCATAAAATGTACCCAGACAAGTACAGTGGTGCTAGAAAGTATTCATACCCCTTCATGTTTTGCACTCTTTATTGTGTTGTAGATTTAATTTTAAATGGATAAAAAAAAATAAAAAAAATGTACATTTTAAATTGCCGTTTTTGCCCATCAATCTACACTCAATAACCCATAATGACAAAGTGAAAACCTGTTTTTAGAAATTTTTGCAAATGTACTAAAAATCTAAAACTGAAATCTCATGTGCATAAGTATTCATACCCTTTGCTTTAATGTATTTTTAAAGTATCATATTTCATATTTGGTCGCATATCCTTTGCATGATGTTACTTCCTGAAGTCTGTGACCCATCAACATCAAAAACATCATCTTATTTTCAGGTACTGTTACAAGCAATACTGTATAACCTCTCTGCATTTGAATTGATCTCTATAGGAATTGGTGGATGAGACTAGATTCAGCTGTAAATTATGCTGATACAGTATGGAACACATGACTGACAAAATTTGCTGTAAGTCATCAAGGGTCTAACCATCACTCTACGGCCAGATATGGAGTAGATATGGATGGATCGATCACTTTAAGGGTTTCTTCTCCTGACCATTTTTCCCATAGAGTTCTATATGAGTCAGGAGAAATAACCCTTGCAGTGATCCATCCACATCTACTTCATATCTGGCAACAGAGTGATGGTTTGGGGCTCGTTCGATAGCTCAGACACTTGATAACTTACAGCCATTTAGCCAGCCATGTGTTCCATACTGTACCAGTGTAATTTAAAGCTAAATCTAGTCTCACCCCCAAATTCTCATAGAGATCCATTCAAATGCAGAGAGGTTATAGTATCGCTTGTAACAATAAGAAAATAAGATATCGAGAGTCTTTTGATGTTGATGTGTCACAGACTTCAGAAAGAAATGGCATGCAAAGGATATGCGACCAAATATTAAATATGATACTTTAAAAATACATTAAAGCAAATGGTACACATGATATTTCAGTTTTTGATTTTTAATACATTTGCACAAATGTATTAAAGTGTACAAAAAGTGAAGGGGTATGAATACTTTCTAGCACCACTGTACCCATTTCCATTTGCCTCTAGAGGGGGTGTAGTGACTGCTAAATCCCGTGCTGGACTCTGAAGTAAATGTGCGTTTGAGTTTGTGAAAGAACAAATTGAGTACATCTTTAGGTGATTTAAATAATAAAGTGCACATGTTCTATGTCAGTACAAGTACGCACACTCAATTTGACAGGTCTTCAGTAGCCCGTTCTGTTTGCTGGCTGATGTGACAAAGGGTCTTCCTGTTTATGGTCCAACTGTGAGTCAACACTTAGGCTTCTGTTCTGATGGTAAATGTGTTCCCGGGTAGTTGGTTGTCATTTATATCGGTGGCACCAGTCCCCTTTCCCAGTGTGTAGATGATGAATAAAGGATTAGTTTGTTGTTTTACTGGTATATTTTGGAATGGAAGAACGCTAGAGAGGAATTCAGCAAAAAAATTGTGAATTGTCATGTTTGCATGACCGCTTGCTTGTGACGTTCAAGAATTACAATGGCAAGCTGTCACAGTAATAAAGGAGAGGAAGTTTGGCTCTACATTATTAACTTAACAATAAGTTATTGCTCTCTCAAACATTAGCAGAACTGTTTACTTTTGTCCTGCAGTGCTAGGTTTTTTTTTTTGAATTTGTGTTTTTGATCTGGTTTTCGAGCCTTCAAACATTTCAAATGCCCGTCTACGTGTTAGTGGGTGAATTAGAGGAGTCACTGGCAAAAATGACTTGTTTTTCTCTCAGCATTCAACATTTTTTACAGAAAGCAAGTGTTCAGTGTTAAATCATTTTAGCAACTGAAGACATCTTATGTTCCTCAGCCTTGACTCAATTGGGTCAGCCTAATTGGCTAATTCTTGACGATAACCTAAGCTTCACGTTGGACATGCTTGTACTCTGGGCGTGTTGAAAGTGTCTCATGCATTTAAAAAATGGCAACAGTGATGGCAATGCTTCATGTCTGTGCTTACAAACGTGGTGCACAGGCCAAGAAGTGTCCACCTTTGCAGTGTTTTCACTATTTTAATTCTGTTTTTAGGTATAACTCTCCTGTACTTCTCCCATCACCAACCGTGTGCGCTTCGTTGATGGCACGTGTCTCACGGGCGTAAACTACACTGAATGCATGTACAATCCTGCGTGGTGCGAAGCTGCTTGAGCCACAGCGTTGCGCACCAGTGTGGAAGACGCTCCTGGAATGCACTCCTGCCTCGGTCACCGTTGTAGACCAATAATCTAAATGCCAGCAGAAGTATTTCACCTTTTGTTTTTACTTGTGAAACGACAAGCCCTAGGAAGCCCTTGAGCAAGAAATGCCATTTCATGTTAGTGTACCTCCATGTTTAGTTCAAAGATTACATGGGTTGTGTTCAAAGTAGTTCAACACAGGATGCATGATTCATATTTATCTAAATCGGGAAGCTCAGTCAACCCGAATAAGCGAAGTTTACTGTAAGCCACTGCTGGATTTAGACGTTAGTGAACATTATAGCCTAGTTTTTTTTTTTTCTTTTAGTGGATGACGGCTGGCATTGGGTCCTCAGCAGTGCTCCATAATTTTCAGTCTTAAATATTTGGGGGAGAATTCCATGGCAACCTAGCGGCCCCAAATGCGGTCGGAAATTGACTCATAGTGTGGTGAATGGCTTTGGGTTGGAAAGAGTCTCTTACTCAGTTTCTCCAGAATTATCTTGTTTAAAAATGTTCCTTCTGACTTCCTCTCTTTAACATGTGCTCTGGATGCCCTTCTTGGATTTGGGTGAATGCATTTCAGGGATGCGGTGTAGAATAGTGGACGAGGAACTGCACAGGAAGGCAGGTGGCCACACAGTCCCAGGGGGGATACTGCATTTGTGTCCTCCAGTGAGGTGTTTAAGGTGATATAAAAGCCAAATGGTTAAAAGAAAAAAAAGAAAATGTAACCAGCAAGTGTCGTCAGCTGAACAAACTAAGCAAGTAGTAAATCAATAACCGTTTGAGTACCGGTCTCCCTGATATCCTCCAGCCCTGCTGATTCCTGCATACAGTATGTTTTCTGTATGTTAAGCATGTTATACTAAAACATACTTTTAGTCCAGGATTTATGACCCGCTCTTACTTACTCTTCTGTATGACGAGATGTCAACAATTCAGCATCAGAAACGGGCAGAAGACATTTCTGCCGTGCATCACCACGATGACATGTTGGCCTCAGGTATTAACACGAAAACATGTGCACCTGGTTGTTTTTGATGGTCCCTGTCATGAAGCAAATTTACTACCCTCCCTTTGCAGGCCCCCTGGGTGTGTGGTCTCAGCCTGCTAGAGAAATGCACTCTCAACTGGATTGATCTGCTGTATTGACAGTTGGGTTGGGAATTGCAAGAGGCTGGATGGCATTACAAATTTGGAAATAAACTTGGTCCTACTCTAAACAAAGACCACAAATCATTTGACAGCTAGCCAATAAATAAGCTACCTAGTAGTTGTCTTGACAGGAATTTAAAAATTTTTTAACAAATTTGATTATGATTTTCATTGCCTGGCATGTATACATATTCAATACCCCAAAAGAAAATACTCCAAATAATCTTCTATAAATGGATCCCTTTTGGTGAAGTTGTTTTATGGTTGTGCCCAGCCATCTCGCTAGTTAACTTAAGTTATGTAGTCTGGTCATAGTGTAGGCTACACTTAGAAGGAAATCTTTCCCTTTATCTTTATAGCGTTGTGTTCAAAGTTAGCAAATAGACTTTGGCGCTTTGTCATGATGCAGAAGAATTAATCTTTAGCTCACTGATATACCTTGGAATTCAGGTGTGTAGAAGAAAGAGTAGCCTACATTTACCCAACTGTCAATAAATTTGTTGATGGAAGAAAATACTTCTTAACTTTGATGTAAAGAGAAATTACTGTTGCAAAATAAATTTCTATTCCAGATGTAAATATCAGCACTTTAGCAATGACAGTTGTCAGAAACACCCACAAGAAGTCTTACCCTGTGAGGTAATTACCTACTCTATGTGACTACAAGTCTGATTCCAAGATGGATTTCTCATTTTACCATTGCTGGAAACCATTTGCCTGAAAGCCTGGCGGTCTGAATGTGTCCCAGATCTCTTGTAAATGGTTTCTGAATATGCCTTGGAAATCTGTAGGCAAATGCACGGTAAATTGATGTCTCTTTTTACGACAACATTTTTTGTACAATGTGCCTTTTGCTAAATCTATTCTACAATGTATTTTGTTCATAGTATAAAGATGCCCTTGTAAGAGTAAGTGAAAACGAACTACCCCACATGGTGCAACTGTAAGTTGGTTAAAATGCTTTTTGCTGGTGATGGGTTCACCTGCTTTCAGAGTTTTACTATTACTTTATAAAAGCAGCCTTTCAACCATTCAAGCAATCCAGCCTCTCTTCAGGGAAAGAAAAAACTTTCATCTTCTGCTGTGTTATTGCAACAAATGACAGTTACTTTGCACTTTTGATTGAATGTTGGAGTTATTTTGTTGAAATAGTGTGGAATTAACCTGGAGTGTGTTATTGAATCTCTTTCCTTTATGATGGATGGATTTAAGATTGTTTTGTTGAATAAGAAGAATTGCCTTGCAAATGCATTAAGCGCTTGAGGACAGACTTCCAGAGAGAGTCAATGCCAAGTTATTGCTTTTAAAGGAACGTAGCAGATTTTAGGAAATTATTTCTCTCCATACAGACTGTGGCTAGGAGTACTGAGGGGTCTTTCATAATTAACTGCATAGCACCCCTGGCATGAATCAGATTTATTTATTTTTTTAATATGTGAAACGGATCTGTTTTTTATCAAACCGTGTGAACAGCAAAACCCACGTGGAATCTGATCTTTTCATTTCCGATTTGGGCCACAATTTTATGTGGTGCTGAATCCGATTTGTGGCAATGCGACCTCAGTCTGAACAGTCATATCGGAATTCATGTATTCTGGCTTTTACGTCTCCAACTCTCCAGGTTGACATTTGTCATAATTTTCAGTTGACGGGATTATTAAATAGAAGATGAAGGCCAGCGCAAGTGGATGGAGGATGGTGCGGTTTAAGGCCTGATTGGTATTTGGGGAGGGGCTTCTATTTAAGCAAAACTTGAAGGCGCACATCAAGTTTTTCTGGCCCGACAGAAGTAGTTGCCATGGCTGCACAAAAAGTTCGAGATACTGCAGAGCCTTTTCTAAGGCCTTTTTTACCGCTTCAATTTGAACTGGAACTCGTGAGTAGGTGTGGTCATATGATGATGATGGCACATAATCATATTATGAATATTCATACAGTCAAGGAGTGAAAGGGTGTGTCTTGGTGAACTGACTCAGTTTTGAACAAAGCACGCATGAGAAGCCCTCACCAATTTTTATGTTAAGGATCTCGTGACGTCACGATTTCCCAGAAACCAGCGTATTGGTCAGCCTACGCAAAAACTCGGGGAGAAATAAAATATAATAAAATAAAAATACATTTTGACTAAACATGAGATTTTCGGACATAAACAGTTGTGTATGATCATAATTTAACCCAAAACATCGGTTTTCAACGTGAAAAGTCGTTTTTTAACTGCAATGTCACTAAGTTGAAACCTTGGCCTTTTGGCCTTCCTGCCCTTATCATTGGCAAACAAATTTGCAGCGGTCCTCCATTGAACATCAACTTCAAAATTAGATGGCTTCAGAAGCCGTAACTTTGGTTACTTCCATGTTGTTGTAGTTTATTTCCACATGAACGTACACTAATATGTGTGTGTCTCTTCTTATTGCTAATTTGCGCTTGCGGGTCATTTCAGGAGAGCGATCCATTCACACTGGTATTGGATATCTGGGCCACATGGGGAAATAAATATGTGAACAGCCAAACGGATATGATCTGAGCAATAAATCAGAATCGAGCACTAAGGCCTGCAGTGTGAACGTAGCCTACAACCTTTTTTTACACTGCTGAAAAGTGAAAGTCGGTAGGCTAGTAATAAAAAAGCTTTTGTTTTATTACCGTTTTAACCTTTCTTTAACCATTCTGAAGCCGTGAATAGTTTGGACTGTTTGAGTGCAGTATTTTCAATATTTGTTTTATTTTATTGTTGTTTTCAAAATTGTGATGCTTTGTGTCAAAAACGTGTAGCTTGCGTATGTTATTATTTCATGCTGGCTTTTTGTGACGTCGGCACGGTGTGAAATTAATACCAGCCACCAGCCAAATGCTGGTAAAATTGTGGCTGGTAAGTTTAAAAAATATATATATATTTATTTTTACTCTAGCAGCCACTATGGCTTTTAAATAACAAGGTTGTGTCATATTGTAAAAGGTAACATGGCTGGTAAAATGTTGAAAATGGCTGCAGATTTTTAGAATCCACAAGCCACTCTGGCCAGTGGGAGAAAAAGTTAATTTCATACCCTGGATGTCAGGACAGGTTACAGATGCCTTGTGTTCAAGCAGGTTGGATGGGTCTGGATCTGGTTTTTAGACGCAAGCACAAGTGGGTGCACTGGTAGGAAAATAACTGACCTGCGCATCACTTGTTCTTCACCATAATTGGTGTAAAATGTAATAATTTTTATCCAAGCATCCATTTTTATCAGCACAGCTTGTAGGAACTCACATCAGCAAGGAGCGCTATTGAAATAGTACAGTATGGCACCGCTCTACTCCTGCGTTATTTTTAGAGAACTCTGTGGTTAGCTGACCTCACGTGTTGTGCATTCTGAGATTTTATGACGCTATTGCATCTAACAAATGGGAAGATTCAATCCGTCATGTTCCTAACATTTGACCCAAAATACTTTGATGAAAATTTTATGAAATTATTTGGCTACTGATTTGTTTTGGGGGGGGAAATCAGTGTATTTCAGGTTGTGTGTGTGTGTGTAAATATGATTCTGAACCATTTATATTAGCTGCACTTATGAAGGGCAAGTTATTGTATGTATTAATTTTTATTATTTTTTTTACATTTTCATTTCTTACCAGTAGGATTGATGGTATCTCTCATAAACGACTGCATATCCAGGTGCTACGTAGGCAAAATCACATAATATAATTTTGTAAAGCATAAATGTGCATTGTTTTGTTGTGAAATGACAATCAATGGGCTATGGAAAGTGGTGGACCAGAAATGTTAGATTTAGTGGATTTTATCCAGGGTCTGTGTTCTTTAATGCTGTAAGAATATTCAGCAGCTGCTCAGACAGTGGCCATATTCTTCATGGGATGTACTACACAGAATTGGCCTTTCCGATTGTGCTGGTACCGGGGACAACAGAGGGTTTGTTTATTAAAGTTGGACCGACGTTCTTTTATGTTGTTGCTGAGAAGCGGCTTGGGAAAAAGGCAGCTAAGAGTTAACAGTCTTGCGGCAGGCCAGGAATGCTTCGCCTGGTTCGTTCATATGCAAGCAGTTAGTTTGTATAAATGCCAGCCTCTTCCCAGTTTGCCGTGGAAAAAGCTCTCTTGCCTTTGTTCACTCAGAGTATTATTGGTGAGTCTGAGCCGGGCAACTAGCAGACGATGAGTCTGGGAATCCACCCTGGTGTATGATGGGAAACTACAGGACTGACTTACTGTAACATTTTGTGCATAGCCGGACATGGAGTTCCAGATATGGCCGTGTTTAATGGCTGGGCTTAATGAGAAATTGGCCGTTTCACAAAACCGATACAGTTATGACAGAAGCTCTAATTCTCCTGGCTGCTCCTTTATTGTTAAGTTTTTTTAATCATTTATAACCTGCGCTTTCATGAGATTTATTGGGGTGTTTAGAATTGACCGTGTATGTGATAAGGCGACGTTCCAGTCAAATATTAGTTTTTCCTCCCCTTCAGCCAAAGCGGTAGATTGCTTTGATCCGATCACAGGACTCTATGGTACTGTACCATAGACTTGTGGTGCGTATGCTTGGGCTTGTGCGCGTGTGTCTCTAGGACTGCAATGTAATTATCTCTGTAGTTCAGTTTATTTATGAGAATCTCAGAGAAACGAGAGAATATCGCCAGACAGAAAGAGCGAGATGAAGAGAATGGGGAAGCCACCGTTTTGCGATTGGCTGCTCTCTGTACGGCACACACTGCAGCAGAGGAGGGGACAGGAGAGGAGGTGCCTGAGAGGGTCCGTGCAGGAGACGCTGCGTAGCGCTCAGGCAGTTTTTTCTGCAGGCCGAGCGGAGCGTACCAAATGCATGCCTCCCCCCCGCAGTGCCTCAGCCGCAGTGTAGTAATGGGACGGTCCACTCGTGAAGGAGGCTACGTGAATACCCCGGGATCCTAGTGACATTGTGCTGTGCGCAGCCTCGGATATGGGGAAGCTCTGCAGCAGATGATACACAGGCCCCGGGCATCGGAGAGATCCACAGCAGAGACCAGCGGGAAATCCACACCGCGTCCCGGATTACCGAGAGACCGGGATACGAATTGAAGAGGTCTGTGATGGCGGGATCTGTCCTGGAGTCTGGGTTTCTGTGAAAGAGCTCCACATTGAAGCCTTTGTGTCTGATAGAGAGAAATCTACACCTGAGTCTGGGTTTCTGTGAAGGAGAGGTTCCCGTCGAAGCCTGATGTCTGTGATGGAGAGGGCTGCGGAGGAGCCCGTGCGTCGGTGAGAGGGAAGCAGTTTGGCGCTTTGTGCACAGGCAGTCCCAGGTGCCTTGTTCTCACAGTTACTCAAGTGCAGAGTGACCCTTGAGGGTGGTTTAGTGGCGCCGGCACGCGGTGACCTTCTGTGGAACCCTCCCCCCTGACTCTGACTAATATAATCTCCATCTGTGGGCGAGCACTGTGCAGTTTCCTCCGTCTCTGCGCGGTGTCCCATTACCCTGCTATCAGAGAGACGTCCTGCCGCTCGCCACGGTGATCCCTCTGCATTCGCCTGTCACGTCGCCGCTCTCGGGACATTTTCGGGGGGGAGGGGGGGCATTGTCTCCACGCCGTAAACGGAGAGAACAGAAAGGGGATTGTCGGCGTCAGCTGGTTTGCGGGGCGCAGATAATTCGGACGGGGGAAAGTGCTTGTTTCAGCAGCTCGGCTGGATGAATGAATGGGGGGCCCTGTGGCTCTGAACTCAGCCTTCCCCGATCAAAGAGCCGCCACCGTGGAGATCCGCGCTCCAGCGACGCGGCGTCCGCAGCCCTCCACTCCGTCCGCGTAACGGGCCCCGGAGCTCAGACCAATGCTGTGGAGCCGGTGATTTATTTCCCCGGGGGAATTCCCGGAAGCGGTGCGTGGGGAAAGTTTACGGATCTGCGGCGGAGCGTGTGAGAGCAGGGCGGATGAGCCGCGTGTGCATCGTGGTCCTAGAGGAGGTGGAAGACGAGCCATCCTTTCCTTCCAGGGTTTCTCCAGATCGCTTTTCCCAGCATGCCTCTGCCGCAGATACTTACGGTGCAAAGGTGAGAGTGCGCATTTGGCCGTGCCGTCAATTACTTGACGCAAATACTTAGGTGTCATTGAAGCGTTAATGGGGCCCTGTAAATAGAATTCACTCAAGCGTTTAAGGAAACTGAGAACGAGAACTAAGAACTGAGAAACTCAGAAAGAAATGCTAGTTCTCTTAAGAGAGCATTGATCTCCAATGTGACATTGTTCATTATATTTGTGCAATTAAATATTCACAGTAATTAAGATATCATGAGAAACGCAAGGCATTTGATATGAAAATTTCTCAAGTTTTGCAGACAGTTTTGTGGTTGTCACACAGTATTCATATTTATATACTTTAAATAAGGGGGGGGGGGGGGTGGTATTCCAAATTCCTGTTTTTTCATAAACCCTTTTGAACCAGTCGGTTTATTATAACTTCTTCGGGTAACAAACCGTGGCTCTGTGTATATCGGTAACATTTCATATAAACTTCAGAGTAAATATCAGTGGTTTTTGAGTTTATTCTCTTTTGTCCAGCTTAAGTCATACTGTGGATTATATGTTCTAAAGGAACAAGGTTAAATTTGAACAATTTACTCCTGCTTTTACACTGAATTCTCCATCAGCTGTCTAACCGCTGGTTAAAGTAAACAAAGCCATTTCCCATTAGCACGTGTTGTTCCCCATTATTTTATGTCATAATATTAATCGACAGGCTGTGTTTCTCTGTGGGCAATATTTGTTTTATTCAATATTGTGAATGTGTACAGAAATCCTGGCAGAGAACTGAAGGCTTTTGGCAGATTGTATCCCTCTCAAGGCCTGGCTACTCCGTTATGTAATATATTTTTGATTGTGTGGAGACATAAATACTGTGGGGCACTTAACTACAACATGAGGATGCCCAAAGACTGCTTTTACAGATCATATAACTTCAAAACATGTAAAGGATTTGTGATTTTGTCTCATTTTCTTCCCAATATTGTTTTCTGAAGTTATCTCCGTCTTACTTTAAAATGAGAAATTTCACTGACCTAAAGTACTTGAAACTGATAATCGTAGAAACTTTATATTCACATTTGATGTCATTTTGTTGTAGTTGTAGTCTGACATGGTTGCTATGGAACCAACTTTCCAAGCAGAAGGTTGAAAGTTTGAGTGTAAGATTGGACTCTTCTCTCTTCCCTTAGGGAGGTATTGGTGAAATGATTCAGTGACGACCCATCTGTATTTGGATAAAGTTTGTAAGACAAGCCGTTCATGTCATTCCGGTTAAGGCTCAACAAATCAAATAAATACGCAAATGTCTGAACTATCCAAAATCCAGCTACAGCATTTGTTTCTCCATATGCTTTGCCCATCTCTATAAATCAGATGTACCTCTGATTAGCTGAAACAAGCCACATGGATATAGTGGTTTTACACTTTGTACTTTTAACTCAAACAAATGTAACGTCTTCAGTGTCCGCTTAACCTTTTAACACTGGAATTGAATCATTGGTGCTTATAAAATTTGTTTTGTTAAGTTGTTTACACATGAGACTTCTAAGTAGGCCTATGCCAGCATAGCGAGAGTTTCTTAAATCAACTTGCACTGCAGTACACAAGCTCTAGAACAAGGACTGGAATATTAACATTCGCTGCACGTAAAGTAATCCATTGTTAAGGATTGTAAAGAACATGAAGGCTTGTATTGTTTCTGTTTTTCTGGTCCTGGAACAGTTAGCATTAGTTCTTCCTTTGTTGTTGAAGTTTTAAAATGATAATGTATGCATCTGATCACTTAGCATTCCAAACTGACACCAAAAGTACAATAAAGAAATGGCCTCTACTTGCTTTACCATTTCAGTGGTTGTGCATTGATTTTCATATTTAAAATGGCAGCCAACTTCAAAAAGGTTAGCTCCTGCTAAAGGTTAGTGCCTGCTATACTGCACACAGAGCCCATAACTCACATCGTAAGTCTTTGAATTCAGGCACCATCTGCTGGCTGATGGATGAAGTACCTCAACATGACTTGGCAAATTGAAAGCTGTCACGGCATAATGATCAGTCTGTGGAAAGAATACCTTTTGTGGAATGTTTAGCATTTTTTACTCACGCACACACACACACACACACACACACACACACACACACACACACACACTACCAATCAAAGATTTTAATACACCCACAATTTAAAGCGATCAGAGATATATAAAAATAAATAAACGCCTTTTATTTTGCAGAAAAAGAAAATCTTTTGTTGTAATAACTGCTGAGCATGTTCGTGCCTTTTCTACAAAGGCAGTCGTATGGTTCTGAAAGTGCACACTAACGCTGCTGTGCAAGTTCCCACCAACGCTGCTGTAGTTCCCACAAACGGGCTGCACTTGTGGGTTGCTTCTCCTTGACCTTTCTGTCCAATTTATCCCAAATTAACTTGATTTTATCAAAATGGAATTTGTTCATTTAGACAAATGCATGTTTATGAACTCTAAAATTTATGTCACTATCCTGTGTAAAGTAAAAGATGTTCACTTCTTACCTTGTGCTATTTGAGGTTATTTACAAAAGTTAAATTATACTAAAAAGAGTAGTAAAACACAAGTAAAGTTGTATCTTTCGGTATACCGGTATGAAATCATGCAGCGGTATGCAGTTTTGCAGTACCGTTTTCAATGGTATTATATTGTTTTTCTTCCTTTTAAAATTGCAAATATGCGACAGTATGATAAATAAGTTGCAACGTAAACCTAAGTTGAATTGACTGTTTTGAATTAAACAATCACCATTTCATAAAAAAAACGTGACGTGACTTGGGTTGGACCATTTTTCCCGAATATGGACCATTTTAAATTCCCGGTAATTTTGCTCGCCTTCCCGGGAATTCAGAGATTCGAGTACAAACCGGAAGTGTTCTTTATAAGCTTTAGTGTGGTTGATTCCATGCATCCAAGTATTTCTGTAAGAAGAACCGTTAGAGATCAAACAAATTTTCTGACAGGATTTCCACAATAAAACCGTATGCCTATCAGGAGGCAAGTATTCCTAAAAAAAATAAAACACAAAAAAAAGTTTACTTGGCTATCACGATAATAAAACCGTAAACCAGCCAGATAATAAATAGGAAATTGTAGCATATTCCAGAAAGGTATGTTAAAGTAGCCTGTAACATGAGGGGTTAAAACATTTTTTATTATTAAATGGGACTTTATGATTAACCAATCTGTTGGCCTGTTAAGAGAAAACGTTTTCATCGCATATTCTAATTGCCTCGGTAGTTTAAATGATCCCCATATTTATACATATACTTGTGCGTGCGGGTAGACCAGAATTTTAAATGCTATTCAAACTGTTCTAATGGGTCATAGTGGTGATGGGTATCTCAGCCAGGGGTATTGGCAGCAGCCCAATAGAAAGTTCCAATTAGAGTAGTGTACAGAAAGCTATCAGCATCAGGTATTGGTCCTACTTTTGTAGTACAGTGCGTATGTTTGTAACACTGAATGGTGGCCGTTTGTCACTGGAAGGTTTGTAAATGTGCCGACCATAAATGTTTGAAGAACCTAGTTCTTTATTTCCACGTACAATGGTGGTACTCTGCCATGAAGCGTAAAGCATAGTATTACATCACGGTGATCAATGATCATATTAGAGTCCTGATTCTCTGTGAGGCTCACACTGGCTTTTCTTTTGTTCCAGCCAGCCCTGCTGAAAGCGATATTTAATGTGGACCCAGATGAAGTCCGCTCCCTCATATTCAAGAAAGAAGATGTAAATGTACAGGTAATATTTAAATAGTAATTTATTAATAAAGTACAGGCCTGCGTGTTAACGGTCATAAACCTGTATGGTGTTATTGTGGTTTACCTGGAGGAGATTTTGTAAAATGCTAGGGCCTATGCTCTGTGGTGCTTTATTTGTTAATGTAAAAGCATGACCCCCAGCTTGTTGCGATCTCGTCCACAGATTCTGAACGTGTGACACTCTCAACATGTTTGTAGAGCAGCCTGAATTGGAGTTGACACTGAATGTAAAATTCCAGTTTTTGAAAGAAAAGTACCTGATCAAAGTCCTGAAGAAGGAGTGCAGCTGGTATAGAAGCAGTACCAGCAATTTTACCGCACAGGGGGCTTCACCTTTGGGATAATCAGTGCTGGGAGAAATCTTACACCACTGGGAGTATCGGAATATGAGTACAGGGAGAAATCTTATACACCACCGGGACTACCAGGAATATTAATTCAGGGAGCAATCCTATTCCAAGGGGAATACCAGGAATATCAGTGGAGGGGGGCTCTAGTCTAGGCAATACGCTGAAGTGGTAAAAGCAGACTACATTCTGTGATATATTATAAAGTAGGACAGCTAAATTAGTTTCACGGTGTCTGATTTTGACAGGCAACATGACAAGCGAAATATTCTGAATGGCCTGTTGTAATTAAATATCTTAATGTTCTGTGTCCTGCGCAGGACAATGAGAAGAGGACTCCACTACACGCTGCTGCCTATCTTGGAGACGCAGAGATCATAGAGCTGCTGATCTTATCAGGTGAGCGGCGCGCTGCCCTTTAACGTGTGCAGTACAGAGTGGTCGCCGTGCAGGATGAAGTTAAGCTTTGTGTTCGCGTTGCGGCATCGGCTGAGGAACCCGTTTTGCTCTAGTACACCGCGCCGCCCCCGTTTTGTCTTTTAATGTCCACCTCTCTCATGCAGGAGCGAGAGTAAATGCCAAAGATAACAAGTGGCTGACCCCTCTACACAGAGCAGTGGCGTCCTGCAGCGAGGTATGCGAAGCGCTTCCTGTAACGCACCGACACACACGAGCACACACACCCACGCACGTGCGCGCAGGGGCGCGATGGTGTGCACGCACGTTTTACAGCCGCATGTACGTGCACTTCATGCGCGTCTGTTTTTGGGGTGCTACGGAAAGAATGTGAAACGCGACCTGTGACACTTGAACGGCGGTCGTTAAAGCCATCTGCATCAAAGTGTCACTGTTCCCGGGCCTCAGGGAGCAGCTGGACCCTGCTGTTGCGACACAGCAACATTTAGCAACACACAGACACACACACACACACACACACACACACACACACACACACACACAACCCAAAGCTCAGCTGATTTCAGACTCGCATAGCAGAGACATGCGTTCATTGTGTGTCATCATTTGCGGAGACATTCAATCCAACAACTGAGCTGCTGTTTCCCTATGTTTGAATAATGAATGGAGGCTTGTGTTCATTTTTGATATTTTCACTGGATTTCTGTCACTAATGTCAGTGGCCATGGAACTTGATAATGATTATGTGCAAGAATAAAAAATAGACTTCTCAGTGCTAGGGACCCATCCCCCTTCATGTGGCTTTTCTGATCCAGGTAGTTCAGTCAAGCAATAGCTGCGTTGGTGCTAGTATGTGGTCTGGGGGCTAGACGTCTCCAGTGAAGCACTAGCTGTGTTAGCGCTAGTATGTGGTCTGGGGGCTAGACGTCTCCAGTGAAGCACTAGCTGTGTTAGCGCTAGTATGTGGTCTGGGGGCTAGACGTCTCCAGTGAAGCACTAGCTGTGTTAGCGCTAGTATGTGGTCTGGGGGCTAGACCTCTCCAGTGAAGCACTAGCTGTGTTAGCGCTAGTATGTGGTCTGGGGGCTAGACCTCTCCAGTGAAGCACTAGCTGTGTTAGCGCTAGTATGTGGTCTGGGGGCTAGACGTCTCCAGTGAAGCACTAGCTGTGTTAGCGCTAGTATGTGGTCTGGGGGCTAGACCTCTCCAGTGACGCACTAGCTGTGTTAGTGCTAGTATGTGGCGTGTGGGCTAGACCTCTCCAGTGAAGCATTAGCTGTGTTAGCGGCTTAGCGCTAGTATGTGGCATGCGAGCTAGACCTGTCCAGTGAAGCAGTAGCTGTGTTAGCGCTAGTATGTGGTGTGGGGGCTAGACCTCTCTAATGAAACACTATCTGTGTTGGCGCTAGAGTGCTAGTATGTGGTGTGAGGGTTAGACCTCTCCAGTGATACACTAGCTGTGTTAGCGCTAGTATGTGGCAGTGGGGCTAGACCTGTCCAGTGAAGCAGTAGCTGTGTTAGCGCTAGTATGTGGTGTGCGGGCTAGACCTGTCCAGTGAAGTCCTTTGTTTGTGCAGGATGCAGTGCAGGTACTGCTGAAGCACTCGGCTGATGTCAACGCGCGGGACAAGAACTGGCAGACGCCGCTGCACATAGCTGCCGCCAACAAGGCGGTGCGCTGCGCCGAGGCCCTGGTCCCGCTCCTCAGCAACGTCAACGTGTCGGACCGCGCTGGCCGCACCGCCCTGCACCACGCCGCCTTCAGCGGTCACCTGGAGGTCAGTCCTCTGTGGTAACGCCCTTCCTCTCACCTGTGACGAAACTCCCTGCTTTTGACCGCGTGTAGGAGACGTTCCCCACGCGTCACAGGGAGGGTCAATGCAACTCACTGCTGGTTTGTTCTCTCACTTCGCTAGATGGTGAAGTTGCTGCTGTCCAGAGGCTCCAACATTAATGCCTTCGATAAGAAGGACCGCCGGGCGATCCACTGGGCTGCGTACATGGGTAAACTTCAGCTCTTTAGTGTGCTCTTTCACGTCTGTTTGCAGTAATATGTGTATTACTATCAGTGCTAGAGGTATATTTATAGATATAATAAAGCCAGGTCCACAATGTGTTCCACCACAGCTGCTGGCTCACTGTGATGTGCTGATCCTGTTGTTCCTCAAACAGAAGTGACCGTGCATGACCCGGTCAGATGGGCAACCTCTGACCTGAGTGCAAGCAAGTGGTAACCTCTGAACCCTTTCTGGGAGGTTAAAGCGCTGATGCTGTGTTTCAGGGCACATTGAGGTGGTGAAGCTTCTGATTTCTCACGGCGCAGAGGCGACCTGCAAAGACAAGAAGGCCTACACCCCCATGCACGCCGCAGCCTCCAGCGGCATGATCAGCGTCGTGAAGTGCCTTCTGGACCTGGGAGTGGATGTGAGTGTGCAACCCCCACCACCACTCTGTCCTCTCTGTGTGTACATGTATGCCTATGCGTATTGGGGCTGTCGAAGAAAGAAAATCTTTAAGTTAACTGGCATTTTTTTTGACTAACAGTCGGTTAGTCGAAATGTTAAAACATTAATTTTTTCCATATTTAAAGACTGGACGTCCAATTAATTAGAATGAACTCCATTGTATGCACTGCTGTTGTCTCTTCCTTTTGGCACAGTCTGTTTGATGAAGTTTATCAAGGTTTACACTAGAGGGACAGCACAGAAACTGAAAATATACCCGAGATTTTGCTATGTCGTTGCATTGATTCTCTCCGTGAAGAGCTGAGACTATGAAACCGAAAATATAGCTACCCGAGCGTTTGCAATTGCAATTTCGCTGCACTGATTCTCTCAGTGCCAACCTGCAGGACCTAGGATATATAGAATTGACTGCATTTGGCTACTAAACCAAACCATAAAATGGATTTCTAATAATGCTTTATCTAGTAGGCTTATTCTAATAATGCATAATCTATATGCTAGTTTATTGGGCTAATTAAACTAATCGTAATTAAAACGCAAGTGTGATGTCATTGGATGTGGCTCCGGAGCATTCACGTCCGATCTCAAATAAAAGTGCAGATTGTTTCAAAAGTTTATTTTATTTTGTATTGTGAATTGCAACTGCACGAACAACAGTAGCCTAATAATAACGTCTTTTGTATGCTTTAAAAGCCCATAGACCAACCAGAAAAGCAACTAACATCGCCATAATTATGCTTTTAAAAGCCCATTCTTCAGAGCCAGAAAAGCAACTAACATCGCCATAATTATGCTTTTAAAAGCCCATTCTTCAGAGCCAGAAAAGCAACTAACATCGCCATAATTATGCTTTTAAAAGCCCATTCTTCAGAGCCAGAAAAGCAACTAACATCGCCATAAATATGCCTTTAAAAGCCCATTCTTCAGAGCCAAAAAAGCTACAAACATCACCATAAATATGCCTTTAAAAGCCCATTCTTCAGAGCCAGAAAAGCAACAAACATCACCATAAATATGCTTTTAAAAGCCCATTCTTCAGAGCCAGAAAAGCAACTAACATCGCCATAAATATGCTTTTAAAAGCCCATTCTTCAGAGCCAGAAAAGCAACTAACATCGCCATAAATATGCTTTTAAAAGTCGTCTTCAGAGCCAGAAAAACATTAATAACGAAAAAGCCCATTTGTTTTGAAAGAGAAAAATAAATGAACATCAATTCAGGTCTAAATAAATAACAAAACTGATAAATGGGGAGGCAATAAATCGTTTTTTTGACCTGCTAAATAATAATAATTGCACAAATCCAGACATATAGGCATAGGCTATTGATCAGTGCAGTTTGAACAACCTTAGGGGTTGTCTTGAGGACATAAAAGGCTGGATGGCTCATAACTTTCTCCAGCTAAATGAGAGCAAGTCCGAAGTCGTCCTTTTCGGCCCCCCAATCTCAAATAACCTAGGCAAGCTGTCCTGTTACATGAATCTTGGTGGGATTTTTTAATCCGCACTCAAATTCGACAAACAAATGAATGCAGTAGTGAAAGCCAGTTTCAGAATCATCGCCAAAATAAAATAATTTCTCTGGAGAAAGTCGTTCACGCCTTAATTTCCTCCCGATTAGACTACTGCAACTCGCTGTACACTGGCATAAACCAGTCATCCCTGTCCCGCTTGCAACTGGTCCAAATCACAGCAGCTAGACTTCTGACTGGTTCCAGGAAAAGAGACCACATCACTCCTGTGCTGGCTTCCCTACACTGGCTCCCAGTACGCTTCAGGGTAGATTTTAAGGTTCTGCTATTTGCTTTTAAAGCCCTAAATGGAAGGGCCCCTTCCTATTTAGCAGAACTCCTACGCCCCCATACGACATGTAGGACGCTCAGGTCTTCAAACCTGGGTCTTCTGACTGTCCCATGCTCTCGGCTGAAGCGAAAGGAAGATTGTGTCTTTGCTGTCGCGGCCACTAGACTGTGGAACAGCCTCTCTCTTACTATCAGATCCACCCCCACTATTGAGTCTTTCAAATCCCGTCTTAAAATGAAATACGTTTTAAGACGGGATTTGTAAAACTCAATTGTGGCGGCAGATCAGATAGTAAGGGAGAGGCTGTTCCACAGTCTAGGGGCCGTGACAGCAAAGGCTATTCTTTAGCTTCGATTTGCTGATGTGTGTTTTTTTTCTCAATTTTATTTATTTATTTATTTTATTTAAAAAATGTTGTCTTGTGTCCCATTGTTTTATTTATTTATTTATTATTTTTTTAGCACTTCCACACTGTACAGCACTTTTGTCAACGTTGGTTGTTTTTAAACGTGCTTTATAAATAAATTTGACTTGACTAGAACACACCCGACAATTATGTCTACTCCGCTCATATGCAATTTAAAAAACAAACAAAAAAACTGATTGCTCGACTAAATTAATCTTAGTCGGACAAGGGCGTTCAGACTAAACAATTGACTGACCGACTAAAGGAAGTCAGCACAAGAGTGTCTGTCTGTCTGTGAGGGTACGCCTGTGTATCTGAATGTGTGTGTGTACTGTGTGTGATTGCGTACACATGTGCGCACGTGTGTCCCTGTATTGATTTGTTTGTCTTGTCTGAACGCAAGAATATCTAGAATCAGCCGCCTTCCTTCTCTCCCTGTGTAGATAAATGAACCCAACGCGTATGGAAACACCCCTCTGCACGTGGCCTGCTACAACGGGCAGGACGTGGTCGTGAATGAGCTCATCGAGTGCGGCGCCAACGTCAACCAGGTTAACGACAAGGGCTTCGCCCCACTCCACTTTACCGCCGCGTCCCGGCATGGCGCACTCTGCCTGGAGCTGCTCGTCGGCAATGGAGCCGATGTCAACATAAAGGTGAGTCTCGCCTGAACATCCTTGTGCAGACAGACACAAATTAGCTAGCATGCGTATCGGTGGTCCACTCACACTGTAGCAAGGCCGCCTTTTTGCAAGCTCCGCATTTAACGTGAAGCTGCCACACCAGCACAGTATATGCATACTTTGGATTTTCTTTTCCTTTGCGGCCACCCGAGACTTCACTCCTATATTACATAATGATCAGTGCTGCATGTTTACGAGGTGGGATCAGGGCATGTTGAGTCTCTTACTTGAAAATAAATTGTATTCATTCAGACATTTAAGTGCGTTAGGTGGTGAAGTAACCACGACGTTCTGGGTTGTTCTTGCCATAGAGCTCATAACTCATTTAGACCTGCGGCTCTAAACTTCATTACTGGGCAGCTCTCTGGGCAGACTGCTCATTCGCACAGCTCCTAGACTTGGCTGAACAGCAGGTATAGCATGACTGCGGGACTTGAGGGCCCACGGTGGCCCTTAATTATTTAAAGTGTAAGAGAGAGCGGCGTGCCGCGTACAGGCTGTTCTGTTTTACTGTTACAACATAAGGGTGAGGGGGAGCTGGTCCGTGATAAACGGCCTCTGGGCTCCTCACCCCCAAACCGGTACATTCTGTTCTCTTCCTTTGGCCCTGAGACGCTTGTGTTTAGACTTACGACGTGCGAACCAGCAGAACCTGAAAAGTTAATGTTTTTCTTATTCTCTCTCTGATTTCTAGTATGGGAGAGCGAGACCCCTCGAACCCCATAATGGTGGTGCTACCACTTCATGTTCTCAGTCTCTTGAGTCATTTAAACATGTCCAAAGATTAAGAACGTTCTTCTTTATAGCGCAGACATGGCTGCACACGCTACATAAAGTTGAAAAGATAAGAATCTTGTATTGACTTGCTAAGTTGCTTTATTTGCAGGGGGAAAGTGCATGTATAAGCTATTGTAAAGATAATATATAGCTCAGCAGGTACAGATTATCTTTAGGGTTCTTCTTGCCCATGTCATCTGGTCTGACATGTATCGTGATCTGGGTGTATGTGTTATCACCTGGTGCATTGTACCATACTATATGCCATGATCTTTCATATAGTATGTGGTTCGTTTCGCTGGTTCATCTCCTGTTCACTGCCTAGTGCCTATAGTACCTAAATCATATTTCTGATTCTGATGTTGTTTACTGGAACGTAAGAAATGGAAATGAACTCACCTGTAAGACGAGATCATGTATACAGTTGCAAGTTTATATTTGGCAGCTTGTTGGCTGTTATGCTGTATAGCCAACTCTGATAAGCTAAATACTGAGACCTGGTGGCAGGCATGCAGTATAACTGAAACTATGACATCAGTTAGCTGAATAATATTCAATATAACTCAAAGTACCGACAGCAACGTTTGACTAAACCAATTTTTTCATTCACTGCATTATGGGAAAATGGAAGCACACGGGTAATAAGGGGGGCACTGAATTTTGCAGAACACTAAATAAGGATCCATGCAGGTATGCAGGAATTTTTGTTACTGATGCTCATGTCTCTCTATTTCCAGAGTAAAGATGGGAAGACCCCCTTGCACATGACCGCCATCCACGGAAGGTTCTCCAGATCTCAGGCCATTATTCAGAGCGGTGAGTCTGGCCTGTCAAATCAGGCCAAGCACACACAATCTCTGTCGTTAATTTGCTCTGGTATATATTGTACATTTCTGAACAGGGAAAAAAAATTTGTCCCGGAAACCTTGGCTCATAGTCAGACGTTAATGCAGACTAATGTGTTGTAAGGTTGATTTTCGAAACACCGCAGGACACCAGCTCTTATGCAAGGCCATCCGCCCACCTTCAGGTAAACCGCAAGACAAAAACAGGCAGTGACTCCTATTTTTAACTGACTTTGAGATGATTCAGCAGAGCGTCGAAACGAGATCTGTCCGTGGTGATGGTGTCGCGTCCTTTCCTGCTGCTCGTAAAATTCCCGCTATCATCGGCGCCAGTTAATGTTATGTTGTATTGTCATATACCTTCCTCCATTACACATATGCCACTTTGAGTTTGACGCAGCAAACGCGCCATTTTGGCTGTGTGTGCATGGATTTTTACGTGTATAGATTTTCAGAAGAGAATAGTGCTGTTTGCTGAGTGTCTTTAAACGCTAACTAGCCAGAAGCTCATTGTGCATTTGTTACAGGCGATTGGGAGGCAGAGTGCTGACCTGGTGGCTTTTGCCTTTGCAGGTGCTGAGATAGACTGTGAAGATAAGAACAGTAACACCCCCCTGCACATAGCGGCTCGGTACGGCCACGAGCTCCTCATCAACACGCTGGTCACCAACGGAGCTGACACCGCCAGGTGAGCAAACCTGCTCCCCCACCCCGCCCTCCAGGCGCAAAACTTCCTGTGTCCCTCTGTTTGTAGGACAGGCTCAGCGCATCTAGCCAAACACTCGCGCAAGTGTGTTTGTTTAGAAGCACCCTTACTGACATTTTCTACAGAATGTCTCAGTATAAGCTCCAGTCCAATACAAATGTTCATTTATCATTGTGCGGTAAACTTGTTGGATGACTGAACCCGGTTCCAAGTTCACTGCTGCACTGCTAGTGTAACCTCCCGTATGGCACTTACTGTACAGTAGAAATGGCTAATGGATGTAAGCTATGCTAGTCATCTGAAAAAAGATGTGCTTCCAAGCAAATAATGTGGTGTTGTGTAGTATGTGTGCTGGTGTGATTTGCGGGTCGTTTCTGGTCCTGGCTCTGTTGCAGACGGGGTATTCACGGGATGTTCCCGTTGCACTTGGCCGCTCTCAGCGGGTTTTCCGACTGCTGC
This sequence comes from Ilyophis sp. 1 JC-2022, assembly GCA_022702515.1. Classification (NCBI taxonomy): domain Eukaryota; kingdom Metazoa; phylum Chordata; class Actinopteri; order Anguilliformes; family Synaphobranchidae; genus Ilyophis; species Ilyophis sp. 1 JC-2022. Next base: position 92,608,153 of record CM040406.1, on the reverse strand, counting down.
CGGAAGCTTCTATCCTCTGGTGAGTGTCTCCCGCCCACCCATGCAGTGCTGGGAAACTGCCTACAGTCAGCCAACAATGTGCTTAGCCCCATTCAGCAGAGAAATAAAGCTCATCTCCATCATCGACATTAATCTACCAGACGATTTTTGTTTTTCTGGAACCACACAAACGTGTTGAGAAATTCAATTCTTTTTTGTTTTTATCGTCTCAGGAACAGGTAGGGCTTAGCTAGCAAAAGTTTATTCATGGTACCAAAAGCTTTCTTCATATCTATAAATATGGCTCCTGTTATTTATTACTTATTTGGGGATTTGATCATTTGTTTGGTCTAAAGCTATATGGCTGATTCAGACGTTTGGGGCAGAAGACAAGTTGCCTTTCATGTCGGAGGTTGGCATTTCCCAGCCCTTTGAAAGGGTTGTTTGCTTCCAGGATATTCATTATTTGACCAGTTATTTTCCAGGGTTCTGGACATTGTTGGTAGGATATACGTAGTTTGATGAACAATACATATAGTACAGTGTTGTGTTCTTTTCCCCCTCCCTCGATGGTTGACAGTTATCACAAGAAATAACATTGTTTTTGTTAGATTGAGCTCTCCCACAGAGGCTGTTGTGATCTTTCCTTCTACATTTCTGACTCATACCCAAATTGTTGCTCATTAAGTGCAGTGAAAACAAATGGAGCGGCTATTGCAGTGGCTTTTCCACTCCTGTTGTGACCTGACAGGATAACAGTCTACATGTCGCTGCCTATTAGGAGAGGTGGGAAGGATATTACTTTTTAGATCCTGGAGTGAGCCGAGACGCTCGGAACAGTGTCCGGCCTTCTTGCTCTCTGCCAATATTTGAAACCCAGCTGGACGTTAAAGATTCATGATTACAGTGTGTTGGTACGGCAGCATTCTGTCACTAGCATTCTGTCGCCTTAGACTAGCAAGTTTAGTCTACAGGTCGGGGAATGCCACCCTGTTCAGTCAATGCTGTTGGCGTGAATGCTTGATCATTAAAGGATTATCCATCAGTTGATTAAAATTTCACATCAAGCATTGATCTGAGCAAAGGGAAATTTCACCCTATGCTCTGCTGATAGTGTTTTATAGAAACAGTCTTAGTTATAATCGGGGTGAAAAATTTACTTTGTGGCCCACCTGCCACAAAGGCTGTTAGACAACCAAATTTTTAACAGCCCCCCAAAAACACTATTATTTTTTTAATATAAGCAAACACTCTCCCGCTGCTAATGCGCACGAGAAACACTTCTTAACCCCCACAATACCTAACATATAAATGTTGTGTGTGTGTAGCTTCAAGTTTTTGGTCCCCACTATGAATGAGTTGCCTTTTTGTTTTTCACCTGTGTGAAGCTAGCAGACGGCACAGTGCATAGGCGTAGTACTTGATATGTAAATGAGCCATTCGCACAACTTCCCAACCTCGTAATGTCGCCACTTTTCATTGAACAACCCCGCTTCTTTATTACTTGTTCTTATTGATTGTTGTCACTATTTCACCAGTGCAGGCCTTTTAACACCGACAATATGCCACCACTTCTCTCAGTAACTTTACAACAGGGCACTCAACTTGGCTACTCTTTCCAACAATATACCTCACGGTATAGGCACCGTTCTTGTGAAGGCTGTCTCTGGCCGTTAAATCGAATGTAATCAGAGTTGTACTCATAAGTTGGACTGACATGGAGAGGTTAGTGCATGGTTATTCAAATCTGGCTCTCTAATCCAAATCCGGCACTGGTTTTCTTTCTCCCAGGTAATTAACTGAACAATTAGTGCTACTGATTGGCAGACTGTCTTCACACCTAACTCCCAGGCCAAGGGAGGGTGGAAAGCCAGCAGTTCTCAGACCTCGAGGACCGTGATTTGAATACCAGGGGCTTAGTAGTGAGTGCTCCTATTTCTCTGACTAACGCTTGGTCAATCGGGGCGATTCTTCACGTTTTCTCAAGGTTGTTTTACACGTTGTATGTGGCTAAGCTGTCAGCGCCGTTGTTTTCACTATTTAGCGAATTGGATATTTTAATTACGGAGCCCTCTTAATAGCTACCCGCCACTGTGGCTGGTAGGGTTGCTAAATTTACCCGCCAGTACAAAAATAAATAAATAAATAAATGGCCCCCAGGTGGCGGGCGCTCATTTCCCACGCTGGTTATAATGGTTAGGAGGTGGAAAATAAATCACTCGGACTGACTGTAGTACAAGCAATAAGACTGAACAGATTAGTCCAAGGTGCTAATACCTGACAGCATAACCGATTGCCTCCATTCACTGCCAGTTCCTTGGTGCTAAACTGCAGACTAGATGGTGTGTGTGTGTGTGTGTGTGTGTGTGAGTGTGTGAGTGTGTGAGTGTGTGAGTGTGTGAGTGTGTGAGTGAGTGAGTGAGTGATCTCTCTAACTGCAGTGAAATGTCATCCCGTCCCCTAGGCTTTGACATCGATACCCCTGATGATTTTGGCAGGACGTGTTTACACGCTGCAGCGGCCGGAGGGTGAGTTGGGATGTTCTCATGTCTCCCCTACACATGACCTCTACACACACTCATTGTTATTATGTTACTTTAAATGACAGTACAAATAATGCAGTATATCTATTAAGAAGGCCCTGACATATGGATTACGTCACTGAGTACTCTGTTGACAGGGACATTGACTCTTTGGGAAAGAAATGCTTAAATATGGACTAAAGATGACTTACCATGACGTCACAATTGCCATTGACCTTGCCTTCTCTCCAGCCACACCATGGCAGGAAACAGTCTCCCGTAGCGTAAAGGAACTCCCAGAACCCCCCAGTGTTAGAACACTTGTGTTTCCATGGTTTTATTCACCTCCTGTGATATGGTATAATGATCAAGAAACTGGGTTTGTAATCTGGAATTCCACACTGGCATTAAATAAAATGTTCTTGGGTTAATAATATCCTGGAATGTAGAAATGTGAGTAAATAAACCGTGTGTGAGTAATGGAATACTCTTCTGGTTCTCAGGAATTTGGAGTGCTTAAATCTCTTGCTCAACACTGGGGCAGATTTCAACAGAAAGGATAAGTTTGGGAGGTGAGTTGTGTTTTGTTCATATATTACCACCTCTCACGACCGAGTCGCATCTTACTGTCTTTAGTAAGTTTCCCTCAAAAGAGATCTGTTCTGATCTCAGTCTGGCTCTTACTCCCTGTGGGGTGTAATTCATCAGGGAGAGCCAGTGCCCTTCACCTCCATCTGCAGTTGGGAAGGTATAAATGATCCCAGAGGCTCCTGGTAGTTGTGTACCGTTCAGCGACCTGTACTTCAATAGTAGATGGAGTGTACGGTAGTAGTGTTATCATGGTGAGTAATTGTTTTGGCTCACTGTGTCTGCTGTGTCAGGCGCCATGGGGACTTCTCCTCTCTGGGGAATTATAATTCATTATTCATAAACTTTCCATCCATATTCAGCTTACCTTTGCACATTCTCAGATTGTCTGCAGTACAAGGTCATTAGTGGTCCGCGCACATAGACTGTGTTAGAGATACAGCGCTACCAGCTAAAGCGGATGGAGCCAAGATGCACAGCCCTGGTCCTCAGGGCTCGCAATTGAGCATATGTTTCATTCGATCCTTAACCGTGGAGAGAAGTGAAATCTGTATTGTTGAACCCTGATTGGTTGAATTTTGTCATGTGCTCGGTGCTCAGACACCGTGTCCTTGTAGTCCTAGAGGGGCACGGTGTTTTTGGGTGAGAGCGGCACAGAGGGCTTGGCAGAAGTGTGATTTTGTGCTCAGTGTGGGCCTGTGAGGCTAACTAACTCCCCCTGCAGGACACCTCTGCATTACGCTGCCGCCAACTGTAACTACCAGTGCCTGTTTGCCCTGGTGGGCTCGGGGGCCAGCGTCAATGACCTGGATGAGAGGGGCTGCACCCCGCTCCACTACGCAGCCGCCTCCGACACAGATGGGAAGTGAGTCGCGCCTTTGCGGACAGTGTGTGTGTCTGTGTGTGTGTGTGTCTGTGTGTGTGTGTGTGTGTGTGTGTGTGTGTGTGTGTGTGTGTGTGTGTGTGTGTGTGTCTGTGTGTGTGTGTGTGTGTGTGTGTGTGTGTCTGTGTGTGTGTGTGTGTCTGTGTGTGTGTGTGTGTCAGTCTGAATGTGTGTGTCGGTCTGTGTGTGTGTCAGTCTGAATGTGTGTGTCGGTCTGTGTGTGTGTGTCAGTCTGAATGTGTGTGTCGGTCTGTGTGTGTGTGTTTCTTGTTCGAGCCTGTGTTGTGTGTGTCGTTCGGTGTGTGTGTGTGTGTGTGTCGTTCTCTGCGTGCGTTTGGTGTGGCGCTGTGTACCGTGTGGTGACTCCCTGGCTCTGGCGTGTCCTCAGGTGCCTGGAGTATTTACTGCGGAATGACGCAAACCCAGGGATCCGGGACAAGCAGGGCTACAACGCGGTGCACTACGCCTCTGCGTACGGCCACCGCCTGTGTCTGGAGCTGGTGAGCCTGAGCACAAACCGCTGCCTCCTTATCTAATGAATACATTCATCAAAGTGATCGTTTGTTTTTGGTGGTTCATTGAGGCACACAGGCATACATGTTCTATGCTAAAAACCTATTGAATACCATATCAGTTCTGCTGCTGTCTTGTGAATGTGATTTTTGCACTGATTAATACATCCTCATTGTTTTAAACCTCTCCATATTTTTCAGATTGCTAGTGAAACACCTCTTGATGTGGTAAGTTTAATGAATATACTCCGTAAATAGGCAGCCATTGAAAACTATTAAAGCCCTTTATAATGGTCTCTCCTAAGAGTGTTATAAGCTGTATCAGTGTGGTGGTGTTGATCTGAAACCCTGGACATGCTGTTCCCCCAGCTTATGGAGACCTCTGGGACAGACATCCTGAACGACTCTGATGTCCGCGCCCCCATCAGCCCCCTGCACTTAGCTGTGAGTACGACCTCATCCTTCAGCATGTCCTGGTCTGATCTTCACTGGAGATAAATGCCATTTTCCAGAGGTGTAAAATCCAGTTTCCGAAAGTAAAAGTCCTCCCCAGCATTTGGTTCCAAACACCTGGATTTGCTAATTATTCAGCCAAGAGGTAGAATTAATTGGTGAAATCAGCTGGCTGAGTTTATGGGTGGAAGAAACACAGGGAAGAAACACATGGCAGGACTTTTTGACCCCTGGAATGCTTTCCCACCCTGGAGCCGTGAGAAATGCAACGTAGGCCAGGGCCTCACTGGATTCTGTCTTCCGCAGGCGTACCATGGTCACCACCAAGCCATGGAGGTGCTGGTCCAATCCCTTCTGGACCTGGACGTGAGGAACAGCCAGGGCCGCACGCCTCTGGACCTGGCCGCCTTCAAGGGGCACGTGGAGTGCGTGGACGTGCTGATCAACCAGGGCGCCTCCATCCTGGTGAAGGACTACACCCTCAAGAGGACCCCCATCCATGCTGCAGGTACACCCTCACTTTGCAGTACGTTTGGTTTCACATGGAAGCATTAAGAAGCTACGGCTGTGTGATAAATGATTTGTGCTCCGCCTTGCGAGGTGCTGTACACGACGGTCTACAATAAATTCATAAATCATTTGAAGAGGTGTCTCATAGCAGGGCTTTCCAGTCTTAGCCCTTGGGGTTTGTAAGCCTGAGGGTTTTATGGAAATTCCTTGACAGTTTACAAAGCAGTCCTGCTTTTACATGCTGTTTTACAGATGCAAATCATGCAAGCAGAAGAAAATGACTGCACACAGACTTATGCATTTGTAAAAGTTTTTTCATTGAAGTTGTGAGTAAAAGGACATGTTTGTTCCTGTCATGGAAGTCCAAATCTGGTGCTAATATTGCTCTGACTATGTGTGTATTTCAGTGTGTGTTTTAGAAGGGGCTCATTGGCTTACACACTTGCTGATGATGTATATTTGCCATTTCCTTCCAGCCACAAATGGCCATTCTGAGTGTTTGCGTTTGCTGATTGGTAATGCGGATCTTCAGACTGCTGTCGACATTCAGGACGGCAACGGACAGTAAGTTTGAGGAATCTGATGATGTCATGCATGAGACTGTCAACTCTGACAGCCTTCATCTGTGTTTGCACTTCCGGAAGGTTCTCCACTTGGTTACAGGGGGCTTGGGGGCTGTCTGAACTGGTCTGCTAGACATTTATTTGTGGTTCTCCATATTCCTTAAGAAATATATATATTCAAATATTATATTTACTTAAATTATAAGTATTCAGTTTAAAGGTAATCGGCTAATTCAGTTCAGCTAGTGAAAACCTAGCATTTTCAGGGGATTCCAGAACCAGGGTTATGGAAAATTGATTACAACCCCCTTCCACTCCTTAACTGTGATTGGTTTGCTTCTGTTCAGGACTCCCCTGATGTTGTCGGTGCTGAGTGGACACACGGACTGCGTTTACTCTCTGCTCAACAAGGGAGCCAACGTGGACGCCAAAGACAAGTGGGGGAGGACGGCTTTACACCGAGGGGTGAGAGACCAACACTTCCTGCTCGTCTCTGGCCTTCATGACACGCCACTTGAATGACCACATGTACAGCAATCACAAATGCTTTCATATTTATGAATGTAAATACAATGGAATTATTTGTTATTAGAGCTCTCAAAAATGGTTGCCTATAGGGATGCACGATATATATCGGGCCGATAAATTATCAGCAGATAATGGGAAATTTATATTATTATGTATTATTCTGATAATGAAATTATAGCCAATAAATAGAGCCGATAATACGAAGCCAATATTGCTTCATTGACTTAACGAGCGCAGCACGATGTTGTCGCGCTCATGACGTCACGCAGTGTAGACTAGAGAGCCAAACGTCATTACCGGTGTGGACGTTTTTTGCAATTTGCAATACGTGTTCCGCAAGGGTTCCGAGAGGAGGGAAAAAGTCTACGTGTTTTAACACAACAAATCTTATAAGTCACCTGAAAGGTCGTCATCGCAAAGCCGCTAGCAGCCAGCGTTGGCACACAAAAAAAAGAGTGCGGTAGTGCATATTCAACAGGCATTTGAAAACTGCAGGAAGTGTACGAGAGACAGCCCAAAGGCTAAAGCAATTAATAACAGAATCACAGAATTTATGGCACTTGATGACCAGCCTTTTTCCGTGGTAGAAGACCAAGGATTTTGCCAGCTAATGGCGCATTTGGAACGCCGGTATACTCTCCCAAGCCGCCGCTACTTTGCAGACCTCACCCTCATGCACTAAAAGTAGCATAGCTGTCCCACAACCCTTTTCCATTTCTTTATTAAGCATAACAGTCTACTATATGCCTTTTGTCACTGTTTTATCTACAGACTAAGCAGCCGTAGGCTTTCGGTTCTATAAAAGCCTTTATTTTTGTATTGAGTGATGCACTTTACTACTAATAACCTGTACTTAATACAGTGGCATGTCTGATTTGACAGATTATGTCAAAGCATTTCATTTAAATTCTTAGGCAAAATGCTCTATAAAAGTATGTTTGTGAAGTTTACTTTACTAGAAAAAATAAATGAACATTTGAAGAGTCAGAACTGTTCTTTGTTTTTGTTGTGTTAACAATAGTGATGTCAGTTAGATTTGGTTAGGTCAGAGCTATGGAATATTAAATCACCCATCTTTGCTCACTACATCTTAGCCTTTCTTACTCTCAGGTGTGCATAAACTACAGGTTAGGAACTTCTTTTTAAAATACAAAAATATAAAATTATCGGTTATCGATTTTCGGTGTCGGCTGGAAAAAAATACATATCGTGCATCCCTAGTTGCCTATCATAGGAGAAACTCTTGTTTTGTACTCTTGTATTTTAAATGAGTAAATAGTGTATGTGAACCTAGCGGGTGTAGTTTATAAGCGTTAGTAGCATGGTTCAGATGGGAGGCATGGGCGTGTTTAAGATGGCGGCTGCGTTCTCCTGCGCAGTCGGTGACGGGCCACGAGGAGTGCATGGAGGCCCTGCTGCAGCACAGCGCCAACTTCTTGGTTCGGGACTGTAGGGGGCGCACACCAGTGCACCTGGCAGCTGCATGCGGACACATCGGGGTGCTGGGGGGCCTGCTACAGGCCGCGCAGTCTATAGAGGCTCTTCCTGTCGTCACGGACAACCGGGGTTACACCCCCCTGCACTGGGCCTGCTACAACGGTACGTTTGCGTCTCGTGTTTCAGTTAAAGGAACTGCTTCTCTAATGCGTGCCGTTTCCGTCAGGGATGGAAATCTGTTGACCGTTATTTTTCTATGTCCCCTGTAGCTGTAGCTTTAGCATTCTGATCAGCAGTAGCAGCTGTTGTTATGCAACAGCCATTACCGCTGGCATTACTAGTGCAAGTTTAGTTTTACTGCAGGGAAATGATACAGTACGGAGCGTTGCGGCAGGCAAGGGAGTAAAATGAACCGCCCATTTGTGTGTTGGAAAGCCCTTTGTACCAATGAACACTATGGAACACCGAGAGTGCCACAATAATAAATAAATAAAAGAATACTTTTATAAATGTGGAAATACAAAAATGGAAATAAATAAATCTGGGAATTAATATAGAAATGTAAATGTATGTGCTATTAATTTAAGTTATTGTATTTATTTTCAAATATTTTTTCAAATATATTAATTAATTTCTATTAGGGGTGGGACGATTCAATCCCATAACGATTCGATCTGATTACGATTCTTTAGGCAAAGGTTCGATGCATCATAACATCTTACGTTTGACCACGATTCGGTTCGATTAATTTTGATACTTTTAAAAAATGTAATAGGTATGCTAATGTAATTTGATACCGATACATTCAGCAGTAATTAAATAGTCAATAAGAACCTTACGCCAAGTTCACAGCATTATGTTTATTGTTAAGGCATGTCATACATTTTGCAGCTGTCTGCAGCAAATAATGCAGCAATAAACATGACTAACAGTGTATTTTCTAAAGTTGCCCTATTTAGGTTATTGTTTTTCAAACAGTGTCAGACATGGTACCCTAATACATTTCCTTTATTTACAAAATGAAAATGGCAAAATGTATAACAATTACTAAACTGGGCCAAGAAAAATGAAATAGCCTATAGGTTAGTGTCATGCATAGTACTTTCCTAAATCTTAGTACGATCTAGACCTTCGGTGGAGCAAGCTGCCCATCCATCCGTAGTTAAAGCTACTCTCGTAGCGTTTTGCAAGGACATTCGAACAGTTTTCTTCACCTCTTCATACAGAGCAGGTATACATTTTTCACTAAAATGTTTTCTGCATGGTATGGTGTATCTAGGTTTCATTAAGTGAATCTGACAGTTAACGTAGTAATAATTAATTAAACGTAAGACATTGGAAATAGTCTTACTATTTTAGTTTTTTGTCCCTCACGTCTACTTGATTTTGAATAGAAAATGGTTTCAATTTAAATATCAGAAAGCACTTTACAATTAACTGTCTGGACACGGTATGTGTATAAAAACTAATAAAAACAATTATACAAAAAAATAGAACTGTTTCTCCAGGAAACTCAGGGGAAGTGTCAATGACTCCCGAGTTTAGCTTGCTAACCCGCTTGCTTGTGTATCGCGTCAATTGTGTATCGTCGGCTCAAATGGTTTATCAAAACCCCAATCATACTGACTGCGCCTAGTACTTAGATTCGTATTTGCCTTTTTAGGGTTGTTTTTAAACGCTCTTGTTCCTAGTTTTAAAATGCACTATGTACGTCGCTCTGGATAAGAGCGTCTGCTAAATGTCTATAATGTAATGTTTGTGGTGTTGCCTGTGTATCTGATTTCTACTTGGCTGATCTTGCATATTGCAGCGGTTTTGTCAAGTACACCCTCCTTCTTTCTAAACCCGAAATGCTTCCATACCACTGATTTTCTGTTCGGAACATCGCAAATTCTGTAAGTTTCTGTCTCTTTTGTCGCACTCAGCGAGCACGCAGCTAGCCATTTCGCTCAGATCTGTATGTCTCATTGTCGCTTGATTCCTGCCTGTCTGCTTTCAACTCACGCTTACGTGGGGGTTGGAGCAGAAACATGGATTGATGCTGGTCAAAACAGTTTTAAAAGTAGTCGTGTCTCAGAAATATATATTTTAAATAATGAAATTAATAAATGAATACATGTGCACATTCATTTAAAATGCGATATTAATCGATGCTTATCGATTCTAATCTTACAGATCGATGCAGTTGTATTTACACATTCAGATCGATGCATCGGTGCATTGTCCCACCCCTAATTTCTATATATATTTCCCAATTTACTTATTTATTGATTGTCATTGTCATTTCCCAACGAGCACAATCTGTCAATCAACTTGCTTTGCTCCACCCACTAAGTTTGCCACGTTCCCACCCTTCCAACATAGAGACCAGACTGTAGAAAAGTGTTCCAGAGCCACAGCGTTTCTCAATGTGAACAAATACATTCATTGAAATTCCTTACATGTTTAGAGAAACGACGGATAGAGAAAGCTAGCTAGCTATCTGTTTTAGATTTAGATTTGCATCGGATGCCTGCGAACGTTGTAGGCCACATTGAACATGGTCATGTCGCTAGCTTTCTCGGACACAAGATTGCTATATTGCTCACAGCAATATACAAGCTATGTTTATGAATATGATTTACGAACGCGCACACACACGCTTTTAAGTTATGGGCTAGTTCTATTTTCCTAATCAAATGTTTCGTGCTTACGGAAAATCGGGGAAAGCAAGCTTGCACACACAAAAAGCAAGTTGAGCAACATAGAAACATAGGCTGCTCATTTCTCGCCTAAACGAAAAGACATGGCAGTCAACGTGCGTTCAAAGATAAGACACAGTGGTCTACACAACAGTAAAGTTTACAGATCAGCCACGTCTCCCGTCTCCCCGTTAAAGCATGAACACAGCATAACAGCTACTAACCTACTTTTCCACAAGCAACACTATCAAACAAAAGCAAAGACTATTAACTGGTTTCAACAACAACCGAGGAATAGGCAGAGAGAGGAGGGACAAACTACACCAGAGTTGATGTGAATAATTAGCTGAAAGAGGAAGATGGAAAAAATGCCAAATATAACAAAAATAGCACAAATTATGACAAGCTGCAAAAAGTAATTTTCCCCTACACAATAACAAAAATAAATAGCGCAATCTGGCAACACTGAACACATACAGTTGGAAGGGTGTGAACGAGGCGAACTTAGTGGGTGGAGAAAAGCAAGTTGATTGACAGATTGTGCTCGTTGGGAAATGACAATCGGTAAATATATATGGAAATAAATAAGTAAATAGGGAAATAATTTGGGAAATATATATGGAAATAAATAAATATATTTGAAAAAATATTTGAAAAAAAATTATTTCCAAATGATTTTATTTATTCATTTTTATATTTCCAAATTTATTTATTTTATTTATTTATCTATTATTGTGGCACTCTCGGTGTTTCATAGAACACAGCTGGATGTTTAGCAAAGAAATTCTGGCAATTCAGCACTGAGTACATGGAATATATGTGGAAATAAGAGTTCTGCTGGATAACAGTGTCTGCTAAGCAAATAAAGAATAAACTGTATGTAGTCTAAGGAAGCCGAGTGTTACGCAGTGTCATTGTCAAGATGAGGATTGAAGTTGGGCTTGTGTCTCTCACCTCAGATCATGACACGTGTGTTGAAGTGCTGCTTGAGCAGGAAGTGTTCCGCAAGGTGGAGGGCAATGCCTTCAGCCCCCTTCACTGTGCTGTGTAAGCGTTCTGTGTGTGTGTGTGTTTTCATTCATTTGTGCATGCCCATATATACTTGTGTGCGTGTGTGTGTACACTGTACGTATTCCAGCAGAGTGATCACTTATCTGCTCCCTCAGAATTAACGATAATGAAGGGGCGGCAGAGATGCTGATTGACACCCTGGGTCCCGGAATTGTGAACGCCACAGATTCCAAAAACAGGTAAAGTCATCCCAGAAATTGTTATACTTATAAAGTAAAAAAGTTTTTTTTTATTTTTTTTGGTGAATAGGTCCTACTAATGTAGGTAAACAGAAGAAAAAATTATGAAATAAAAAAACTGGTCTGAAATGTGTGCTTTGATGCTAAAAGGGACTGGTTAAAGCAGTGTATTTAGTAAGTTGTGTATTTAGAGGGTAGACTGAGTTCCCCTGGACGTTCCCCTCTCCACAGGACCCCCCTGCACGCAGCGGCCTTCACGGACCACGTGGAGTGCCTGCAGCTGCTGCTGGGCCAGAACGCCCAAGTGAACAGCGTGGACACCTCTGGAAAAACACCTCTCATGATGGCCGCCGAGAACGGCCAGACCAACGCCGTCGGTACACTCAATGCTTTCGTTTACTCTGGAGTGAGTGAATGGAGTGAGTGAGTGAATGGAGTGAGTGAGTGAATGGAGTGAGTGAGTGAGTGAATGGAGTGAGTGAGTGAGTGAATGGAGTGAGTGAGTGAGTGAATGGAGTGAGTGAGTGAGTGAATGGAGTGAGTGAGTGATGGAGTGAGTGAATGGAGTGAGTGAGTGAGTGAGTGAGTGAGTGAGTGAGTGAGTGAGTGAGTGAGTGAGTGAGTGAGTGAGTGAGTGAGTGAGTGAGTGAGTGGAGTGAAAATGCATACATTTAACTTTGACGATGATGCAGGAACGCTGAAGTTGTTGGCATTGATTAGAAATCCAAGCACTTTTTCTCTCTGCATGTCGCCTTTTAATCCTTATCACACTTTGTATCATTTTGTGTTAATTTTGGATGATTAGTTTTGTGTTCATTTTGCACTCCTTTTTCAGAAGTGCTAGTAAGCAGTGCAAAAGCGGACCTCACAATGCAAGATGCCAACAAGAACACTGCTCTGCATCTGGCTTGCAACAAGGTGTGTGTCTGTTACTACTGCTAATCCCTCCGTTTAATTTCACTGCTGCTCTTTAGCATCCACACACAAAGCACACAGAACACTGACTGATACAAGCAGCTGACAGAGCAGAGAAATGCTTTACTTTATTAAACATGCTGCCGTTGCATTTCTTTCTTTTCAAAAGGGACATGAGACGAGTGCCTTGTTAATACTGGAGAAGATAACCGACCGGAACCTCATCAACTCCACAAACGCAGCTTTACAGACGTGTGTACCGTTCGTGCGGGGGAGGGTTATTTTATTGTGTTTATTTCCGTTGCTTTGCTTTGTTATTTTCAGTGTTAGTGAAGTAACACTTTCTACAGCCTCCAGTGTTTGTGGATTGGTTGATGAGTAGCGCCCCCTTGTGTTATTTTTAATGAAATGGACGAACACCATTTCCCAATTACATTTAGATTCATGTACAAGACAATATTGTCTGCGTCCTTGTATACTATTACATACAGTGTGTGTGTGTGTGTGTGTGTGTGTGTGTGTGTGTGTGTGTGTGTATATGGATAATAAAAATATATTGCTTTTATATGTTTTTAAGCTTTTCTGTACTTGTTTGGTATAGTACTAGATAGGTGCTCAGTGTGAGTGCGCTCACTCTGGCTCTGTTCCTCTCACACAGACCCCTCCATGTGGCGGCACGGAACGGTCTGACGGTGGTGGTACAAGAGCTGCTGGGTAAAGGTGCCAGCGTGCTCGCTGTGGATGAAAACGGTGAGAGGGGCAGCCCTGGTGGCTTCTGACAAAGCTTGCTTTTGGACGGTCTGTTTAAGGGCTGAAAGTAGGAACGGTTCAGGATTTATCGGTCGGCTTCTCCAAAAACAGTAGTCATTCTTTTAAAAATCGACAGCTTTACGTTTGAACCCGTAATCCCCCTGAAATGCTGATACTCTGTCTACAGGCTACACCCCTGCCTTGGCGTGCGCCCCCAATAAAGACGTGGCTGACTGCCTGGCTCTCATCCTGGCCACCATGATGCGCGTGTCCCCTGGCTCCAGCATTCCCAGCCTCAGTTTTAGCGCCATTAACCACTACTCCAACCCCTCTAAGACGGTGACCTTCGACACCCTGCCCATCCTGAGGAGCGAGCACAGCTCCTACTGCAGCTTCAACAACATCAGCCGCGGGGACAGCTTCTACACCCCGGACGATGAGCTCAATGACTCAGACTCCGAGACCTACTGAGGGAGAGGGGGATGGAGGGAGGGAGGGAGGAGCAGGGGAGGGGGATGGGAGCGGAGAGACACCGCTGTCTTAATCACCAGAGCCCACCTGGCTGAGAAGCCCTTCAGCCGGGCGCGCCTACGACTCAGGAGTCCCACGCGGAGAGAGACGCACGGGAGGCCGGCCTACACCACTGCTTTCTCATCTCCATCTCTATCCTCCATCCAGCACCAACGGGTCAGCACATTTCAGCAGTTACTCCAGCCCAACTACATGCGTTCCTCGGTGACGGTGTTCAGAATGAGCAGCCAAACTGAGACTGAGCATTTCAGCCATCAGTCACTTCTCTGCGGCAATAATCCTATGGCATACAAGCACTTACGGGGGAGGGGGGGCGGCCGAAGGGACCAAAAAAAGGCGTCCAAAACATTTTAACCGGTCATGACTGCAAGTGAGGTTTGATTTGGGGCTGACATAAACGGTGACTTGGAATTTTTTTATTTATTTTTTTTTGCTGCGATGGAGAATGAGTTTTTTTTGTCCTGTTTCTGCACTCTGAGTCAAGACGCACATACCTGCATCATTTTTAATTAACGTAGGGGTGGGGGGGGGGGGGGAATAAATATTTTTGAGACAAAATTTTAATAAAACGGTCAAGCGTTTTTGCATATAATTTTGAGACCAGCCTGCGTGGTGCTGTCAGGGTTTTTACACTAAACTCCAGATCGTCTGGAAAATCGCGTCATTTATTAACTGTATTGAAGATTAAAGATCAGATTTTAAAAAGAAATTGAATATACAGTTGTAACTTAAGCTAACTACAATGACAAAGTAAAACTGGCCTTCCCAGTCCATTATTTTAGAAATAAAGGATTGATCTTTTCCATTAGTGATACCTGTAGGTTATTTTCATCATTTTGTGCCTTCATGAGTTTCTAAAAGGTGTACCAGGAGCTGCCAGAGGGACACTGCTGATGGACAATGAGTAACACTACGTTTGTGAAAAGCACTGATACTGTAAGCCAGGCAATTAGCTGCAAGCATGGTTTGCTCTGGGGTGAAGAACACTGTCTATACCAATAACACAACACCGTTGAATTCCTCTTATATACAAAATATGATTTATGTTTATTTTTTTCCTCCTCTCCTTGATGTCATTTTGAAAGGTTTCGCTTGCATTCATTTGATGAAACCATCCAGTCCTATATGTGATTGTTGGAAAAACAAAAGCATTATTTTTGTTTTTTTCTCAATGATTTTTAAAAAAAATATTTTAAACTGGAATTCTGTACACTATATCAACTGGCTTCATGAAAGTGGAACAGAAAGATTTATTTCCTTTTGTTTTGAAGGGATGAAACTAGCATGTTCATAGGAAATAGTGACTGCTTGGATACTATACCTTCATGCACACTTTCAGTACATCTGAGATTCCTGTATATTTTATGGGTAATAAAATCCAGAAGTGGGTTATGTAATTTAATAATTAACCGGTTTTGTGGTACTTTGTTAAATTCACTTGCGCTTTGGTTTTTCCCCCTGTTATTTGTTCTGTATTTTGTTCCCTTTGCTTTTGTGTGTCTTATATAATGGCAGTTCTGTTGCAGCTGGACTGCACCAAGTAGCCATTAGGTAAGCCCGTTGCCAGTTGCAAAGATGCTCTATTGAAGCGAGGCATTGATTTCGACTAGTCCTGGCACAGTGAGGTCATTTGCTGTGCACCCTCAGAAACAGCGGCCATTGTCCCCACTCTTCCTCTGGAAACTCCAAGGACAATGACACTCAACAGGGCAACTGGTACAGTCCAACTAGTGATGTACTGCATTTATACGCAGCTTATTCTACAGTGCTGATTGGGTTGTATACCCATGTATGTCATTTTACATCATATAAAACCAGGGCTCGTGAACTGGCCTCTCAGCTGGGTCTCATAATTACGGGGAACCAGTAAACCAATTGCCTCGCTGATGTTTTGTATACCACTTTGATCCAGTGAAGGCAGCTAAAACTGTACTGCAGGTAGTATACTGTAGTGCATACATAAGCCATAGTCACCGCCCACAGACTTGCCCAGGATTTTGACTGCCAGTACAAAATAAGCCAGAGGTCCAGATGGCAAGGGAAGGCCAACATGTTTGTATGCCATCTGGATAGCCATGTTTCCGGAGAGCATGTTGCTCACCATTTTGGAAGAATCGCTAGTCCGCTTGTCTGGTGGCAAATGCATGTTCAACATAAAGCACCGCGCCTTGTTCTGGGATGTGAATACACGACTGTCCTCGTCCACAGGCTGAGGTGAAAAATCCTCCCCAGTATTTTGTTCCAATAACCTGGATTTGTTAATTGGCACAATTCCTCCACCAGGCGGTAGAAATCGGTGAAATCAACTGGCTGAGAAACACAGGGCTGGACTTTTACTTTCTGACCCCTGGACTTTCCACCTCTGTCCACAGGGTACAGTGGCAATGGATAGTGGATAACACAAATGACTCATTCTCAAGATGTTCAGCATAAAGTCCAGAGATATGGAGGCAACGTGCATGCTGTGCACGTGACCGATCTCCAGTTGACCGTAGAGAAAATTGACCATGGAATGAGGAAGAGCCATCTGCGCCGCTTGCTCCGCCGTGGGAAACTCTTGGTTGTGTTTGCGGTCTGAGCATTGGCTGCACCTGGCGTAGGGGGAAGGGCAGCACTCCTGGTTACAGCCATAGAACCTTCAGCCAATTGGGGCAGACCATAGATAGTGATAGTGTTTGCTAACACCCTTGGGTTTACGCTTATTCAGGGATGTGTCCGAATTAGCACACTCAGAATGGAAAATGGAGGATATTTTTTAGCATACTGCATGTCGTGTACTAAACGGTAAACAGCTGCCAGTACACAGGAAGCAGGACGCAGTAGGTAGTGCTCTGATTCGGACACAACCAATGTGTGGAGAAATACAGATGCCCCTGAATCGGGCTAATAGATTGAATCTGGTAAAAATGGAAGCTTCATGAAGGAGCCAGCAAATCCTGAACTGATTAATCATTGGTAGCTAAAGCCATAGATGGTAGATGCTGTTCACCTCCTTCATAGTAAGGCTTTCTGCATGAACGCTCCAAAGGCAATTTCACACTCATGATCAAGGCAACTCTATAGCTAGATAAAGTGTTATACCGGTGTTATACTCAAATTGCATATACACTACATGGACAAAAGTACCCGGACACCCCTTAGTCTAGGGTTGGTTTTTATGGTTCAGAACTTCAGACAAGGCCCCTTAGTTCCAGTGGAGGTAAATCTTAAAGCTACAGCATACAATGACATTCTAGATGATTCTGGGCTTCCAACTTTGTGGAACTTTTATTGGGGAAGGCCCTTTCTTGTTTCATAATGACAATGCCCCTGTGCACAAACAGAGTTCCAGACAGAAATGGTTTGTCGAGATCAATGTGGAAGAACTTGACTGGCCTGCACAAAGCCCAGACCTGAACCCCTTCAAACACCTTTGGGATCAATTGGAACAGCAACTGTGAGCCAGGCCTATATCACCCAACATAATTTCCTGACCTCCCTAATGCTCTTCTGACTGAATGGAAGCAAATTAAACTAAACTTGCTAGGCAACCCTCTTGATGCAAGGTTAGTGAAAAACAATCAAGCAAGCTACTAGCCTTTCACCTCTGGAGCAAATGTGAAACCCCAGCAGTGTCACACTCGCTTCATCAGAATCGACTACAACTCACACACGAGAAATCTTACTTGTATATGAATATTTATGGGGGCATAAATGGCTCTCCATTGCACTAGTAAGGGGACTACTTTCATATTAATGCCTTGTATTAACAAAGCCTCTGCCAGTGGCACAGGATTACCAAGCAGTTAGACTGGGTTAGGGGTAGGGGAGGTGAAGGCATGTATCAGGTTTTAACGGCCACCCAGTGTTATGAGTTCAATTAATATATGGGACTTCTTGCCCCAGAAGTTAACGTATAAATAAGGCCCATTTTCCCTCTGCAGAAAAAGATGGTGGATGCTTACATACACTTGGTCATTGACAAGCCAGGTTTACTGCGCCTTCAAATGAATTCTTCTGCAATGATTTTTCGCTTCCATAGGAGCTATAAATTGGCATGTTAATGAGTATGTTATTATTAGCACACTTCCTCTTCTCTTATTAAATGAGCATTGCTGGAACACGTTCCTGGTCTCCTGGCAAGATTTAGGAGCTAATGAGGATGCTGCATTTGACTTGAGATGGCCAGTATTTTTGATGACATTCCAAACATCTTCATAGACATGTTTTTTTTAAATCTATTTTGGTTTCATTATTGCAAATGCCATGCGAAAGGGCTGCATGCTGCTTTTGAAGTCTGCATAGTAATTATTATATTAGGCAATTGGCCCTTTCCCAGAAGTAACATTTTCTGTAGAGACAAACAGCTCTGTACATCCGATTAAGGATTTTTAGATGCTTAATCTCAATCCTGCTTATAGTCATTAGTATTTCAACACATCACTTTCAGTATAAATATCAGAATGTTTCTGAATAATTAATTTTTGTAATTATATTTAAGTGAAAACCAGATCAAAACTCAGAACCACTAGCTATTTTCCAAAGCTTCACCTCAGAGGTAGGAAAACATAATTGAGGGTGGGCCTGCTCATCAGTTTCATTCAACCTCATATCTACGTAATTACCTGATGTAGATTTTTATTAAAAATACTCAAATTGGTGTCTTCATTTGCTGAATAAAGTCGTCCCAGTATATTAGATTAGGAATAAAATTAAAACATATATATTCTGAGTCTGAAGTTTGTTTGTTTTCCTGCTTTGTCATTCAGGAATGCCAAAATAATCAGTTATCTTCTAACAAGTGGCTGAGTTAAATATAACCTCAATGATGACCATAACCTTGAATCACATAAGTGTTGTATAAAACTAGATGAATCTCAATTTTGCAGTATCTGAAAATAGGTGCCCAAATTGGCATTAACTGAACCTTAACTTGAATGACTGATGTTTTATGACTATCACAACAATAGCACAATATTTCACAATTATTTACATTTGGCAGATGCTCTTGTCCATTGCAACTTTTAGACCCCATAAACATCAGGGCATGGAAGTAAGGTACAGATCTTAATATGGTAGATGAGCAAAAATTCTAAAATGTAAGCATGTAGACATTTATTTTAGTATACAGAACACATAACCTAGGAATTATCCATAAGATGCCTAGTGTAGTTCAGTCACTTTAACTTAATAAATGCTACTACATTCAGTGCCAACCTAACCTGTCATATTATGTCATACTATAACTTCTCTGCATTTGAATGGATCTCTATGGGAATTGGGGGGTGGGACTAGATTTAGCTGTAAATTACACTGGAACAGTGTGGAACACATGGTTGGCTAAATGGCTAAGTCATCAAGGGTCTGACGTATCAAACAAGCCTCAAACCATCACTCTGCTGCCAGAAATGCAGTAGATGTGGATGGATAACTTGAAGGGTTTCTTCTTCTGACTTATTTTTCCATAGAGTTCAAAAGGAAAATTTGTCAGGAGAAACAACCCTTAAAGTGATCCATTAAAATGCAGAGAGGTTATAGCATCGCTTGTAAGAGTACCAGAAAATAAGATATCAAGAGTCTTTGATGTTGTTGGGTCACAGACATCAGGCAGTCATGGCATGCAAAGGATATGTGACCAAATATTTAAAATGATGACTTTATTCTACATTATGTTAAACTGTCCAAATTTTTTAATTTTTTTTTTGGGGGGGGGGGGCTATGTACAAAAGGTTCTATAATTTCTAAACGGTTCATCCGATATCCGAAAATACCCTCAAATTAAAGCTGACAGTCTGCACTTCAACCTCATTGTCGTTGCATCCTTTAAAACTCAGTGCTAGAGTACAGAACCAAAATAACAAAAAATGTGTCACTGCCAATGAATTATGGTGCTCACTGTATATTCTCTGAAACCTTTCCTTAGGTGACACATTGGCTAACTAGAGATGCGTGCCACCTTGCAGGGATGCTGGCCACAGTCAGCACTGGCAGTCAGGATTTGAAAGAAAAAGTGTCTGGTGCCACCATGTGTGGGGAAAAAAGTGAATTTGAGAAAAACTGGTTTTTAAAAAATATTGTAAAATATTGTGGTAGCACAGGCCCTCTGTTTCTTCCAGTAGCACTTAAGACAGATGAAGCACTTAAACCTTAGCTGCTAGGATGGTAAGTGTCACAGTGCATATTCATGATGTGGCGGATACGACTCTAAGTTCTCTAGTTACAACTTAAATTAATGAATTAGTTGCTCTAGGACAAGTCTAACCTGTGAAACAGCAGCAGAACTATGTGATTCTGGCCTGCATGAAACTCAGCTCCTGTTTGTCCTTTAATTCTGACTTTATGGTTGTCTGACCAGAAAAATGTAGACTAAGATGCTTCTGAGCAATGCCGTCATCATGTGGTGGCCATGAATGTGTATTTATTTCTGGAGTTGCTCTCATTAGTCCTAATGAAGGCAGATGGGTGGGGAGGGCACTAGAACTGATGATATAAAAGGGCATGCAGAGCATCAGGAGACTCAAAGTGCCACAAACTGACATTACTGCATTCAACAACCTCCAAGGTAACAATGTGAGTCAGAAATGTACAATATTTACCTATTACTTAACATTGTGTTTTTAGCTTTTCTGTGTACATGTTTTAAATGGATTTGCTAAGAATAATTAAGGATTCTGCTCATTGTGTGTGTGTGTGTGTGTGTGTGTGTGTGTGTGCGCGCGCGCACATTCTGGGAACAGGCTAAGACCATCTCTCTGGGCAACAGCTGCTGCGATGACACTCTTCCTCACTTGTGTCACATCCAATCCTGTCTATAGTGAGGAAGAGTGGAAATCCCTCAACAACCCGCAGAGCAGGATCCTGGTGAGACCTCCTCCTCTTCCCTAGCCTATGACTCCCTTAAGCATTCTGCTTTCAGACTGTCTTTGGATGGGCTGAAAAGTTTACTTCTGTGCTCATCTACTTCTTTGTTGAATGTGGACATTTGATTGCTGTTTACTTTTGTGCTATATCCTAATGTAAAGCAGAAAGACATCGGAATTTGCCAAAATGGCCAGTCAAATGTCAGTTGTGTAATTTTTCATTTTTGTTAAATTTGTCCATTGCAAACATTTAGGCTAGATGTAATTATTGGACCACTTATGTTTAAATTCTAGCATTTAAGGAGTAGACGTGTTTGTAGGCTACGTTTGATTCACACAATCATGATGTCAAATGCTCATGATAATACCAGCAAGTAACTTATAATTAATACTGCATTTCCGTTCTTAGTTAAATTTTCATTTATCATTTAACATATAGCCTAGGCCTACGTGTTTTTCAGTTTTTCCGAATCCTTCAGTCCTACTTCGACGGCAGGGACGAGAACCTTTTGAACGTGGATAAAGTGGTAGCGAGTTTGGACAGCAGTGCTGTGGATTCTTACCTCGACGAACACCTAAATGGGCTGCAGAGCAACAGTTTACACGATGTTTAACTAAATAAGATTTTGTTTAATGTCACCGCTCATTCGGTGTAGGCTACACGCCTATGTCGCAGTCTCAGTTGGGTGGTATTAAAATGTTATTTGTATGATCCACGGCTTCAGCGTATTTGTATTATTTCTAATCGCACACATTGGATCCTCATCCAACGAGGAAATTGGCCCTTAAGTGAAGACTTTCTATTTTTTTTAACCTTAACAAGCGTAGGCTAATATTTTAGAAGTGGTTGCTGTGGGCCTATTTAACAAGACAAAATCATACCTTCACCTGCTAATATTCAACGTCAATTAACTTTTAATATAGGCTATGCTTTTGCGCTTGAAGGCCAAGGGCACAGGCTTCTATTATTTGTTTTACAGCAGGCTAATGCTCAGTGGAACCGAGGAGTATAAACTCTCGGTAGGCCTAGTCGTTCCTTTCCAAAACCAAAGTAGGCTACAGTTGGCCGACCGCTTTAGTTTGTAGTTTGTAGCCTAGTCATGTAAACTGTGTAAACGGACCACTGAACTCTATTGGCTTGTTTCCCAGACATGGATTAGGCCTAGTCCTAGACTAAAATAAAAATTCAATGAAGATCTTCATTGAAAAAAGTTTTTAGTCTAGGACTAGGCTTAATCCATGTCTGGGAAACTAGCCCTATAAGAAACGGACTCACCTCACCTCTCTCCATTATGATTTGAAGGTTGTGAACAATGGGATTTTCCGGTACAGCATGCGATCCACAGGTGGAAATGCATACGAACTTCAAATATATATATTTAATTATTCTTGTTTATTTTTAAAATTCGGATAACTTTAGGAATGCTGATCGATGTCTGCTACTCGACCTGTTTATTATGAGTTTCTAAGTAACCTACCAATTTTTTTTAAAGTAGCCTATTGAATGGATAATGTTTTTTTGGGTCTCACAAGACTAAATCTGACGTTGACGCCAGAGGTCGCCAGTCGCCGTATTTGCAGACTTCCAAGCACTGGGAATTCTTTTTCTGCGAATTCCCGTTGGCCATTGCTGTATCATTATGCTGTATCATTATCAAGCTCTGTGCAATTATTTGCAACGTCTCGCATCATCGTTGACCAGCGTTAGAAAAAAAACAAAGGCTGTTGAACAAGTGGATGTAGAAATAACCATTGAATTTACGTTAATAATTATGCCATGGCCCTTTTCACTGGCTGTTGTACTACCACTTTATGACGTGAGATGTCGCTGTTGACGCTTAGGTTAGGTGCTAGGACAGAATCCACTGATTGTTTTGGCACAGAAAACGATTATTACTGTGAAAATGGTGCACTCTCTCAAACATTTCACCGCCTCTCACAGGCCTCTGCAATCACAGCTTCCCCATTTTAAAAAATGTAATGACTAATTGATAATACAGTGCTTTATAGTGTTTTACCATTATTGTCGAAGGTTTATCGTATTATGATTGAGGTTGTAGGGCTATGTGAATACACTAGAGTTGTCTAACCGTCCTGGAGACGACCTTGTTTTGCTGAAGTATTGTAGCCTACATATTTAGAACACATCAAACATATTAATTTATAAATGCATGCAGACATGTATATTCTGAATTGTTTTTGTTCTATTTCTTAATGAGTGAATTTGTCATTTTCTAGTCTTCACATTTATGCATTTATAAAGCATGAGGATTAGGCTACTCTTAATACAATATACTACTTCAAAGTGATATTTTTTATTTTTTAGAAAGTTATGACTTTCCTTGTGTCGCTGTTTGTACTCTGTAAAAATAAAGACATCAAAAATATCTATGTTAGTCTCAGGAATATAAAAGTGTGAATATCACCAAGAAGACACAGACAGCCCATTTATCATCAGTCAGTGAAAAGTTAACCAGAAATTGTAAACAATCAGTAAATAGCCTATCTGTGCACAGCTATATTTATGACATTATCCCAAAAGGAAATCCCAAAAGAAAGAAGGGAATAGCTAAAGAGGGTCAGGGGAGCTATGGTGCAGTCTGAAGAGGTGGGTCTTTGGTCTGAATTGGATGGTAGGTAAAGTTTATCCTGTCCTGACTGCAGTGGGGAGCTCATTCCACCACTGGGGGGCCATTTGCATCTAGTATTTTTAAATGATAAAGGCTTAGGGCTAATCGGTTATCTAAGGATAATTGTATGTGCATAGACAGGACCTCGTCCTGTGCAATACAATTTATAGGTAAATAATTATTTATAGCAAGTCAAAAACATTGTTTTGCTACATTTTAGCTTTGGCTAAAAACAAATTTTTTGTGGACAAAGAAATTCTAAATCTGGAAGAGCAAAATGTCTTTTGTTACTATATGTAAATATTAAATTATTTCCCCCTATCATGTCTCTTTTGACTTGAAGATAATTGTTTTGTCAAATAGTTTTTTTAAAAATAATTCTCCCTTCAAGAAGACTTAATTGGAAAATCTGATTAAATTGAATACCATGCTACCCTGCCCTCTTGTTCATAAAAAGATAAACTCATTTAAACCGACTGTGGAGACTGGCCTAGGCCACAGGTGCACCAGACAGAAGTGTCCGTAACTGAGGCAAAGCACCCTGTTGTTTAGATAGGATTAATTTCGCAGTGTCTAGACAGTCTCAGAAGGTTGTTGGTTTTTGGTCGAGTGCAATTTGGCCAGCATTGAGAGATTTTGACCCAGAGATAGAAAAGCTAAGCGCACGGTGTAGCTGATCTGGAGGGCTCAGTATATGGGGCGGGAGTAGAAGCTTCATCAAACTCTCTGTTTCGCTGAGGTGAGGGTAAGATTACTGAGGTCAGGGATTGAACCTACTTTAGATGTAGTAAATCTACCGGTAACCCACATAATATATACCCATGGGTACATGTAACGCATGTACTTATGCACAGACACACAAATGCAAATACATACTTATGCACAGAACGAGTCTGGGAATGAAATAAAGGACTTGAGACACGTTGAGCACACAGCATACATTACGTTACATGCATTTAGCAGACGCCCTTATCCGGAGCCACTTACACAGCTTGCATTCTTTGCATGCAATCCACACGCAGAGCTGACCATTATGCTACATGTCTGGTTCCCACATACTGACAGAACTGCTGTGTGTTAAAACACATCCTGCTGTGTTAAAACAGCTACAGTAAATGACTGCCTGCAACAACCGGATGAGTGGGGGAGCAGCACCCAGGACTGTACCTCCTCTTTTGGCTGTTGTCATCCATTCCTGTTTCCTCCCAAAGCTTGGAATGCCTTTAGGACATTAAGCAGTGGTAGCCTTACTGACTGGCAATTACACGGGCGTTTGATTGGTTATCAGCCCAGGTATAGTAGAAGGCCTGGCAACACCCCCCGCCCTCCCTGGCAAGAATGGAGCTCTACACATTCCAAGGAATGTTTAACATATTATTTATGGATATGCACTGTATGTTTCTGATGTAAATATGCATACCTACACAACATTCAGACAAGAGAAACAACTGACTTGGACTCTGTGGAGATAGAAATTAAAATGTGTGAAATGGTATAATGGCAACAAAATATTATGGTCACATATCAGAGCTCATAAAATTAGCGTTGTGAGACACCCACCTCTTGTACTGCTATGATGGCCAGGCTGGATACGGGCCAGCCATAGATATAGGACCATAGATGTGACATATCATGTAATGTAATAGTAATTTGGCAGCCATCTTACCTGGGTACAGCTATAATAGAAACCTATGGCCATGTACATAAGTGTCATGTACTTTCTAACCCACTGTGATGTCATAATCAGGTCTCAGAAGCCAGATAGCTGATGATTGGCCCATAGATATAAAACTATGGTTACTGGCCACCATCTTACCTGGGTATGGTCTCAAAAATGATGCCACTAACTATGACATATGTCACATCTATGGTTCTATATCTATGGGGCCAGTGCTTATCATTAGTATGCCAAGCACCATCTTCAATGATGTGGATGCTAATCATGTTCACAGAACGGATTTCTTTAGGGCATAATTTCTTTTCTCTGTGAGTCTTGATCTACAGGTTTAAAAGCAGCCCTGATGTTTGCATTTTAGCATCGGTCAAATTCCACCAGTATGACACCACTTCATTTCAGTGTAACTGTTACTGATAACCACACATTAGGCGAAGATCATACAATGGCAATTTAGGATTGCAATGTTACCATGGTTTTACAATATTTTTACATGCTTTATCCCCAGTTGGAAGATAAATTGCAGCCATGTGCTGTCAAGTGAAGTAATCAATCCCCGGTCCTCTGTGGAACAAAATATGCACAAGAGAAAATCTATGGCTGAAACAGTTGGACAGACCCTCCAGCCCTGACTCCCATAAGAACCACTCCTTTAAAGCAAGATGCCAACCACGGTACCGTGTTATAGAACAAGTGCTTTATTTTCATACTGTACTGTAGCTTCAGTGATATTTTACATCTGTACAAATGCAAAAAAAACACAAAACAACAGAAACAGTTCAAGGCATTAAACATTTCATTTAAATGTACAAGGTTATGCAGACAAGTATGAATTCATTCTTTCATTATGCATATTTACCAATAAACATGTCCTAAGAGCAGAAATGAATCTTGACATAACGTACATTTGAAAGTAACAACTGCTATGCAAACATTATTTACAAACATGTACCAAACATTGACTCCTTCCAGAAAGAAAGGTGGTTACATTACATGTACAAGATTACAAAATTATGAGATTCTATACAGTATTTATAGGTTTATATTTATAAGTTTATATTTAAAATGATAGTTATAATTTTATTTATGTATATGCATTGTCCCCCCCCCCCCCCCCCCCCCCCCCACACACACACACACACCCAAACACACACGCATGCACACACAAACACACACACACACACACACACACACACACACACACACACACATTTCATGCCTCCCTGGTCTGATAATACAATAGACACAGGACACAACTTACTTGCATCTTGCACATCTAGCCCATCTCCCATAAAAAAGCATGGATAAACACATTACTTGTAAATTCTATGTTAAAACACTTTCCAGTTGAGGAGGATGAGAAGTAGCTGGCTATGTTCCTGCTTGCCTTATGATAATATTAGACACTGCCACCTCAAAGCTAAAAATAAACCCCCAAACCCCATCACTTAGAATACATGACAATGGTAAAATTACATACAATATGTACTTTTCTGGTTGAACTAGCCATTCCTGTCAGAAAAATCCCAGTGGGAATAATTCCCTTTAATTACTGCCAAACTGGACAGTTCTAACCCACCAGCATTGTTCCCCACACAGAAAAGATGACACACAAATCTATTCCAGTTCATGATTAGCATGAGTATTATTCACAATGTGCAAACTGGTTATCCATGGCTGTATTAAGAAAGACAACACTCTGCTACACCATATAGTAGGAGGGCTTATGAAAGACACCAGCCAGAGAACACCAACATGTAACATTAAAACTGACAGAAAACATTAAAGCTTAAGGGCACCTTGGTCAGTCCATAAAACTCTAGAAGGCTGAGACCTGTGATAAGATCTTGGCTTTTCCCTCCATTTCAATCAGGCACACACACACACACACACACACACACACACACACTCCAGGACCTGTCAAATGTGACACATTAAACACACATAAGCTTCATTGCCAAGTCTAAACAGAATGACCATGTCTCTCGCTGGTGCAGGGACAGGGACATTCAATCTGACTGCTATGGTGTTTTGTACTTAATAATAGATTTACACAAGTATGGCATTGCTGTTGATTTACTTTACACCATAATGAGGTTGGTGGTCATTACAATTAATGATAAATATTGGGTGAAAATTCTAATAAAAATCGTACTTGCTTAAATTCAAAGTTAAGAATAGAACACCATGACAGTGATTCGACTGAATGTCACTCCAGAATATCACTGAGACTTCAATATGGCTATTCTACCCTCTGATGTCCCTAAGGACAAAGTGCATAGAGATCTACTGTACATACGGTCTCCACATGTTTAGATTATTGCCAGACAGATCCAAATGCAAGATCAGGCAGGTCTATTGGATATTCAGTTCAATGCTGCAGCGATGTTGAAGGTTGCTAATACAAGTATGCTGGTTTTGCAGTGGGGAAGACATGTTTAGAGATGTCCCACCCTCACACTCTTAGGGCCCTCTGTCAGAGAACGGCGGAGCTCATTTAACAAAATGAATAGTTTCCTATGTTCAACCAATTTATATTTACAGTCATTTCCAGAAAAGTGTAAAACCATGGACTGCTTCTGGATTGAAAGAGGGAGTTTGTGTTTGAAGGATCTTCTCAGGGCTAATGTTACTGTGAGAGCAAACTAGGAACATCTCTGTACAGTATTCTGCTCCTCTGTAAGGCTAACTTATCGAACTGGGGAAGGAAGCTAAAATTGCTCCAATGAAGACAGTGATTAGATGACTAAGGTGGTTCAGTGCCTAGCCACCCAGGACCCAGGCCGATCAAGCCTACATTTTTCTCTCCCAAAAACACTTGCACCAAGTCATTTAAACCTTTTAGTGAATTATGGGTTCCCCTGAACAGTGAGAAAATGATCCTGTTTCTAAAATAAGATCCACATTAGCCCACACTTCATCCTTCAAAACACAAATGCAACCCATGACAAAATCAAGCCCAGGAAACAGATGGCAATCCTGTGGTACCCTTCAGAAACAGAGATACACTGGGAAGTAAACCTGTGGTACCCATCAGAAACAGAGATACACTGGGAAGTAACCCTGTGGTACCCTTCAGAAACAGAGATACACTGGGAAGTAACACTGGTCAAAAGAGCATTAATCAGTTATCAATCGGTGGGGGAAAGTATTAATTTAGTTAATGATTAGATTATGAATCCACAAATTATATCAATTCTGACATTCCCTGTACTGAACTGCAAGAAAGCAAACACTGCAAATAATTCAGGCACATTGTGATATTTGAAAAACAGAATCTGGAACTGTGTTAAAAAGGTAGGTATACCTTTCTTTGGAGATATCAATAACTGCCATAAATACTAATCAAGACAGAAACAATTTTTAGTGAACACTTTTCCATTGCGAACAAAAGACGGACTGACCCAATTACAATTTGTGGAGGAGAAACATTAGTTTTTGTTGTCAATCCACCACATAACCCATAGGGCTCAGTGCACAATCTTTACCTGCTTGAAGCTGGCATTTGTGGGCATTGTGTTTCCTTGCTCTGGATAAATGACATCTTATAGTGAATACTGAAGGCAATACTGGGTCATACTTTGGAATGTTGCGTTCATTTGGTGTTGATTGCGCTGTCTACTCCAACAACCTGGGCTCAAAGAAAAACGTGCAAGGTACTTAACCTGACTTGTTTCAGAATATTTAAATCTATATAAAATCATAATATAATGAGCATCAATATAAATGTTGCTTAGTTTATGCACGTAGGGTTACACAAAAGTGTGGACCTTCGATTAAACATTTTTACAGTCGATCTGATGAAGTGATCACGACAGTTCACAACAGATTTTTGACACACTTGAGCGACGGTTGATGGTTGCATAATCGTTACATCTGCTCTCTAGTCAGAGAGATGGTAGGGCACAGATGATGAGGTAACTATGGTGAATCTCACGCTGGTAGAAAACTATGAACGGAAAACAGAAAATGACTAAGGGTGCCATGCTTAATGTAGTGCCTTCGTTGGCATTGGTATCTAGAGAGGTGAAATCTGTACAGATAAGCACAATATTTCTGTATTAGGCAATGAAAATCATGAATCACAACAGGGTGATGTAGCACTTATAAAGACAGCTTCAGTCAGTTGAGAGCATTAGGATCAGTCACAAATTGCAATGTAATCACCAACAACATTATGTCAATATAAAACATCCTTACATTTTATTTTTATTTGAAAACCTGTATGTGAGCGATGCATTTCAGCGGCTGTTCAATGTACGTTAAGGACAGTAAGCTATTGAAGTTGCATGTGCTGAATAATAATTAAAGAAAAATGAATGGAATACTTCAAGGCTGAATGATTGGACACATTTAACAGCACATGCAGACAGTTTTGTTTTAGCAATCGTATTGGTCCATAATGAATGCAAAGTCATACATCATGCTGGCTGCTAGACACAGTGAGTACACATCTGTATCTGAGAGAAGGTGGAACATTCCGGTCATAGTGAGACGGCAGTATATTGGCCTGATATCCTACATGCTAAAAATTTTGAGGGCATAACCAGGGCCATACCCCTTCACTTTTTGCACACTTTATTGTGTTGTAGATTTAATTTTAAATGGATCAAATTGCCATTTTTGTCCACCAATCTACACTCAATAACCCATAATGACAAAGTGAAAACAAGTTTTTAGAAATTTCTGCAAATTTAATAAAAATTTAAAACTGAAATTTAAAATTTTTTCATACCTTTCATATCCTTTGCTTTAATGCATTTTTAAAGTATCATCATTAATATTTGGTCGCATATCCTTTGTATGCTGTTACTTCCTGAAGTCTGTGACCCAGCAACATCAAAAGACTCTCGATATCTTATTTTCAGGTACTGTTACATGCGAAGTGGATGGATCACTGCAAGGGTTATTTCTCCAGACTCATTTTCCTATAGAACTCTATGGCGAAAAAAGTCAGGAGAAACAACCCTTAAAGTGATCCATCCACATCTACTCCATATCTGGCTGCAGAGTAATGGTTTGGGGCTTGTTTGATACCTTAGACCCTTGATGACTTACAGCCATTTAGCCAGTCATGTGTTCCATACTGTACCAGCGTAATTTACAGCTGAATCTAATCTCACCCCCCAATTCCCATAGAGATCAATTCAAATGCAGAGAGGCTATAGTATCGCTTGTAACAGTACCTGAAAATAAGATATCGACAGTCTTTTGATGTTGATGGGTCACAGACTTCAGGAAATTTTAGTTTTAGATTTTTAATAAATTAGCTAAAATTTAAAAAAACATGTTTTCACTTTGTCATTATGGGTTATTGAGTGTAGATTGATGGGCAAAAATTAAAAATTAAAAATTTAATTAATTTAAAATTAAATCTACAACACAATAAAATGTGCAAAAAGGCGCCACTGTATTATCTAATTTAATCTCATTCCCCTAGTCATTGCATTATATCATTGTTTGCACATTTGCCTTTGATTGGCCCACACACTTTATCTATGAGGGGAAGCACAGAAAGACTTATGAAAAGAACATTGCACTTTCTCTCTTCTTTACGTACTGTAATTAATATCTGTATGGCAGTGCTGCCATTTACAAAGCTGTTATATTTCACGGCTGCAGTGTGACTCCTGCAGTGCAAGTTCATACTGATGGAAAGCAGTATCTGAAGCTGTCCAGGAAGCGCAGAAGAAGATGAACAAGTAACGCAAGTGTCGCCTGAGGCCTGCACACTACCAGGAAGGGTCACCGAGTTCGGTGGGGTTTGATGGTCAGGGGTGGCATTTGCTTTTCTGACCAAAGTGGTCCCTTGGGTTTTGTTCCACAAAAAATCCCCGTTTTTTTCCCCCCCCCTTTTTCCATGAAAGAATTATGACAAATTTGACAAACAGGTAAACCGAAGAACATATATGAGTTAAATGAGTCTATAAAAATACATACTGTAAAAAGTTGCATTCCAGGCATCAGAGGTTTCTCTGTATAGGATCCTGAATGAGGACACAGCAGGGATACTGTGTTGGGCCACACCTTGCTGGGCAGAGCAGGGATACTGTGTTGGGCCACACCTTGCTGGGCAGAGCAGGGATACTGTGTTGGGCCACACCTTGCTGGGCAGAGCCAGCGGTCTCTAGTGGATGGGGTTGATGTCCGTACGGTGGTTGAGCTGGCCAAGCGCAGCGCTGCCCCCTACTGCCGTGGTGGAGGTGGTGATGGTGTTGTGTTGGATGACCTGTTGCTGGGAGCATACGGAGGTGGGGCTTCCTGCTGGGCTACTCTCCGGACCTGGTGATAGCAAGAGACCGTCCAATCAGCGACCAGCCTGACTGATCACTTTGTGTGTGTGTGTGTGTGTGTGTGTGTGAGAGAGAGAGAGAGAGAAAGAGAGAGAGAAAGAGAGAGATACAGAAAGTGAGAAAGAGAGAGAGAGAGAGAGAGAGAGATACAGAGAGTGAGAAAGAGAGAGAGAGAGAGAATGCATGTTTCCTCAGTGTTCCTATAACATACAGCATACAGTTCAAATAATGTATTAACTTAATACTCAACCTTCTCAGTCACACTCATATCACAAAATACATCATCAATGCACTCAATACTTAAAAAAAAGAAATAAACGAGAAACACATACATCATTTTTTTATGTAAATAAATATGTTCTTTATTATATTGAGTATTTGGGTATTACGTTGTAATGGGAAATATAAAATAAAATAAAATATTTACACCTGAATGAATGAAGCACAAATCACACATGCCAATGTACAGATATTTACACAACAGTTTACATAAATCTGCCTCTCCAGATCCAAAGGGATCTGTCTTATTTGTGCCATTACATGTTTGTTGCCCAGATTCACTGCATATAACTCCAGAATTTAAAATATTAATAAAATAAAAAAATTAAATAACATTTCTTTAACTTGATGGAGGCAAGTGTTCAAAAAATATAATTCCAGAAGTATCCACTACATACTTTGTCCCTAACTTTGTAACATGAATTTAAGCAAATGTCTCTGTTCTATTAAACTCTATGCTCACATTGTTACTGAACAGCTGAGCTCATAACATTGAGTGGCAAAAAACAACTTTCACTTGATAACATTAAGTGGGCTAAGACTATATTACACTTATGTTGAAATGTAATTTTGAGCAACGTGTGTAAAACAGCACTAGGAAACATTTAAGTTTAGAAAAGCTCTATACAAAATGTACATTTTTCAGATTATACAAAATATTTTGATATATTGATATATAACACATATAAAATATATAATCTATCCTTAATATATATTTTTATTTCATTCTGAATATTCAGTATATAAATAACAGTTACATGATAATACAGGTGTAACATAGATGAGTGTGATGGAAAACATTGGCCAGCATTCAGAGCAGTGCTTATGAAAGATGAAATCAAGCAGAGGCTATGATGCATAGCCACACTGAACAGGGTCTAATCTAGACTCCACATCTCACCACGGAATACATTGCGCTTTGTTTTACCAGCTGAACTCACTCCATAAGTCGCCCACTATGTTTCCACCAGCATGCATGTGATTGACGCAGGAGAGCAAGTTCTCATATGACTCTGATTTTAAAAAGACATCCAGGACTGTCTCACCCTTCCTGAATGAGAACCGGAACATTTCTTTCCGAAAAAGTCAAGACGCACCCGAGTCAATCAGAGGGTGTGCCTGTGATGTCATGGCGTTTACAGAATGGTGAGGCAATGCTGCAGAGATGCTGTTCCAAGAACAGTCCAGCAGCTCAAAGACAGGGCACAGCTCCTAATCCATGATTAGGAGAACTGACCCCAAATAAGGGCAGTGTCCTGTCTGCCGGAGGTAGCCTGTGGTTTCTCCCATCAGCTAGGGGGGCCGCGGGGTCGGGGACCAGGTCCGTGGTGACTTGGACCGACCTTCTGACACTAGAAAAAACTCGCCTGATTGGCTCAAAATAAGCCGTTCTATTTCTTTCAGTCTGGGCAGTGTCCATAGCCGTTACAGCCATGCACATGCACGTGTCTTTTCTGTCCAGCGAGCGTGTCAATTCAGTGTGCACAAAATACACTTTAAGCTGGGCCAGCTGGGCTTCTGAGTGGGACAGGAGGGGGTGCTGGTCTGGAAGGACTCATGTTGGTCCCACCAACTCCAAAGCACACACTCTCACTCAAAGCAAACACCTCACCTTCACAGACAGGTGCGGTGACCACTCCATATCACCAGAAAGCACAGTGGGGTCCTAATCTGTATTCCTGATTCTTTGGGGCTATCTCTCTATTTGTCTGTCTGTCTGTCTGTCACGCAGAGAGAGGGAGTTTGAGGAAGTAGACAGGAGAAGCCCTGGGGGGCTTTTACCGCGCGGCTAGGTGCCTGTCTATCTTCCATCTTTTTTGTCTGTCACTCAGAGAGGAGCTTGGAGGGTAGAACAGGAGCTACTCACTGAGGTAACCCTGGGAGTCTTTCTGCATGGCTGTGATGGGACAGTCCTTGTGTGTCAACAGGAGCTGTTTGAGCTGCGTCACCTCGTTCTTCAGCATGGTCACCTCATTCTGGAGGGAGAAAAGATGACAAGAGCTCCTTTAACAAGTGTAACCGACCATCTAATTTATATAGCATTAGTGAGCGCCTCCACCCTCTGGTTAACACTAGTATTGCATACTGAAATCACATAAAATATATGAATAAGTTATAAATACGTGTGATCTATCTGGTGACCAAAAACAATCTGTGTAATTTATGAAAACCCATGTACATATTTATTTGCTTATTTTCAGCTGACAAGAAAGAATAAATCTAGCCTTTTCCCTGTGGCTCAATGCTTTGTGAAGCTGAGCCAGAAAAGCGTTTTTAGATTTAGTTCTAGATTTAGTTTAGGGGAGGTGAAGCGCCCCTAAACCAGACAGGCTCACACAAGGAATTCCAGTCTGGACTCACTTTGTTACACTTCCGGCAATGAAATAGTGAGAGAAGGCAAACTTTTCAACTTCCTGTCTGCAATGAGCCTCAGATCTAACTTAAAGTCAAAATGTCAGCTCCAAGGGAAGCAAAAACACATGGGTGAAAATATAGGGGTGTGGTGCGGGTAGAGGTGACAGCGTGTGATTTGTGCATTTACCTTTATGAAAATATAAAATATGTTCAAATATAATATCCAAATCAGATTGAATATATACAGTATACTAGAACACTAGACCTGTACTGTATATATGAGAAATTATTTAAATGCTTGTTAATTCCCCATGTGGTATGTGATGATATGCATATACTGTTCACATATGTAGAATTAATTTAATTAATGAGATTGCACATTCTTATACTGTACAATGAATATCTAAACTGCATATCTGGAAATATGACAAAATATATACAGTATCTGCTTTGTAAAATATAATTTTTCATATTGGAGTTATATATTTCACTACATTTTAGATTTCATACTTTTTCTGTCATCATTTTTTAACAGTGGTGTGAGAGGTGGACTCCGGCCCTCACACCTCATTTTAGGTGGCAGGTATTCTCTGCATATGTCCTGTAGTACACCTTCACAGCTGCCCTTAAACTTTCCAATACAGCTGAACTCTCTGTATGTTCATGTAGATCCTGCTGATCTATATTTGACTTCAGGACCCGACCGAGCAGCCTTGCACATGTGTGATGTATCGTTCCTGAAACCGTCATCCACAGTCAACTATTTTGTTTGGTTTGAGCAGTGGAAGGGTCTCCTCTGTACTGCCTGAACAGAACCTCTCTGGTACTGGTTTAGTGATAAGGACTACTGCGCTGTTGTGGATATGCATGAGCTATGTAAGACACAATATGTGTGTGTGTGTGTGTGTGTGTGTGTGCAATTCTGAGGAGGATATAGCACGATACTGTGGGTGCATTTGGAATAGTTGATGGAGATGTTGCTATTTATGTGAGTTTAACCCTGTACCTGTATGTATGCTGACATTGTGAATCACTTCAGCTGTATTTATACTGATACTGATTTTCCTTGTGTGTATACTGATGCCGTACAAGATTACTGTATACCTCTGTGTATACTGAGGTATACAAACAAGACTGTACCTGCAGCTGCATGTTGGTCTGTGTGAGCTCCTCTGCTTTCTTCTCTAATGACATCACCCACACTTTCCTCTTCTGTCTGCAGCGTGTGGCCGCCGCCCGGTTCCTCTCCAGAAACTTCCGCCGCCTCTCGTCTGGATCCTCATCTACCACCCTCCTGCGACGGCCTCCAGTGGGCTGCGGGGGCTGCAGGGTCTGCGTCGGCTGCATCTGCTGCGCAGCTGGAGACAACTGCGCAAGCAGGGACAGGTACACATGGAGGTCACATGGACAGACCGGGAGAACTAACACCCTGTCACACTCCTGGCAACTGGCCAATCAGCAGTCTGAAACCTCTTCTGTAACCCCTCTCCCCCGTCTGGACCCCCTGCCCGGCACCCAACCCCCATCTACCCCCTGGACCATTTTCCTGTCTGGAACTTCCCTAAAAACAACATATCCATGCAATGTGCCCCACTTTCACAGGCTGCGAGAGCAGCAGGAGACTGCTCCACGCTTGTTAAAGAGGTGTCAAGGAGCAGTTTTCCACTGCTTACTTCCACTCAGACTCACAGTTATAAACTATACTGTTAAACACTAAGTTACTAAAACTGTAATAAGTGCAAAAACAATCCTGGCACTCACGTATGAGTAGACTAAGGAAACTGCATTTACACACCATTGGTTGAGTCTTAAAATCAGGCCTCTGGACATGGTCTTGACCTTGAGGCCACCAGTTGGTAGTGTTCATTTAGAAAAATGTACCGGACCTTGACCTCATTGTTGGTCTATATATAATATATACAGAGTATGTACAGTAGGTCTATATATACTGTATGGAATATCATGCAAATGCATTGGGATTTTTGTTGTTTTGGCTCTGTACTTTGGTACATTTGATTAGAAATAAAACTATGAATATTTAGCTGTAATTTCAGGTTATTTACTGTACATCCATATTGGGTGATCTGTGTAGGAATTACAGACCTTTTTATCCATAGTCCCCCCATTTTAGGGGAGCAAAAGTACTTAAGTAACATAATCTGAAATAAGTTGTCATATTTAGTACTTGGTTGCAAATCCTTTACTTTTTATAACTGAAGTCTGTGACATAGACATCACCAGATGCTGGGTATCTTCCCTGGTGATGCTCTGCCAGGCCTGTACTGCAGCCATCTTCAGTTCCTGTTTGTTTCGGGAGATTTTTGTCTTCAGTTTCGCCTTCAGCAAGTGAAATGCATGTTAAATTGGATTTAGAATAGGTGATTGACTTGGCCATTCAAGAACGTTCCGCTTTGTGGCCCTAAAAATGTCCTTGGTTGCTTTAGCAGTATGTTTGTGGTCATTGTCCTGCAAGGTGAAGCACCATCCAACGAGTTTTGAGGCATTGGTTGGATATGAGCAGATAAGATGTTTCTGTACACTTCAGAATTCATCCTGCTTCTGCCATCAGCAGTCACATCATCAATGAAGACAAGTGAGCCAGTTCCAGTGACAGCCGTACATAACCAAAGTCATAACATCTCCTATACCATGTTTCTCAGTTGAGGGGGGCTGCTTTGGATCATGAGAAGTTCCTTTCTTTCTCCACACTTTCCTCACTCCATCACTTTGGTGCACTATTGGCTCATACTCGTATCATCTGTCTGTAAGACTTTGTTCCAAAACTGTAGTTTTTTAATGTACTTTTCTTTATCAAACTCTAACCTGGCCGTTCTGTTCTTGAGGCTTACCAGGGGTTTGCATCTTGTGGTGAACCCTCTGAGGTTATGCTGGCATCTTTAAGGGTACTCTTTGCCACATCTATGCCTATATCCTGGAGAGTGTTCTTGATCTGTTCAACAGTTTAAAAGTATTTTTCAGTCATCCACTGCAGTGGTCTTCCATGGTCTACCAGGTTGTTTGCTATTGCTGAGCTCACCAGTGTGTTCTTGCTTCCTTCCAATGTATCAAACAGTTGATTTTGACATGTTCAATATATCTTAGATTGATTTATTCAAATTGGTCAGCCTCCTGATGGCCTGCTTTAGTGGCATTGACACTTATTTTGTCCTCATGTTGACAGACAACAACAACAGACTTCATATGGAAATTCCACACCTAGAATCAACTCTAAACCTTTCGTTTCTTGTGCTCCCCTAATATGAAAAGGGTTGTATATCACCAATCACCAATAAGGATGTAAATAATGTCAAATTACAGCTGACAGTCCACACGTTATCCTCATATACAATGTTTTATTTCAAATCCAATGTGCTGGAGTACAGAGCCAAAACAAAAAACATTCTGTCACTGTCTCAATACTTTTTCATTTAACTGTATACTTGATTCTGGCTTTGATCTTGTTCACATTCAGTGCTATGTATACACATACATCAGATATCAAGTAATGGTCCTTTTTTTTTCGTGGTCTAATTCATATTATATTTATATTCACACTTTCCAAGTTGCTACAATATGTAACTGGGAAATCAAAGTTGTTGAATCTAAGTGATTTGAATCTGAATCATAAATACTATATCTATCGGGTGAAGAACTGTAGCTCTGCTGCACACTCAGGTGTCTAATTAAACATTTATTTTGCTCACAAAGAGACAGGTGTGTCTTGGGTGGCAGTATGTACCTGTGAAGGTGCTCCGGAGTGAATTTGTGGGTGTGGAGAGGTCTGATGGGTGTGGCCAGGGTGCAGGTGTGGCTGGTGCGAGTGGTGGTGGCCATGTGGATGATGGTGCCCACCCTGAGGATGAGCCTGGACATGGCTGTGGTGGTGGTGGGCGTGGTGCTGGTAGCCGTGGGGCGGGCCCTGTAGGTGCTGGTGAGGGTGCGAGTGCAGGTGATGGTGCCCTGCCTGCTCCTGCCGTGATGACATCATCTCCATCATGTGACCCATGGTGTTCATGTTGCCGTTGGCGATAGCTCCTGGGTGGTGACTGAGTGCAGCCTTTAGCCTCTGTGGAGAGAGATTGGCGCCATTAATAGCTGAGATTATTATGCGGTCCCCTGATGCCTCAGCTGTCTGGCTCACTCTTTTAGGGGATTAGTTGGCCACATATCCAAAGGAGAAAGTACTGGCCAAGTAAGATTAAATTCACTCACTCCCATTTCCCCTTTATACATGGAGAAACCAAGCCACTACAGTGTAGTGAAGAATACAGGATGCAGTAACTCATCCCAGTAACTCATCCCAAGACTCTTTTACCCT
Organism: Ilyophis sp. 1 JC-2022; assembly: GCA_022702515.1. Classification (NCBI taxonomy): domain Eukaryota; kingdom Metazoa; phylum Chordata; class Actinopteri; order Anguilliformes; family Synaphobranchidae; genus Ilyophis; species Ilyophis sp. 1 JC-2022. Next base: position 92,569,662 of record CM040406.1, on the reverse strand, counting down.
GTCATCTCCCCCCCACAGCCATGTATCTCACTGCACACATTTTCATGCCAAGTCGTTCTCCAGGTCAGTTTGGATCCCTGCCCAGGCAGGCAGCTCAACTCGGCTCACGGCAGCGACACCCTCCCCATGCACCTGGGCGCCCGAGTCTGGACGGCTCTGTTTTCTCTGCAGCACACGCCACAGTGACTGTGTGATCTACTTAGAGCTGTTGAGTGAGTGTTTCTCAAGTGGCCAGCCTGTGCAAGATGAGAGGGGCTGACACAAGGTGAGCCTGTTCTTCCCCCTGCTGACCATGACCAGACCCCCCCCCCCCCCCCCCTGCACCCCCCTTCCTGGGGCTGTTTTTCTGGGCATCTCCAAAAGACAACCATGTGGGGAAAAGTACACAAACACAAATCCACAAGAGCCAAAACATGTCTGCACGATTGATCGTTTGAAAGCCATACCTTTTACATCTTAAGAATAAATTAGAACCCATGTCTGCCCCACTTAATATGTTTGTTTACTTTTAAAGGCGGACAAATAACACTCAAGTAGTGGTTTCTGTCGTGAAATGTGGTGAATGTATTATTGCCACTGTCAGAAAGCTGGAAGTGTGGCACTCTCATCAGGGATAAATTGCCATTACCAGCCAAGAAAAATGTAGTTTGGACATGTATTTTCTTTTCATTGCTAAAATTGTCAAATGTGATGTTTTTCAACACTTACATCATTTCTTAAAATAGTCTGCTATATGGCAGCCATAGGCTCATTTTGTGCATTTATAATTTTTACGTTAACATATAGCCTACAGTTGCAGTATGTAAACAGAGTAAACTCAATGAAGTGCAGAATGTCCCAAAACATTCTGGGAAGAGTCAAAATAATGTCGCTGTTTTGTAAAACTGGAATACATTTTGAAATGTAATCATACCAGACAAACTCGTTCAGCCTAATTGTGTACCCAGACTCAACAAACTCCCTACTGCTATGATTATACGGCACTTTTGTAAAACACACTTTTCGCACTTTTGTAAAACATTGAAAGATGTTAATGGTTAATAGCCATACCCAGCAGGATGATCACTATCATGACAATTATTAATGAATCATACTTTTTAAATCAATAATGTGTGGAACTGCTGTACATGGAGTAACATGATACAAGATCTCAGACACAGGAGAAATAATCCTATGCCAGTCATTCTGTATTCTACTGTTCTACTAGGCAAATGTTGCATAGTATCTCTGATACTGAACCAATGCGGTTTTATGAAGCTATCCTTTTTGAAAATGTTAGTTGATAGAAAGTTTTATTATATGGTATCAATTCAATTTCCCTAAAACAGGTAACAATTAAAGTTGGTGTCTAAATACAGTATAATCATAAGACCTCAAGCCTAATCCCATGTCTACCTCCACCAATGCCCGCCTTAACCCAACCACATGCCAAAACCATAACCTGTTATTTATTAACAAAATTATGCAGCAATGTGCACTTACATAGCAATTGCACATGACTTTCTTTAAACAGCGCAATTACTCAAGTAAGACCAATTCTACGAGTGCCAAAATGCTCATCCCATCGATGTAAGAATGTATTCCCTGTGGCTCACAGTGGATCGTGGCATTGAAGCCGTTGTATCTTTGAGGCTCACTGCCTGTTTTGGGGGGGCGATGTAAATGAGCGGAGAGCCTTTCTTCTTCTGATGAATTCAGGGTTAACTTGTGAGAGAACCACACTAACACAGTGGCTCCCTCACCAGGAGGCAAACCCAACCGTGGCTCACTGACTGTCCCGCATGGCTAACGCTGTGCCAACTTAGAGGACGTGAACAGACCCTTGTTGGTAGGGTAGTGGGCAGGGTTCTTTTTCCGTACTGTGGGCAAGGCTCCCAGTCGCACCCCACAGGGCCCACTCGGGGTGGAAAATGAGGTACAGTCTGTCTGGAACAGCTTCTATATACAAGCCCCCTAAAACCCTGGTAAGCTAAAATTGCTTCTATAGGGTTTCACAAATATGAGGAAGAGTTTTCTGTCAAAATATGAACACTACAAACCCACTATCCACAGTTTGGCAGTGTGTTTCATGACTGCTTTACTTAGATTTTAGCGTGTAATACGAAGCGTAAAATGTTAACTCTCTCCTCTGACAAATAATACAATGACATGATCTTTGTGCATGATGAACCTGCATCTGTTCAAGTGTTGAACAGTTCATACACAGATTTAATTTGATCACAGACACAATTGCATCTGTCATGTTGAAGATGCTCCACATTAATCATATTTTTCTTATATTTAATTTACAATTGAAATTAGAATTATCAATGAACTCATTTATCAAGTAAAATGTGTTGGTTATTTCAATAATATGCTTTAAAGAATACTGATGTGTAATTATTAGTCAGCATACAGGCCTACTGCTCTGAAAATAGGGCATATGATATTAATGTGTCACACTAGCCCTGTGTTTAAAATAAAAATTCTGCTGTTTAAAAAAAATTCTGAATTTTAAATTCTTAAACATTAAGGCATAATTCACATTTATTCCCCAATGAAGACTATAATGAAGAGTATATAGAATATACTTGTTTATGGTTTTGTTTAACACAAAACACTAAAAGGTTGTTGTGGTCTTGTCAAGTAAAATGTTTTTTCAGCTTGAAGCTCTTTTTAACAATAATACTGTGCTGTCAAAATGGTTGTGCAAAGACATCAGTATGAAACTGTTGACTTATCATGGAAAGTGACCCACAAAATCGGTAGGTTAATCTACTAATGGCATGAAATTATCAAATCAAGTAAAAATGTGATTGACTGGGAGTGCTATGCGAGTGGTATTTGACATGTTTCTGACAATGGTTTTAACTTTTCAGTACCAGGTTGGAAAAACATAATAAAAACACACCAGAGCTTTTCCTTCTACTAAGATTTACCAAAAAAGTGAGTCGCTATACAAAAACATGAAGCTGCTTGAAGCAGTATGACACTTTAGCAGCTGTCTGTAGTAAGAAAGGAAGAATAGTATGAGAAAAAATAATACTGACAAAACATTTATGATCAATCTAGTTCAATGATCCCTTTGTCTCTCTCTCTCTCTCTCTCTCTCTCTCTCTCTCTCTCTCTCTCTCTCTCTCTCTCTCTCTCTTCCCCTCTCCCTCTCCTTCTCCCTCTCTGCTTTCTTTCCCTCCCTTTCTTGCTGCACTCCCTCCCCTCCCCCTCTGTTCCAGATGCTGTCAGTCAGTCTAGCCCGTGTCCAGGGCTCCATATCTTTAACAAGCTGCACATTCATGATTCCCAGTGGGAGAGACAGCCAGCTGGCTGGGATATGAGTCCTGGGCCCAGACCAGCAAGCGACATCATCCCCCTTCCCCCTCCTCCTCACTCCTCTCTCCACCCTCCCCTCTCTCTCTGTCCAGAGCAGCCCCTCACCCCCTCCTCCTTCACTCTCTACCCTCTCCTCTCTCGCTCTCTCTATCCAGAGCTGCTCCCGCTCCCTCAAAAGTTCTGCACAGAGCCTTGCCTGTTCTCTTTCATCAATGATTTACAGAGTACTGTGTGTACATTGTCTGACCAGCCATAACTCTGAAACCACTCAGTTTACTGTACCACTGTAGTTCTTACCACAGTGTAAAAAACTACAAAGACCAGGACACCCACAGTCCACAGGGGACCTGCCTCTCAGCTTGTTGTTAAAGTAGCTTGTTGTTAGAGTGACATACTGCCCATTTCAATGCAGTAGGCCTATAGCAGTCCATTTCCACAAAGCTCACTCATAGATAGCAGCAGTAGATTGAAAATTATAGAAGTCATTTTGTGTGGATGGCTGTCCACAAATAAACATTCAAACTTGAGAACCAACATGAGGCTTTGTGCCCTAAAAGCATGGAGGCACTATAATGGAAAAATAAAGGCATTTTCACAATTGGGAATTGCAAGGCTATCTGTCTAATGACATTGCTAGGACTTCCATTCATTACTACATGGATTTTCAAGAATAAATTGACCAGAACATATAGAGCAGTATGGTTCAATAATGTATGGCACATCCCACAGCACACCATGGTATGGTAGGGCACTATATAAAGATGTACATTGTAACATTTATTAGAAATAGAGAACAGAAAAAAAATTAATGCATAGACACAGGATGCAGTCAGAGGTTCAAACATCCCACCGGTAATTCAATTCAGTGACATTCTACATGTTAGAAAGCGCCGGTAGTGACCCAAATATTGGCGACATTTTTTCCACACGTCCCAGATTCACCGATAAAAGTTCAAACAACGTGAGGGACTACTTGGTCAAGGCGGACATTTCAAAAAGTCCAACTCACTTCCTTTCCAATGTTCCCCAAGGTAATTTCCCGAGCCATAACTGTGTCAGTTGCAATGCCATGATTAAAGGTGACACTTTCTACCATCCCCACTCAGGGGCCAGATTAAAAGTAAGAGGAACCATTACATGTACTATGAAATTTGGTGTTTACATTCTGAAATGTCTATGTGGTCTTTTTTACGTGAGAAAATGCAAGAGAGAGCTTTGTTTAAGAATATGTGAACATAAAAGCACAATTCGGAATAATGACAAGAAATCACCTGTTGCCCGACATTTCAATGCCTTCAAACGCGAAGTAAGTTCTTTGCGGTTTATGGGCATTGAACATGTTAAAAGTCCACGCAGGGGCGGTGATAGAGAGAAATTGTTCCTTCAGAGGGAGGCCTGGTGGATACACCATCTATCCACGGTTTAGAGGGCTTAATGACTCTCATTCCCTGTCGTGTTTTCTTTAAGACGGTGACTGTTTACTAATAGTTTTTCAAAACAAAACACACTACTTTTTTAAAATATTGTCCCACTTTGTGAAATCTATTGAATGAGTGAAATGTGTATTTTCCTAAACCACTTCTCAAATTGTGACCACTTCAAACTCTTTTTTCACAATGATGTGGTTTATTGATTCTTATGTAGGAAACCATTCTTAAAAATGCAACATGCCATACATTGTGTGGTTCCGGCTACAAGTGTGTTTATAGTCTTATTATTCCATGTGTTCGTTAAAAGTGAACCAATCAAATATCTAAATTAAAACAGACATAAAATTAAATGAAATTTCAAGTTGCTTTGATCTGTGATCACATTATATTAATTTTTTGTGCTTTTGAAAGTTTGCTGTTCTGTAACAATACTAACACGCAGATATAATGTTCTGTTCTTATATCTTACAAACATTGATTGAGTGTTTGATTGATTGATTGATTGATTGATTGATTAATTGATTGATTGATTAATTGATTCACTGAATGTTCGAGTTGATTGACTCACATCATGTTATATAAGTCCTATACCTGTTTATGCATGCTGACGAAGGCGGAAGCCGAAATGCGTCCGTGCCCAAATAAAACAAAAGACTGAGTTGCTGTCCTTCTCTCTTTTTACATTCTACATGTTCACAAACTTCTCCAGGCCAACACCACCTCCATTTTCTGAGTGCTTGAGTTTAAGACTACTCAAATCTACAATGAGTAGCAAATTTGTGTCTGAAGAAACCACGGTGACATTAGGTGAGCCATGTTCTTATAAATGCTTCCTAACGCTATTTAGTATTTTGTATTGAATATACAAAATAATAAATTGTATTAGACAATGACACTGGTATAAATTTATATTCATAGAAAAGTAGTAATCCATCCAGTTTACTTTAATCAAATAAAAAAAGATTATTTAATTTTCCACAGTGGGAATTTAGTATGACGCAAAAGGCCAAATAAAACCCATTTCCATTTCCAAAAACTTTCTCAGCAAACACAAAACAGTCATTTTGGCTAAAGGCAATAATGACCCCCGTTTGCTCAAGTTAGCTTGTTTTAAGTGTATGTCTAAGGATTACAAAGTATAAGCTAGAGCAGTAACTCCTCCTGAACTGACAGCCAGCCAATCAGTGCACAAATGTGAGGCCCACCCCCATGAAAGGTCCAATCACATGTGGCAATAGCAAACATATCTCCAGCACCCCCCATCACTGCAGACGATCTATTCCCACAAAGGAGTGTGGAATATGCCATTCCACCACAGTCTGGAAGATCAGTAATGTGTTCCGAGTGTGGGTGAGCGGGCTGTCTGGACCCGGGTCTGCCTGGAGCTCTGCCAGGTAGTGGATGGGGTGTGGGGTGGGGGAGAAAATCACTCCAAGTCCCTCCCCTTCACAGAATCAGCCCAGTGGGTGTTCATTTATCACACATTTTGATAGCCGTCCAGCTGGCAGAGACAGCGCTATCCATTTATTAATTCAATTACTCTGCTTATTTATCAGGAGAGGCCCCTGTGAGTCACAGCAGGTCAGGCTGCCAGAGGTTACAGAGATACACAGGGAGAGTTAAGTCTCCCAACACAGGCTACACAACAAAGACAGTACAGTTAGAGAACACGCAGTTACACAACAAAGAGCAAAGTTACAAAACACCCTGAAACTATACCGAGAGTATATACTACACAACTGAGCTGAAAGGGTAACGTTAGACGACAAACGCCCACACATTCGGAGAATAAAGCCACACATTGTACATTTAAAAGAGTGGTTAAGTCAACACTGTACAACCGTGCAACCAAGAGAGTACATTTAACTGTACAACAGAGAGTAAAATACCATACAGCAAAAAAAGATCTAAGATACAAAACAGCCTATCCACAAACTGAGTTTTGAGCTATACAGCATACAGCTACATTAGAGTAGAGTTGCACAACAGAACACAAGTATACCACTTTGCACACGATTAGCACAATTTCAGAGAATGTCAGCATGGTTTTATGTACACACAGTCAAGTTCCAGGAGTACTAAGTATGTGACTTCAAATCAATACTTCAATGACATTTAATACGCCTGACTATGTCACGTAACTGGATTTGGGACTCGCATCTGCTGTGACATCAAGCTGGAGCGTGGCCATTTGAAGCTAGAGATTGTTTTAAGGCAAAAGCATAAACATTTACTCTGCTGTAACTAAAATCCTAATTCCATACTAAAACTACAAAGGCACCTCTGTAAGTTATATCAAATATATTCACGTCTCATCCATAGTATCTTGGCAGTTACAATTTTGACCATTTTCAATAAAGTCAGTGGTAAGAAATAAAGTTAGTGTTCAGATTTTTTAAATGAAATAGATTATCCTTGGACGTAAATAAAATATTTGGTCAAACTGTTCACCTGTATGCAAAATCTAAAACTCCCATTAAACGGCAAACATTAGCGAGAAAAACAGCCTCACCTTGACATGGGTTCAGGTGTCAGGCCTGGAGTTGACATTCCTCACAGCCCTGATCGGTGCCATCCGACACTGAGAAAAACCCTTATTCCAGCTCCGCATAAACCCAGCTTATGTATTCCAGTCCAGAACCACAGTGACGTAAAAGCATTTTGCAGAGCGACAACCAGATTCTCTGAGGCTAGCTCCCTTTGTATTTACACAACATCTCCCCACTTCCACAATGATGGGTTTGAGACAAACGTGCGTTCGCAGGACTGCGCTCATCATGGGGTCTGAGCCCCCACCTGCACTAACCTCTAATAACACACACCTTTCTCTAATTGCACTGCATATGGTATAGAAAACAGTCATTAGGCCAACACAGGTGTTAGTCAGTGACGTAAGCACTCTGTGCGGAGACCACATTCTCCATCAGGGAAGCCTGCCTCCAGACAACGTCTGCATTGACCTGTTCTCCTAGACAAACATGGCTTCCTCAAAGCTATGCAAAGCTACAATGTGAACATTTTTGGTCCTAGCTGGTACACCTTTCGCATGTTATATACGTCTGTAAGAGGTATGGAGGGGACGAGGGGAAAGAGAGAGAGAGAGAGAGAGAGATGATTTTGGCACCTTGGAACACTGACCTGACATCCTAAGTCATGTTATTACCGGACATTGATCACTGACTCAGGGACCACAAAGCCTCCTCTCTAGGCACATCATTTTACGATTGATTTTGAGATGTTCTATTAAATTAAATATTTGACACATACTGCATTTCCTCTCTGAACTTTCTCAGATTTTTGAGTGAGGTTTCAAAAGGGATTTGAGGCACACTCTGACAGAAGCTTCTTCTCAAATTTACCTTTCAGATGAAGTCACACACAATTACATTGTCATCATTTCAATGATGGAGAATGAGAGCTAGAGAGAGGACTGGCGTGACTGCTGGTGACAGAGTATGATTCTGTATGGTGTACGGGGATTGGAATTAATATTCAGGCTGGTTCCTATGGAACTATTCCTTGTAGGGAAGTGCAACCTCTGTAGTATGTTTTGCGTGTTTGTAGGTGCCAAATAAATTGAGACAGTAAACATTCCGGGCAGTGATATGTGGGCTCTGGTCCACTCTGTGTGGGGGAATCCTCATTTAACCCCTTTGCCAAACTCAGCGATTGTTACTGGGCCCCTTTAAGTCACAGCAGTCAGTTCTGCTTCATACTGCTTCAGGCCCACTCGATACGCCCCCCAAACTCAACATCCCCCATTAGCTGAGTTTATTACATGTCCCCAATGCCCTGAGAGGCAGTAAGCCGTGCCAGCCAGCCCCTCCCTCGCTCCACCTCATCCCCGTGTACCCACCCCCTCTCTTACCACAGTGGATGGTTCCTAAATTGATTTCTTATGGGAGGGTGAGGGCTGCCAGTTTGGTGCAAGTTATGTTACTGCATTGTTTCTACAGTGGAGCTGAGGTCCCAGCCCTGATCCACCCTGGGCTGCTACCCAATGGTTCTGCTTCTTTGCTTCTGCTAAGCAGAGCTGTACCGCCATTCCCATACACAGGCACCCAAACACAGTCACCCAAACACACAGTCTAGTGTTCTTGCTCATGCACTCTTGCTGATGCACCCCCCCCCCCCCCACAATGCTGTACTATGACAACCGGAAATGGGAGAATTTCATTTGGGTAGGAGAGTGAATCTTTACGAACACAATCATGGGTGCAGCTATTATTTCTCGTCAATGACTCACTGAATTAAAGCAATTTTAAGGTTAATCTATAGTTTACCTTTTTTGGTCCATGTGAGTATGACAGTTGACAGAATGACAGTTTGTCGTACCGTAGATCCAGCCATTTCAAATCAGTTAGAAAGTTGTTTGACATGGATTATCTTATTGAGAGGAAATTTTTAAAAAGTATTTGGAATAAGCCTAGACCTAATGGCAGAGATACTGCTAAAATTATGTGAGAATAGTTCTTAAGGGTTGCTGCAAGATTGCTCTGTTAAATCTCCATGTGCTCTGCAAGTCTTGAGAAAATCAGGGGTCAGAGTTGTTGCCAAGAGGTTGAATAGGACCACTGCTTGCCAATACTTGTGGTTTAGTTTGCATATGAAGTTGAGATGCTGAGCAGGCCACAGAAACGCCATAGTCCACATGTAGTGAGTTAGTCAAGCCTTGGGTTAGGGACCCCTTGACAAGGTAATCTAAGTGCAGGAGGTTTCACTGTATAGGTGGTACTGGTAGCACAACAATCCATGTTCTGGTTTATCAACCCATGTGGGTGTCTGATCCACCAATGGTGAGGTTCCAGGGAAAAACTGGGGTTGGACAGTCCGGATCTTCTGATAATCCTGACTAGTTTACCCAAGCCCGGACTGTCAAGAGAGCCGACCCATTCACAGGCCATGAACCGTGACCGGATGGCTTCAACACATGCCATCCATCGCTACAGCTAGAACAACAAGGCATGATCCAAAGACAAACACATGCTACACAAGCCCTGCTGTCTGCCTAGTCCACCACTAGGGCATGGACAGAGTCTCCACACAAAAAGCAAACCCAGCCATCCTAACTAAGTGTGTGAACCACTGCCAAAAGAATATTTTTTTTCTCTACATGTTCTTTTTCAGAGAGTCCATATCGGTTTTCATTTTGAACCTAAATCAAATAACACCTTGGACCAAGTTTCAGATCAAGCAGCAGATAAGAGGAGCACAATCAGATATTACTGAAACAAGAATAAATCTCACAGTGTTTCAGACAATAGTATACGTAAATGATGTTTTTTTATTTTTATAATGTAAAACCCAGCAGAATATCCAGCCAAAGACTAGATTAACAAGAGAGCCAATTTGGCTGCCATATCTGCCAGGACAGGTACACAGAAAGTCGAAGGGGATTGAGGGGGATAAGTGGTTGTTGAAAGTCATATTGTGTCTTTTTCCAGCATACAACACCATAGTGCACAGTGTTCAGTATGAAACAGCATTTAAAGAAAAATGTAAACAATGAGCATAATCTCAAAACAACACCTTATTTGGTATTGCATTAGACTTGAATTTAGGGGGGATTATGAAAGACATGGGTCCAGCTTTAGCTCGTATTGATCTCTCTTTAGCTCATATTGCCCTGTGACAGCTTACTGGGGGGTAAGTGTGGGAGGGGGTCCGGGGGAAGAGAGGTCGCCTGTCCCAAATGCTGACCAGAGATCCCGAAACTTACTCTTTTTAACCTCTAAGATAAAACGTCTCTGTTTCGAACACTGTCTTGAACGTCTGACTCTTGAGTTTGTAGAGTCCCTTTAACACGTCAATAGACTGACTGCAATCTGAACCATGATCTGTGAACGTATGACTCTGTCTCTTTAACTCTGCCGTTTCAAACCATTCTTTTCCCCTTAACCCTCTCCTGGACATTAGAATGGCTCGTTGGAATCCTGCTCCGCAGCCCGCAGATTCAGCTGTGCTCTGAGCTCATCGTACTCCTTGAATGACATCATCCACCAACAATGCCACCATTCATACAGATGTTGTGGAAAATTGCTTACAAAAGCTGCATTTAGATCCCATTAATAAGTACTGCCCCTTCACTTTAATCTGAGAGATACTCTAGCATAAGTACACAGGTGGGACATAAAAAGAACCAAACCACAAGAATGCACACCTTAATCAGCTGGTTGTAAATAACACCTTCTACACAATTCAACAGTACATATTTTATTAATGCAAGGATGGTTATTGATTTCCTGATATGCTGTACTGTTGGTTGCCTTTTTCCAGGACAAAAAAATACCTGCACAATATTAATCACTAAAATGGTAAATTAAAAGAAATGGAACTATTAACATTTTACACCCAAATTTCTGGTTTTAGTTAATTTTTTTACTAAATTATTTAGCAATTTAGGTATACTTGACAAATGAGTTATACGTCAAGTTTGTATATGTACATATATGTATACATTACATTAGCTGTAAATTCTAAAAACTTTATGATAGTATTCAATAAACGTATTCAAAAAAACTTTCTTGGACATGGAGGTGCAAGCTGATGTTTGAAAGCGGCCAACTTGTTTCTAAAGTATGTGGCTGTAAAGCTGTACTAACTTGGTACTATCATACTTTATCTTGCATTGATGGTGAGTAACTCTTTCTATGAAATGATTCTTTCAGAATAGTTTCTTTTTTTTCCACCCTCAATTAAAAAAAAGTACATTTAGAGTGTGCCAAGAATTATGTCATTCTCTTAAACAGAGCCAGCACCAGAGTCAGTGGTGCGGCAGTGTAGGAACATATAGTATTGTTTACCTCATAAAAAACTCAGCACCTACTCCAACGCTTAGCGACACATTCATTGCCCCTAGTAACAATATAAACAATAGATAATTACCCCGATAACAAAAAACACATTTTCATATGCACAGGTTCACACGAGCCTCCATAAAAATCGTTCAGAACTAGTGCAGAGTAAGAGCAAAACTGCTAAATGCAGAATAAAAACACTGATAACAACCTCTCCAAAAACACGCCGCGACCAGCCAGACACTTTGAAGACCGAAAGGCTTTGAAATTCTACCGGCTCAGTTTTCAGATGTTCATCTTAAGGTGGCCCGCAAGGAAGTATCTTTTCAGATTTGATAGGACAGAAAGATTGGGCTTCCCTTTCTCCAGAAACAGAGAGTGATCTCTTTCATCGTGTAAAAGAAAGAAATAGAATCAAACGATGGAAAAATTGGCTGTTATCTGAGACTTTCCATGACTACCACCACTGTACGATGGGAAAGACCATAGATACCACAGAGCCTCAGGTATATATTATTGTAAAACTGCATGCACGTACACACGTACATAGACACGCGCGCAAGCTTGTTCGGATTGTCACGAGATTGCTGCGTGTGTACGCCACATGTTTGTGCAGTGAGATACGGCTGAGAGTGACGCACTCGCAGGACTGCGCTCTGAATATGAGCGCCCAGAGAGGACTGGGGAGAGCACGCTTTCCTTTGTGATGTAATGTTCTGAGCAGTGTGGAACTTGGCATTCGAACTACAGCATTGCCCTGGCCCTGGGAGAGAAAATATACTCCCTCACACCAACATAAAACGACGCACAGCAACTCATACTACTCCATCTCCAAGTCTAAACACAAAACAATCCACAACTCCTTCACCATAACATAAAACAACACACAACACATATCACTCCCTCTAATACACAAAACAACATACATTTACCCACCCCAAGATAAAACAGTGCACAACAACACACACAACTCCCGAACAAAACAAAGCACGTACAAAACTCAATAAAACAATAAAACACACACCAACCTCCAATACACACACACACACACGATGCTCTCTCTCTCTCGCTCTCTCTCTCTTTTTTCAAGACAAAACACCACACACAGCTCTCTCCCTCTCTCCCCAGGACAAAAGAACACACAACACAACAACAAACTCAATGGCCTCTCTCCAGAATAAAATGGCACACAAATCTCCCTCTCCGACATAATCCTGTACACAACGGTACACAGTAACATGTTCTGTATACAATAATACAAAACCCACAAATCCCCAACACAAAGAAGACAAAATAATCCATTCCCCACATTCACCACCTACAACCAAAGAAAGCTACACCCTGGCACACACATAACAACACACCCCTCTCTATATCCACACACAGTACATTTTATTTACTCACATAGACGGCACATCAGATGACTGCAGGGCTGGAACAGGGTGCAAGAAGCTGGTAGCATCATTAGGTTTCAGGTGCCAAAAGGCATCATGGGATGAGAAATGTTCTTGAGAGATTCTCTGATAGCTGCCCCCACAGGGGTGCACAGTAACTGTACTGCTCATTAAGTATTTACATCACATACAGCACTTATAGCAGCAACATCCCCACAAAATCAATTACTGGTCATTAGAGCTGGTGCACAAGTCCCTCAGTGGACTCTCAGCAGGGGAGAAAGGGTTAACTTTGCCAGGGTCCCCTTCTGACTGTACTGCAGACCAGCACAGGAAGCCAGGCCCAGGGGAAAAAACACAACCTGCCTTTTCATGTTTCGTTTCTCCAAGGAAACTCAGAGGGGGGAGAAATGTGAAAAATGGAAAATGAAAAGTCTCGTCCATGTGACCCACGCAAGCCAGAGCCTGGCGGGGTGTGGGGTTACGTCCAGAGATTTCCCATTTGCTCAAAGTCAACATCTTGGTGTAATGCGATTAGGGCCGGAGTCAAGCCACACTGTCGTGCACACATGGGGCTGATCAGTATGGGGTCATATGATAGCGGCATGCTATTTATCCACCTTGGATGGGTGGAGATATTAAAGAACTGCCTTACATTTATGAACCTGGGCCTGAGACTATCAACACAATTACGTTTCTTCCCTATAATCTTCCGATTCCATCAGTGAATAGCATAGGGACAGGAACTGGACATTGATATAAAAGAAAGCATTTGTTTCTTTTGTGTATTTCTTTGGTACACATGTACATATGCTGTCCTGTTTTTAACATAGCCCCATGCCAACTGTCACTCTGAGCTAACAACAGGCTCCAAAACACCCAGATATCATGCTGTAAAACAGATAATGGTCATAGTACAGTTTTGGAAAATTAGTGCCGTTTCACCTTGCCCCAATTCCAAAATTAGCCACTCACATCATCTAATCTGGACACAATGTACTTATATAGTATATGCACCACACATGAACAGAAACGATTGAGAACATGAACAACGTCTCTTTTTCCCCAAAATATGCTTCGATCAGTCTCCATAAATCAAATTTGCAAAGGCAAAAAAAACAAAAAAACAATGACTGGACGAAAGCCAAAGGAGAGATAATGAACATTAAACTAATATTGCACCCTGTACCTCCCCCCGCTGCCCCCCACCCCATGTTACCATGGAAACCAACAGGGGTATGAGAAAGATAACAAAGACTATCAATCTTGAGAGAGTGGGACGAGGGAGAGTTAAGTGCCCTAAGAATACAGTGATCTTCCGCTGTCAGTCTGCCCTTCACCATAGCAATCGCTCACAGAATGACCCCCTCCTCCCTCTTTCTGCCAGTCTCTCCCCCTCCCTCATCTCAGACCTAGCTAATATTCACAAATATGAGGCCAAGTTCTATTTGCATTTTTATGTTTTTTTTTGTTTGTTTTCTTTTGCTGGCTACGATGCAAAACTATTCTGAGTATATTTTCTTCATCAGAAAAGGTGTTTTGTTTCTCCAGTATTGTACTATGATGATTACTCCTGGCACTGCACGCCAGCAGAGAGTGACATCACTAAAACAGAGTTTTGTGGGGACTAAATGCAGCCTTGTTGCGCTGTCTGGGCCTGCCCTTTGTGGCAGACCAGTGTTTGATACCCAGGTTTGCTCTGATTCGCCCTCACGCTTGCTTGCCACAATACAGTTACGCTTGTAATGTGGAGAATCATTGTGTGGAATACATATCAGTGAATGCTAATGAGTATGTTGCTGACTGCAGCAGCGAGAGAGCCAGAGAGGGTCACAGATGACAAAAAAAGATATGGTGCAGCTTGAGTGTGGGGAAGAGAGGAAGGGTGTGGGGAAGGTCAGACCTCACACTTCTCCATATGAATGAAAGCTCTTGATATGAAATGTACTGTCGGAGTGTCACTCATCAGTTGTGCAGGAAAAACGCCATCACTCTGGAACCACATGTAACTGCCCTCATTGACCTCTCAATAGAACGCCCTGTCAAACGATGTAAGTGCCTGATCAGCTGTGAGGCGTGTGTACATGGGAGTGGATCTGTATTTGTATGTGTGGGTGTATGTGTGTGTGTAATGACAATATGAAGACATATGGCATTACATGATGCAGCAGTACAGCTGTTTAGTGGTACAATTTGGGTGTCTGGCATTTTCAGCTTTTAGTTTTCATAGATGATCTTATGAATGTATTGGGGTTTATTTAAAATTTTTAAAGCCGGGTGAAACTTGGTTCATAAAATATTAATAAAGTAATAATGTCTGGTGGGGGGGGGGGTCTAACAGGGCATATTCTTAGTCTAAGGCTGTGTCCGAATCGGAGCCCTATCCATTGCATCCTGTCTTCTGTGTACAGTGTACTGGCAGATGTGTGCTGTTTAATGTGCACTGTTTAGTACACGATGTGCAGTATCCAAAAAAATATCCTCCATACTATTTTCCAACCGTATTGTGGAAGTGTCGTAAGACGTCCCACCTTTGCGCGGCCATGTCACATGTTGTTTTTGTTGTTATTGAAAGAAAACGTCAGCAAAGCTGCGCCTCATTTTTTAAAACGAAGCTGCACGTCATATTTATGCGACCAACATGTTTGTGTACTTCTTGAAAAGTGTGCTCCATAATATACTCAGTGAAATCCTGGAAGTAAGTATATCATACGGGGTTTTAAGTATAGGCTACTACATTTAGAGAAAATTTTGCCTACTTAACGACTTGTCCTGTCTACCAAACAAACCTACTTAATAGTATGGAAGGGTGCTGATTCGTACACAACCTAAGTTTATATTGAACAGCTTTATATTGCTTTATATTTCAAGTCAAATCCATTCAGCTCAAGATAGATAGGCAATTATTTAAATATAAATGCAATAGTGGCACATGACTACATTGTTTTACAAATGGCTATGACAACAATAATTAATTACTAATTAATTAATAAGTTACTAGGCTATTTATAAAAGGTAGCTTGCAGTGATGGGCCTTAAATTAGTATGAAAATAAGTTAATCTTATTAGCTTTTTTAAGTATTTATTGGTGAAAATGATATTAAATTGAGAATCTATGGGCTTAATTAGACTGAACGTGATACAATGTATATAATACAGTATAAAATGCAGCAGTACAGTAAAATAATGTATAGCAGCACACTACCGCTATACATTACATTACTGTATACTGCTGCATTTTATACTGTGCAATAATCTACAGCATTACCGTTATACAGCGGCATAATCTGTAGCAGTACAGCTCTACAGTCGTTGTATCTGTAGCGGTATATAATCTGCAGTGGCGTAGTCATACAGTGGTATAATCTTTGGCAGGACTGTGGCAGTAATACAAGCGGTACAGGCTCTCTGCTCTCTCCAAGTTTCCCGTCTCCACACACAAACTGCTTGCTTTGTTCAGGATGAGGTCATCGGGAGTTTTTTCCCCCTTGTGTTATACAAGTACTAACAAGTTGCTGGACCCACATCGCATGTTCTATGCATTTAGATATACATCAGGCTCTCCATAGGCTTCCTTGGCCAGACACATAAAGGCCCCTTTATTCTATCCAGAGTCCCCAGAGCTGCTCTGGCAGGTTGGGACTTTGATTCAGGACCCAATGATGAAATGCCAACAGCTACTTCACTTCAGAGCACTGAGTCTTTGGCTTGGCACAGTGGAAAAGAGTTCTGTTAGAGACTGAACAAGTGTGTACATGTGCATACACGTGTGTGAGCTTTTGTGTGTGCGTGTGTGTGTGTGTGTGTGTGTGTCTGTGTGCATAAAAATACCATATTTGTTTTGAAACTCACCAGTTTAGCCTCTGAGTGCATGGAAGGAACGTGGGGGGAGGAGCAAGAGTTGCTGTGGGTGGGGCCTTGCATGCCCATCATAGTGGAGCCCATGGACATCTGTCTCTCCATCTGAAAGTGTGAGAAAGATTGATTTTACACATACTGTTCTTATGACAAACCAAGAACAATGTGCTAATTCTTTAGGAATGTAATTGAGTAAATCATTGGCGCCTCATTAAAAATATTAGCATGATCCTAAAGCCAATTTTCAATTCATTTTGTTTCTGAAACATAATTTCCCCCCCTCTAATTTACATGCGTTATATACGAGAGTAAATTGGGGACATATCCTGTGGCTTAATGATGAGAAACACTGCTGAAGAAAAGGCTCATGGGACTGGCTGTGAGGGAGTGCGTTGTGCAAGGTGTGAAGAAGAGCAGCCCTTTAGTCAAACAGAAACTAACACAGGAAGCTGGTGTGCGATGGGATATGTCTGAGTATCCTGTTAATAGTCACCCCAGCCCGAGCCATTAACTGCAATGTATGACTGGTCACCTGAGACTTGAAATATAACTATTTTTTTACAGTTTTGTTTTCTGCCCAGGCTGTTACTGAAAATGCGCCTGGTTCTTCTGGTTCTGGTGTGGAGTCTTAAATATAAATATCTAATTCCCTATTTATTAATTTGCACATGTTTGTGTACTTCTCATGAAATATGTTTAACTATACACAGATCTGGCTTGCATTACATTATATATATAACATTTGTATTACAGAATTAAAAATTCTGTCATACATTTTCAAACAAAGTACACAGACTGTAATGGCATCTCATTATATACAATTTGGTAAAAAAAGAATCAGTTGCTACTGGTGAGCTCTATTTAAATCCTTACAACGTCAACAAAATGGATGGACTGTGCAATAAAAAAAAATTTGCAACTAACATTCAAATTTAAAAGCATTTTAATAAAATGTGCATAAAAACTGTAAAAAGAAATTACTGTATCAAGAAGGACATATTGTGCAAGACTTTCCAAAAGGCCTGCACAACCCAGAAGAAAAAGACTGAATTCACTTTCTCACCTCTTGTTTGGGACAAAGCAAGTGTATTTTAGATCACCGAGGATGCCCTTGCACGGAAGCACATTGGTTTTGTCCCTGTGACATGAGTCATTTTTGTTCTTTTCATCTTTATATCCTTACTTGATGTGCAAGCTGTAGGTCGCCAGTGAATAACTCGTGTCACTAGTAAGAAAACTCACCCCCAGGTTACCAGTGAAATACAGTCACTGAAGGTGTACAATATGCTAGTCCCCTGTCTGTTAATAACCTGTGTGTCACCTGCAGGTTACCAGTGAAATACAGTCACTGAAGGTGTACAATATGCTAGTCCCCTGTCTGTTAATAACCTGTGTGTCACCTGCAGGTCGCCAGTGAAATACAGTCACTGAAGGTGTACAATATGCTAGTCCCCTGTCTGTTAATGACCTGTGTGTCACCTGCAGGTTACCAGTGAAATACAGTCACTGAAGGTGTACAATATGCTAGTCCCCTGTCTGTTAATAACCTGTGTGTCACCTGCAGGTCACCTCTGAAAGACTTGTGTCCATAGGCCACCTGCTGCTCAACAATCTGTCTTTTTTGTCATCTCACCAACCAGCGATAGACGCATAGCCTGTGTGAAGTGACCATTACGTGGTTACCTGCAGTGTGTTAAATCATCAATAAGAGTGGTCTTCTGTGTCTGAGGAGACCGTGGGCTACAGGTTGCCCCACTGAGCTCCATCAGCCGAGACAGCTGAAACATGTTACTGTAGACCATGTCCACAGAGACCGGGGGGAAACACTGCACAGAGCCTTAATTGCACTAAGTGTATTTTGTATGAAAATATGGTCGGAACCAGCACCCCTTTCCTGGACTGTCAGTCTTCCGCAAAATACTGTCAGCGCTTAACTTAATAAACACGGAACATGTTCCCCATAAACACAGGCTGGTTTCTATTACAGAGGGAACATATGGTGTCATTAGAGACCTGGTGTGCACTGTGGACCTTTCTCAGTGCTGTTATCACACAATGCATTTCAATCTCACTGCCTTAAAAGACATCTAGGGTTATTCCACAAGAGAACAAATCCCTGGGAATGTGTTCGGCTGGACATGCCCTGCATTTAAAAATGAGAAAATAGCTGTGTGTACATCCAACCAATAGCCACAGAGTTTGTCAAGCACTTGTGGATTCATTTCCAAAAATGTCAAATGAATCTCACTAAATTAGACGAATGATGATGATGGTACGGTAAACAATTCAGAGACCACGCCTCAGTTCACTATTCAGAGGTGTCACTGTACTGAAATACTCATACAGATGAACAACTGTAGAGCTGTACTGCTACAGATTATGCCACTGTATAGCAGTAATACTGGAGAACTGCACTCTGTCAATGTACTGCTGCAGATTATATCACTGTACTGCTGCATACTACATTGTATAGTACATACTATACATTGTATGATGTTCAGTATAGTTAAGCATTCTGCATGTTAATTATTCCTGAAAGGCCAGTGTTTATGCTGGTTTCTGCCTCAGTTTCATCTATTAATATCTTATTTAGCTCAACAATTATTTCCTTACGATAACACACTTCAGCTCACATAACACATGGTTTACGGTTCAGTTAATCAGTTTGTTAAACCAAAAACCAGAATATATTCCCGGAACTGACTTTGACACTGTGCTTGAAATGCAGTTACAAGCAGACGCTTCAAATGATCTTTGTTATAAAAGGTGTGAGAGTGAAAAGACAGAAGACGGAGTGATCACGGAGTGATTGTGAAAAGCATAGTCGAGGCAGCTATGAAGAGGCCAGCGCCAGCAGCACTCACTCAAACATTTCGATCTACTCACGGGCATCAGTACAGCAGAAGAGCCGGGCATGGTGGGATCCGGCAGTGTGCCTGGCATCGAGGCAGGTAACGGCTGTCTCTGTCTGTTCCGTAGGTGTAGTAATGATGACAGCGAGCCTGGTACAGGCCTGCAGTTACAAAGAGAGTGAGAAAAAAGAGAGAGAGAGAGACAGAAAGAGAGAGTGAGAGAGGTAAAAAAAAGTCTGTTAGTGAAATTCAGCACAGACTCACAAAGCCTTCAGAAGGGCTATACATTCATTAACACTATTAGTTATTGTCCATCACGATTAGTTATTTTGGAATATTGCTACATTTACACAAGGATTCAAAAGTATATATTTTAAACATTTATTTCTTGCATTTGTGTTGCAGGGGCTGTATATCTACCCCAAATAAAACCTAAAGCCTTAGATTCCCAACCCTTAACTTCTACACAACGCAACTACCGTTCTGCTTTGGTAATTAAATATCAGTTTATTTATGGTTCAAATGTCCTTTAAGAAGGAACAGAGAGTATTTGGTGCTTTGCTTTTACACATGGTTGAGATGTGACAGAAATAAACTTTGCATTGGCCAGCCCCCTTCCTGCCTTCTGCTCGAGTCGCGCTGCCAGCAGCGCAAGCAGACACCGGCTCCTGTGGGAAAAGGAGCAGACACAGGGAGCGAGGGCACACGGGACTTCCTTGTGTGCCCAACACTCGGTGTCTCCCATGGGATATAACTGTGACCCGCGTCCCTTCCATAGCAAAGCTACACGTTCAGATCTCACTCAGGATATTAGTAACACGAATATACCAGAGCCGTCTGTTGACTGTACGCGAGTGCTGTAACACAAGGTAGTTCTCTCTCTGGACATCACTTAATTCACTCAGAGCTGAAGAAATCTTACAAATATTTACTTCAGTCATCTTATGAAAAGTGACAACAGCAGAATGTTTCATTCCTCTGTATATTTACAGATAGGCCTGCTATATGAAACATTTAGATATTATGTGCAAAGAAAATCGCATGATACCCTGCTAAAAAACAATAACGATTCCACTATTTAATTATTGTAGCTCAGTTGGCTCTGTGATAGGTTGGGGGTGTACACATTCGACATTCAAAACTCTACATTGACCACAAACTAAAGTGACAAGACAAGTGTTCTTCAGTTAAAACAATCATCCATTCAACCTGTCAGCCAATTAGTGTTTCAAGCAAACTAATGGGAACGCAGAACAGAAATCGGGTTCCTGCACCTGAACAAATACCTGTATTATTATAGCCTGAATTTACTCATTTTCCATCTAGACTGTGGATCACTAGCACAGAGTCATTACAGACACAAACAAAACCATTGCGGACAAACACACTGAGCTATTACGGCTCTGACATATTTTCATTTCTGTCCAGCAAGCCAGTTAATCACAATCAGGGTAATTCAACGGCACACGTGACACCAGCTGTTTCAATGAACGGTGTTCAGAGAGCGAACACAGCCAGCGCATGTGTGTGAATTTGAAGGTAATGTGACAAATTGCGCTGCCATTGAAAATGTGTACGGCTCTTTTTTGGAAGGAATGTATACGTCATGGAACAGTATTTCCTTTCTGCTTTCTTCAGTGTAGCTTTTGGTTGTAAAATGTCATATCAGGACATCTCTTTGTTTACAAGCCAGCGCAGCTCAAATATTATAGATATGTGATCTGCCATGTTTCTCATTGTGGCATTACCTCTTTCATTTCTTGCTATATGTTATTATTTTCTGTTTATTTTATGCAATACATTTCACGAAGCACTCTGAATCCCTGTGTTTATATTGTGTTGCATTGACCAGGTGGGATATAACACACCCTGAAGTCCTGGCCTTCAAGCCAAAAGGGGCTAGAAAAAAACACCACAACAATATGATCACCTTTAGGGGCACGGAGCCAGCCCTGCACACACACACCGTCGGCGATATAAAGAGATTTCTTGTCACTCGCCCAGCAGAACAGCGTATGAATGCACATGGGACAGGAAAGTGAGTTAATGGAAGGCTAGCCCTGGCTAGGGGGAGAAGAAAGAAGCCTTTGAAGCTGAGCAGGTTCCCTGTCCCGTCTGTCTGTCAACACGCCTCACCTGCGCCGCGCCGCCAACGGAAAAATCAACAACTTGAGCCGCGCAGAGGCGGCGGGTTTGCAAAAAACTTTCCCCTTCCCTGTCTCCCCTCAAAATTAAATAAAAATTTGGAATTTCTAAACTTTAAATATACCGTCGAAAAACTTGCAATGTATTCTCACAGACACCGTTTTGACTGTGTGTGTGTGTGTGCATGCATGCATGCGTGTGTGTGAGAGTGTGTGTGTGTGTGTCTGTGTGTGTATGTGCCTATGTGCCTGTGTATTTGTGTGTCCGTGTGTGTGTGTGTGTGTGTGTGTGCATGCATGCTTTTGTGTGCATGTGTTTGTGTCTGTATGTGCATGTTTGCATGTGCTTATATTCTTGTGAGTGTGCATGCATTTTTTGTGTCTATACATGTGGATATGTTCATGTGACTCTGCATGTGCATGCGTGTGTGTTGTGTGTGTGTGCATGTGAGTGTGCGAGTATGTGTGTGTGTGTGTGTGTGTGTGTGTGTGTACATGTGTGCGTGTGTGTGTGTGTATGCCTGTGTGCCTGTGTGCCTGTGTATTTGTGTGTCCGTGTGTGTGTGTGTCTGTGTGCCTGTGTATTTGTGTGTCCATGTGTGTGTATGTATGTGCCTGTGTGCCTGTGTATTTGTGTGTCTGTGTGTGTGTGTGTGTGTATGTGCCTGTGTATTTGTGTGTCTGTGTGTGTGTGTGTGTGTGTGCCTGTGTATTTGTGTGTCTGTGTGTGTGTGTGTATGTGTGTGTGCCTGTGTGTGTGTGTGTGTGTGCCTGTGTATTTGTGTGTCTGTGTGTGTGCTCATGGACAGTGCTCAGTCTGGGAGTAATTACGGGCTGTAAGTCCAGTGACTGGGTTGATAATAACCACTCCTCAGGTCTCAGGGGAGTGGGTAGACGCGCTGCAGCCCTGACCCTGCACTCTCACATTACTGAGCGCCTTGCAGCTCCAGCATGACATCACTGCTCCCACATTGAGCCCGCCTCTCTCTCTCTCTCTCTCTCTCTCTCTCTCTCTCTCTCTCTCTCTCTATATCTCTCCATTTCTCTTTCTCCCTCTTGCTCTCTCTCCCTCTTTCTCTCTTTCTCTCTCTCTCCCTCTCCCTTTCTCTCTCTCTCTATCTCTCCCTTTCTCTTTCTCTCTCTCTCTCTCCCTCTCTCTCTCTTTCTCTCTCTCTCTCTCCCCCTCTCTCTTTCTATCTCTCGTTCTTTCATTCCCGCCCAATCTTACACGCAGAGCTGTGAAGTAATAAGCAAAAAAACACTGCCCTCTCCATGTGGGATTAAGCCCTGTACTCCCCCACCTAGACCCCTGAGTCCCACAAGCAGCTCTGCTCTGGATCTCCTGCACGAGCACCCCAGCAGCCGGGCGTGCGCCCTCGCTCCTGGTCCCCAGTCCCACGTTCCACAGTCCTGCGCTGTGGCTCGAACACAAGCCCGGCCGGGCGTGCGCCCTCGCTCCTGGTCCCCAGTCCCACGTTCCACAGTCCTGCGCTGTGGCTCGAACACAAGCCCGGCCTGGCAGTGGCCCAAGGGGTGGGATGAGAGAGAGCCAGGCACAGTCAGCCCACTGACTCACATCCTTCCCCTCTGACTGCCATCCAGAGATGATGTAATGCTCTTGGCTTCTCTCTCTCCCTCCCTCCCCTTGCACACCCCACCCACCACCCCCACCACCACCTCTATCCCCAGCTCCCCCCCTCGTCCCAACAACGCAAGCTTCGCTCCAGCGTGGTGAAGTCACCGCTAACTCTGGTAGACACAGCAGCTAAAAAACTTTCGAATGTAACCAAAACAGCCCGGGGCCGAGTTCCAGACGCTGCGAGACGCGGTGGTGCAGTCGCCATGGGAACGGCGGTAAACACAGGGAGAAACAGCAGGCTCAAACAGCTTGCAGCTGCCTGCCGCTCTGAGTAAACACTGCACAGGACCTGCCATGATTTACCGTCTTTAATCACCAGCAGGGAGGAGAGGGCCACAGGGTTTGGACGGAGGAAATAATACGAATCTGATCAAATAAATCTGCTGTAATGGCTCATGACAGAACCCGACTTTTACTGGCGAGTGAGAGATCTGCACTGGGAAACTGGGATCTCTGAGCATGTCAGGGGTATCTGTGGACACCAGAGCATCTTTGGACATTAGGGCATCGTGAGAATTTTGGGGAATCTGAGTGTATATTTGGAATATTTGGATCTTGTGGTGACTGTAGATGTTGGGGAGTCTGTGTTCACAGTGGTGTCCTGGAATGTGGAGGTGTTAGGTGTTTTGGGGTATATGTGGATTTCCAGGTGTGTTGGAAAGCTAGTGTAGCTACACTGTGTGAGTCGAGTCACTGTCCATTATACCTCCCTCTATAACTGCTACTGTATGTACTGTACTATCACATCAACTTGTTTACATTTAGGCATTAATTTAAAAAAATGGCTGTCTGTCATTGCCCTGATCTTATTTAGCCTTAGTAGTCCACTTAAAAAGTAGGCTCAAATACAGAATGCCTCCAAATCTCAGTCATAGTTCAACAAGAACCAGAATCACAAAGCACCCAGATATCCATATGAGGGCACAATCTGAATTGCCATGACTCTAGAAATTAGGTTTCTCAAGAAAACACATAGCACATTGGAGCCCGGTCAGACCTTTAACCAATCAGAGAATGGTAGGTAGAAAGAATGATGCATCCCCAAGCCAACTGTCTGGTAATGTACGGGTAAAGCCCGCCCCCTACTCAAGCTTTCTTAAGTAGTCTGATGTGGGTGTCAGACACAATTAAGAACCCGACTTGAAACTCAGCACAGATCAGTACAGTACTAAAAAATAAATAACACAGCTCTCTGAAGAACGTTCAGAGTTCCCTTTGTCTAGCTGTTCGCCTGCGACATAGCCTCGTTCCTGCATTCAGCAGCACACCGATGCCAAACAGTACTGGGTGTGATGTCTCTTATGACGTGGCGTCACCAAGACGCCATTGTCCTTTGAGCCATTGGATCCCTCTCTTCCTCTCTTTCACACCGCTCTTCTCCTTTCTTCCTCTCCTCCACTCTGTGGCTCATACCATCCCTATCCCTCTCTTCCCGTCCCCAGCTCTCCCTGGATCCCACACACACTCGCGAGTGCGGGGGTCCTTCTCTACCTGCCTTCCTTCCTTCCTTCCCTCCTTCCCTCCTTCCTCCCTCCCCTTCTCCGTCTCCTCCTCTGTTGCGCGGCATATTTTCTCTCCAGTCCTCCCTCTCATCAGGTCCTCCTCTCTCTCGGCTGCGAGGGAAGGTCCCCGTGTGGAGACTGCATGTGGCGACATATTCCCTCTCTTTGCCGTGCTCTGCTCTACGGGGGCCTGCGTGTGTGGTGGCCCCAGGCAGGATGACACAGCGGTGCTGGAATGAGAGGGAACAGAGCCTGGGCGTTCCTCTCCAAACGCACTATTAAACCCTCCGCGGTACACAATGAGCTCATCTTAATTCAGGTCAGATGTACATCCCGCATTCGTTCTTCGCGCAGCTAGGGGCCATACAGGCAGGGTCACTGCGTTCCCTCTCCAAAAACATCCCAGTCCCTCGGTTCGCGATTTCATGTGGGAGGGGGGGGGGGAGCGCGGGCTCAACAGGTGGGATCAAACGGGCGAACCCGCTTTGCAACACTTCTTTGGGCACGGTCACATACACCATTTAATTTTCAGTCTAACACCTCCTGGGGTTTCACCGAAATGTGAAAAGATGTGTGAGAAATCTGTTGCTTTTACATTGATGCAGAAAGATAGATACGTTTATCTGTTTATCGCCCCGGAGATACGCAGTGTCGTTTACGCACTGCGCTACTGCGCAGTTTCCCACATGCAAATGCACTCCTCATTGCATAATACTCACTCGATACAACTTCACTGTCTCTCTCAGATAATATCGTTTTTGAATGCAGGACTGATTATTTAGTTAAAAAATGGGACCGTCACAGGTTTAAAAAATAGCTAGAGGAAACGACAGAGCGATACTCATGGGTCACATTACAACCCTGTGTAGACAATGCTAAAATGTTGAGGAATGTCGTTCCATAATGCATAATCACATATGTTGATGTACCTTTCAGCATGATGCTGAACGCACAAAAATAATCTTTGGTATGTTAGCAAAACATTCCATCGTAATTCTAGCAATCATTTTAATGAGACTCAGAGCCTATACCAAGACTAAATCTCCTTTAAAATCATAAAATGAACACATTCATTGGTATTGAAGAAAGGAACGGAGAAAGCGAGGGGGAGTGGATTCATGGCCTCTACTTTTTTGGTATAATTGCAAATATAGTGTCGTCCTCCTGTATGGGGTAAATATTATTATCTATACAGACTGCTCGAAACAGAAATAGTTTATAAATGAACCTCCTTGGGAGAGACCTCACAATAGTCTATTTCACTCACTGTTCCATTACCCTTACTATGTGTACACAAAGGGCAGATGAGGTAAAATACATGCCTGTGGGTACAAGTGCCATAATACAGCACCTCAGAAACAGAGAGGAAGTTCCTGCTCTGGCTTTCCTCCTTAGTAAATGCATTGATATAATAGATAGGTAATTATCAAGGAAGCATGTCCAACAGGTCGCTACTTGGTTCTCTTCTCTCTCTAGAACAGGTCTCTTACTTTCACATAGTGTAAAGCAGGTATGGGAAACTCCAGGCCTCGCGGGCTGGTGTGTATGCAGGTTTAACTCCAGGCCTCGCGGGCCGGTGTGTATGCAGGTTTAACTCCAGGCCTCGCGGGCCGGTGTGTATGCAGGTTTAACTCCAGGCCTCGCGGGCCGGTGTGTATGCAGGTTTAACTCCAGGCCTTGCGGGCCGGTGTGTATGCAGGTTTAACTCCAGGCCTCGCGGACCGATGTGTATGCAGCTTTAACTCCAGGCCTCACGGGCCGGTGTGTATGCAGGTTTAACTCCAGGCCTCACGGGCCGGTGTGTATGCAGGTTTAACTCCGGGCCTCACGGGCCAGTGTGTATGCAGGTTTAACTCCAGGCCTCGCGGACCGATGTGTATGCAGCTTTAACTCCAGGCCTCACGGGCCGGTGTGTATGCAGGTTTAACTCCAGGCCTCACGGGCCGGTGTGTATGCAGGTTTAACTCCAGGCCTCACAGGCTGGTGTGTATGCAGGTTTAACTCCAGGCCTCACGGGCCGGTGTGTATGCAGGTTTCTGCTGCCACCAGTTAACAATTATTTAATTAGCCCAATCGTTTACACGATCTGATATTTTAATCTACATATCCACGATATGAACAGCAGCTGATGAATGTTCTTGTGCCGGTATGCGTGTATTGTAGCATTTTATCGTTCTGTAATTTACAAGTGAATCGGTGATTGTGTGTATAACTAATTAGCTGATTGAGCCGTGGTAACTGGTGGCAGTAAAAACATGCATACACACCGGCCCACAAGGCCTGGAGTTAAACCTGCATACACACCGGCCCGCGAGGCCTGGAGTTAAAGCTGCATACATACCGGCCCGCGAGGCCTGGAGTTAAAGCTGCATACACACCGGCCCGCGAGGCCTGGAGTTGCCCACCCCTGGTGTAAAGTATAGGTCCACCAGAAGGAACTGGCCTTTGACTTGAACCAGGAGTAATGGCCCTGCCCAGCAGGAGGGATACTGTCAGAAACTGTTTGTAGGTGGATTATTATATCGTAAATTAAAACAAGATTTTCTTGCATAAAACTGCTACAAACATAAAGTGGAGCTTGTATGAAAAAGTATTAAATATGACATATTTTAACAATGTAACAGCTCCAGTCAGCAGAAAATGAAAGATACAGTAGGGGACTCTTCTGCACTGCTCCTTCCAGCATGAAGCAGAAGATTCTAAAAAATCATGCACAAGAAATTCCTGCACTGACAGCTTTCATTCACATGAGAATTGTTTCAGAGCATTCTAAAAGTAGCTCAACTCAAAACATATTCCAAGCATAAAAAAACAATAAAATGTTTTGTTGCGGCATGTTTACAATAAGCAAGTTGTGCAGGGAACATTACCATTTTGAGTATAATTGTATGCTCAAATCAATGACACATGCAGTATTTTCCTGATTTAGAAGCATGAAAAATTAGTTCACCATTGTCAGTAAGCGTTTGTTGAATTGTTTCAAACAAAGACAGCATAGTGGACTTTTTGTTACACACAGACACACGCGTGCGCACACACACACACACACACACACACACACCCGATGTGGCAGGTCACCATTTTATTCTATTTTAGGGTTCAACTTCCTGTATAAGCGTAGAAGCATTTGGGACATTGTTGTTCTTCAGAAGTGTGAAGATAGTATATTTAACACTGCATGTGAAATGAAAAATAACCTATTTTTAATTCTCCTCATCATGTGCAAAAACCCAGGCGACCCAATGTGCCACAGAGCACACAACACAATCTGATTTAAATTAAGCCCCACCCCCCTTCTTCCAGAAAGCACAGCAGATCCCATCTCTTTAACAGCAACCACTCCATTGTATCTTTTTATTGCATGTTTTGTGAAATATGAAGCATCTGTAGAGAGAGGAGCTCTCTCCTCCACCACTCCATCTGCTCTTGACTAACACCTCCAGCCCCTCAAACCTATTAACTATTATTCTTAATATCTGCAGATCATTTGCTGCAGTGCTCCGGGAGTGCCCTGATGTACGTTTTGGATTGTACATGCAAAATATTGTAAGATATAATAAGTTATGTATAATTTAAAATTGAACTGATACCAAATTTATTTACTTTGTATATTACTTAAAAGAAAGAAAATTGTATTTTGTATTTTCTGAATGCACAAAATACTATCTTGGCAGTGGTGTTTCTAGGAGTTTTGTAGGGGGGGTGGGGGGGCAAAGACTAATCAAAGAGGGCACTGGAAAATCTTTTTAGCAACAACAGCTATTTTCATTGGCTCAGAGCAGAGCACTGCCAATCAGAATAAAATGGAGGCCTACACAGGGGGGGCCAATCTCACTTCATGGGGTGCCCCCCCCCCCCTGGATACCCCTATGCATGTTGGATATTTGCAAAAGCTGTATTCAGTGTTTTGTAGTTGTCTGGCCAATTTTTTTTATGTGAATTTAAAAAAATGCAATCTTTATTAAATTATCTCAATATTTTCCATTGCACAGTGTGTCTGAAACAAAGTTGTTTTATACTATACACGCAAGCAAGCAGATATAATCCGTTAAGTTAGCTTATAAGTACATAACATACCTTAAAGCAAAATTTGTGTTTAAATAGTTGGGGTGGTTTGTAACGCTAATGTCAGATAATGTGACTTTTCATCCATGCAAGGATGCACAAAACAGGATGGTTGCTGCAGGATATTACCCATCGGAAAGCAAGCCGGAAAGCTAATGACAGCTAGCCATGTTAAAAATAACAGCAACAACAAGATGTGGTTAAGGATACACATGCAGTTCATTTAAGTATGTGGGTAGTGTGGAGTTCTTGTGTCAAAGGTCAAACATATTAAAAGACATCCTGGCCAGCCCCGATCAAGGCAGATATGTAACTGGAAATGTACTTATCTTACATAGGCAGACAAAGGTTTATGTTTACATACAGTGATGTACATGAGGTTAAACTAAGCCAATGTTAAGGCATTACAGATATATTATTCTTCAAGGCGTAAATAAATCTATAACTTAAAATATTCTGATGTTGTAATATACTGGAGTTTAGATGTCTGTGGTAGGGCATATTCCCAATACGTTCCTCCGCAGGCCTCTCCACAACAACATATTACAACATTGGAATATTTTCATTCATAGATTTATTAGTGATAGATGTCTGTCGATGGCACTGGCTACACAGGGTTGTAATGATAGATAGATCTCTTTAGTTATGTGTAGAGTGCATCACTAAAGAAAACATAAACAAATGATCTGTCAGCCCCCACTGCGCCTCAGCCTTTCATGTTCAGGAATTGCTGGTCAGGGACCGATACATACAGTGTGGTACTATAGTACGATGCATGGTCAGGGACCGATACATACAGTGTGGTACTATAGTACGATGCATTGTCATGTATCATTTATTCATATTTTTCCATTTATTTTTATTTGATGCATTGCAAAATGTGCTTTAAATTAAGGTTTCAAACAAGGACTCGTTTAGCTTCTGTGACCTCATCAAGGAACATACGGAGAAACATATAGTTTTCATTATTTCAATAACAGTGACAGCATTATGTATCCAAAATGTTCGAATTTCACGTGAAAATCTTTTAAAATCTAAAATAGTTTCAGATTAAAGCAAATGTTTATTAATATGTTAATCGGTACAGCCGGAATGCACATATTGGATATTTATGGATATTTATATATGTGGTATATATTTATGTGCTTTTACTTTTATGTATCTATTGTTAAGTTTCTAGCTTATTTTTTGGGATTTGGAATCCATGTCTCATAAAGTATTAGTATAACAGTCCAGTCACAGCTGAAAAATTCCTGATAGCACTCATATGAAGATCTGGCTGAACATACAGAAAACATTTGACTGCAAAAAGTAATATACATATTTAAGATAGACATACAGGTAGGTAGAGGCTAGAAACATGGCCAGACTGTGGACAGGCCTGGTGCCTCTCTCTTTTACATCATGGGTGGTGAAGACAGTGTGAATAACCCCAATGTGCTCAGACTATCAGCCTAAGAACTACGAAAACAAAAGCAGCTCTGCTAAAATAAATGGGGTGCTTTTGGACTTTTGCTGTAGCATGTTGACATTCTTGAGTATTTTTTATAAAGTATCAATTATTTAAATATAAATTAGGAATGAGCATGTTTGCATGTGTATCTGTCAGATCTTTCATTATTTTATAGAAATAATGAATAGCCCTTCACATGTCACTTCAAAATGTCTTAATGGGAACTACACCTTGCTGTTAGTGTTTCTTTTTTCTTGTCAGTTCCTGGCCGTAATGAGAGCATTTTATCCCAGAAAAACTGGGAGAAATGCCTAGTGATTATTGAAGTAATTAGCCTATGTATATGACTGATATATACTTTTCTCAATTTCTGTGAAATTACATATAAATGTATTGAAATCATGACATACTGTATGACACTAAGACACTTACAAATACTGACCACCACTAATACTCATGACTTTATACGTTACTGTTATTTAAACACAATTGCCACCTTGATACACTAAATTACTAGCACAAAATTACTGAGTATTGGGTAACTATTTACTTATAAAGACGATGTAAATCCTACCAAAGTGAAAATGAGTCATTATGTTAGTTTAACAGTTTTGTCAACAGCCATAAATTATTTAAAATGCCTTGTACGTCTAAACAAACACACTTCCTGGACTATATTTCCTCATACAAACACCCTTGTTGTAGTAGGGTGTATGTTGTAAGGTATTTGTTGAATTTGCTATTCACTGAACTCCCTCTGGCACTGGTGAATGGTCATCTTGGTAAATGGTCATATGATTTGAAAAAATGATTTAAT
Source organism: Ilyophis sp. 1 JC-2022 (assembly GCA_022702515.1). Classification (NCBI taxonomy): domain Eukaryota; kingdom Metazoa; phylum Chordata; class Actinopteri; order Anguilliformes; family Synaphobranchidae; genus Ilyophis; species Ilyophis sp. 1 JC-2022. The sequence goes on along the minus strand of CM040406.1, from coordinate 92,538,402 downwards.
TGACAACACAATGGGTCATGATGAAATTCTGAGCACCATATCAGGTAGTGGCTTTAAAACTTTCATTTTGTTTTCTTTCATCCAAGTTCGTCAATCTGAAGTAGCGAGAGGAGAGCGAGACTTCATGAACTGCTACTACTGTACATGCTGCTAATCATTGTTTCCTATGAATCAATCAAAACCTGTCCCTCGACAGCAAAACATCGTGATTGGGTTTAACTATATAAATAATTTAGAGAGCATAGTTGCTCCACCCATTTTGGCGTGCATGAAGACTCAGACTCTCATCAATAGTCCCGACCTTCTAACACCGCAGCTTGATGAATTTTCATCACGCTCTGTGAAACATTATCCTCCCTGTCATATTAAAAGCTGAGGCAGGATGCTGGATACCGCGTTCTGAAATCCTGACTTTTCTTTTTTTTCACCTCCTCCCTTTTTAAAGTCAAAAGGTTGAGACCTTCCCCTCTGTGCAGTATCTCACTCGGTTGACTAACTGTGTCTAACATGTTTAACTCTGACATAACTCAGGAACAGATGTTTACAATTCAAAGGCAAGACGCATTCTAATCACTTGGACACAGCTTTATTTAGTATGATAATGATAACCATGGCGTTCATGTGTCCAGAAAGCTTTCTTTCTTTCCCTTTCTTAAATGCAAGCTCCTAACGCTGGTTTCTGTCAGCAAACCTCCCCTGGGTAAACGGTCAGGGACTCTGACAGCGAACCAGAGAACCGGAGTCCTCAGATTTCACAGCTACAGGCCTCTGCTCAAGCCTTATACAAATGGACTTAAGGAAAGCCAATCTTAATTGATTCCAAGCCTCTAAGCGCTTCAGTAAACATTGTGGAGCAATGAAAATGACTTGTTAGCCTGATTCATCGGATTTTCAGTGACTCAATTTCTGGAGAGCTGAAATTGACAAGAAAGCAGATGAAGGTTCCATTGAAGGACATTGGCAGAAGTGTGCATTTCCTGGGGCTTTTCTGTGCGGTCAGACCAGTGCTCTTGAGGTGAAGCACTGATGTGTGAACACATGGTCCCAGAAATATAACCACAGTCATGTGGGTGATCTCCTCCTAAACACCAGCAGTTTGGTAAGCAATGCAGGGAGAATGAACGGGATGCAGCAACCAGCATGGGACATGCAAGCAGGCACAGAGATATTGCTCATCCTCTCTCCTCTCCAACTTTCTGTTTCTTGTAGCCTTTAACTTGTCTTTCACACATAGCCACTACAATGCACTGACTGCTATAGACTTGACAGATTTGTATAATCCCCAAAAAATATGATATGATGCCCTCATAATGCAGTGAACATATTCAAAAAAGTATAAAGCTTGCAAGATTTCACCTGTAAAATAAAGGGCTCGGGAATACTTCGGAAAACCGTTGTCAGTAAACAAAGTTCATCCCTGCATCTACAAATGCAAGTTAAGACTCAAATATCAACAATCCTGAAATGCTGCCAACTTCTCTGGGCTCGAGCTCATCTGAGATGGACTGACGCAAAGTGAAAACGTGTGCTGTTGTCTGACAAGTCCACCTTTCAAATTGTTTTTGGAAATAATAGACATTGTGTTCTCCAGGCCAAAAACCATTCCGATTGTTACCAACACAAGGTCCAGCGTCTGTTATGGTATGGGGGTGTGTTAGTGCCCATGGCATGGGTAACTTGCACATCTGTGAAGGCATCATTAACGCTGAAGGGTACATTGCATTTTGGAGCAACATATGCTGCCATCTAGAAGACATCTTTTTCAGGGACATCCCGGCTTATTTCAGCAAGACAATGCCAACCTGTCTCCCATGAAATACGTGTGGCACATTATGAAGCGCAAAATACGACAATGGAGACCCTGGACTGTTGAGCAGCTGAAGTCTTATATCAAGCAAGACTGGAAAGAAATTCCGCTTTAAAAACTACAACAATTAGTGTCAGTTCCCAAAAGATTACTGCGTGTTGTTAAAAGTAAAGGTGATGTAACACAGTGGTAAACATGCCCCTGTCCCAACTTTTTTGGGATGTGTTACAGGCATTCAATTTAGAATGAACAAATTTTTACAAAAAAAATAACGTGGATTAGTTAAATATCTTGTCTTTGTACTGTTTTCAATTTAATACAGGTCAAAAAGGATTTGCAAATCATTGCTTTCTGTTTTTATTTACATTTTATACACTGTCCCAACTTTTTTGGAATTGGGGTTTGTATATAATTTCTTTGCTTGGCAGGTGCACTTATCCTGGACAGCATCTACTATAACTTGAATTTTTTTCCACATTTCTGAATATAAAACTGGATATATCCTGATGTAACCCAGGTTCAGTACTTTGCCGATGGTACAATGTGTAACGTTATAGGAATCAAACCTGCAGCCTCTGGGTTTTAGTCCCTGCTTTTTATGCCGTACCTTTCAGACAGAATACTGATATAATTCCGTTTCTGACCAAAATGATCTATCCTGACCGTACATCACTGCCAACAAAGAGGAGTGAAGCAGGAGACTGAGTGAGAAAAAGAGATATAGATGGATAGAGACGGATAAAACAAAGAAGAGAAGAGGCTGCTTTGTCCTGCTGTGCTCTTCACATGATCATGGGGATAAGTTTGTCAGGAGAAATTTACACCAAGGCCTGGAGCATGAACAGCCTCTCATCTATGGTGAAATGTCTACAGAGTGACAAAAGAGTTTCTACAGGGCTCGCATTGTTTTACGGCCATGTCGCTCAAACATGAGATGTGCACGTGCACAAATAACAAAATGCACACTCACGTTACAACATACACACATACAAATAAACATACACATCATAACATGCAAAAATGCCATCCCATCATGCATACAGTCACACAATGCACGTGCACACTGCACACTATCACAGACACACATTTCATTACACGTTTTCATTACATTTCATTAGACCGCAATCATAAAACACACATATTTTAGCACACATATACACATAGACCACATGCACATTTCCTTACATACACACATGTCTGCAGTTATTGACATAGAAGACTCCAGAAGATTTGTTTAAGAGGAATTAATTCATGCACACTTGTGACTTAACTCAATGATCGGTGATTCGTAAAAATTGAATATTTTAAAAATACTTAATTCTTCAACCTGTGATCACTATCAGTGGGAGTGCCCCATTCACAATGGTGCTAATTTGTGATCTTAAACATTGGTGTTTCTGGAGTTATTAAAAATAATTTAGTTAGGCAATATGAGACTAACTTGTGCAGAGTAGTGAACTCAAACCATATTAAAAGAGGAAAGTTGAAGTTGAATGGCTTGCTAATCATTTTAGTAAATATACAGAAAATTTATTTAGCAGATAAATCTTGTAGCAAGTTTCTCCTCAGTGATTTGCCATATTTATTGTGTCGTAAATGTGAACATAAAACATAGGAGTAATATAATATAATTGTTTATCAGTTCCAATCTGCATGTCCCCACTTCCAGTTGAGTCGAGTCACTAAAATTGTCTCATAATATAATAAATATTCTGATAGTCTGAGTCATAATATAAATGCTGAGCTGCATCCCTAAACAAATACTTTGTTTTTACTGTCCCTCTTGCACCCACAAAGTAAACCTTCCATTTTAACACACAGTATTTTACACCACCCAGAGCAGTGCATGCTGGTCAATGTCTGAGGGTGAGGACATGGACGCTGCAGGAAGGAAGTTTCTGTGAAGAGGCCCATGCACGGCACTCTAATCGGCCCGATGGCTTCCTGTGGAAGTCGTGTTTCTGAGCAGGGGACTTTCCTCCTACATTTTTCCAGCTGAGGTGAACATTTCCATCGTGGTCGACTCGTGTGACTTTCACTCATCCTGATCCTGACTGACCACTCCACACCCTCCTCGACCCCCACCCCCCTTTGTGGGGACAAACTCATGGCTACAGGCTACTGGTCAGGTCTACCCCACCCCTCTCACACATTTTAACCCTGGGCTGTTTGACCCGCCTTGATCTCGCCCTATTGGTTCCAACCCTCAGGTCACGTCAAGTTCATCTTCCTCAATCTGACCCCTCCTTCCCAAGGGAGGAATTTGCATCAGTGACCCCTCTACCCTTATACACCCGCCGGCCCCCGCCCACTCAAGATCAAACCCCTTGCAGTCCAAAGAGTGGATGTTATTGTTACTTTTGCTATATCTGTTTTCATATAAGCAGTGTAAGAAGTGCACACTCCAGACAGTACTCATCCTCCCTATTCCCCAGGGATTTCAGTTCAGTGCTGTTCAGGAAACATCTTCCTCAAGTGATTGTAGAAAATATTGTCACCAACATGGTGGAGAGGAAACATTAACACCGGTGCGTAGAATACAAGCCCTTAGACTCCAATCTCTGCTTCCGCCAACTATCACCCCTCAAATTGCAATTTGTCATTATTTTAATAAACTTACAGGGGAAGAATGACATGGTACAATGCCTAGAGCTTTTCATTTACAAATGTATACACAGACAGAAAGAAAGAAAGTGTTCAGAAGCAAGGTCACTACTACACATCGGCCACAGTGAGGTGCTGGGAGCATGATACAGACACACTAGTGTGTAGTGTGAGACACGGTGAGGTATTTTCCAGGTAAGTCACGGTGTGGTGTACAGTGTGAGGTGCAGTGTACTGTTGGATAAATTATACAAGGTGTAAAATAATGTTAGGTGTACAGTGTATAAGACTGTATACAGTGTATAAGGAATACAGTGTATGACACAGTGAGATGTTGGGACGCATTGAGGTGTGCAGTGTACGACAGGCTGAGTTGTACAGTGTATCTTGTAGCGAGGTGTGCAGTGTAAGACATGGCGAGGTGTGTAGTGTATAATACAGTATGAAAGTACAATGCATGACACATTGAGGTGTACAGCGTGACACATTGAGGTGTACAGTGTGACACATTGAGGTGTACAGCGTGACACATTGAGGTGTACAGCGTGACACATTGAGGTGTACAGTGTGACACATTGAGGTGTACAGTATATGATACAGTAAGGTGTTGGATGTATGACAGTCAGCTGCAGACTCGGATGAAACCGGCACATTGAACTGTCTCAGAGCTGCAGTGATTGCCACTCTTCTCACGGGTGAAATTCCATCCCTGTCCGGGACAAAGAGGCAGCCAGAGTGTCAGTCAACGTGTCAGTAAGGCTTTCCGATGGGCCCCTCATCCAATATTCACAAAGCCTCTGCCCTGTGCACCTACACAGTCCTGTTTGCACGACATATTCTACACACGACAACACAGTCTCTCCACACACAAAAACACTGCCTGCCTACAAGAAAAACATTACAATGCTTAAAGATGTGCAGTAGCATTTACTATACTAATTATCGGTTCGTCTGCCTCACTTGAATATAAATGGGCCTTCTGCTCCTTCTTGGTCATATTACACTTGTGTATTCCTGAGAGCAACACTGTTCTCCACTTTTATAAGTTTCTCTTGGTAAAGACATTGGCAGTGAATGTAATGCAATGTAATGCACAGTAACACTCCCTCCATACAGGAAACACACGACAATGACTCTCCACAGGGAACACAACACCCTCCCTCCATACAGGAAACACACTACAGTTTCTCTCCACAGCAAACACACAACACCCCCACCATACAGGAAACACACTACAGTAGCTATGTTTCCATCTAAATGTCATTCGAATTTTAAGCGAACTTTTGGAAAGTTCGCAAAAAGAAAAAAAAAGAAAATGCGAATTAGGTGCGTTTCCACCAACTGAGTTGGAGCAAAGAAGTAGAGGTTGCATATCGTAAACAAAACCAGTTGCCTTGGTAACATACCCACGTGGAGAACATAATGCTTGGCAATAAAATGGAAAGAGGTCTGCAGGAATTCGTTTCAGCTGGGCAAGTTGTAATTGTCCTTTCAATTCAACTAATATTAGCCGTGTTTAATGCTATCCGAAGACGAAGACAGAGAGATGCATTGATTTTGATGCAAGCAGCGGCAGAAAGGGTGATACGACACCGACGGGCTCCATACATATGGGAAAGACAGCGCCAGCATGACTTCTGGGAGGTCATAGTGGACAGACATTTCACAGCCAGCCTTTGGCTGCAACATTTCAGAATGTCCAAGCCCACTTTTGAACGGCTGTGCAATATGATCGGCCGACAGCGGAAACGGCTGATCAGTCACGTGAGTTCAATGTTCGCTACGTCAGAACTTATTCGGCAAATGTGTTTCCATCTACCGTTTTGCGCATTAACTCTTTTTCGCAAAAGACAAAAACCACCTCAAGCGAGCGTATAAACTTTTTTGCGAATTAGAGTAAGTTTTTTCGAATTTTGCCGTTTCCATCAACCTTTTCTGATGCGATACTTGAAAATGCGCATAAAATTAGGTTGATGGAAACATAGCTATTGTCTCATAACAGAATGTCTCTCTCTATAAAGGAAATACTCACAAAACACAGTTGTGCGTTTAATTCCAGCAGAAAACACTATAACAATATCCCGAATGAAGACACAATACTGGGCTTGTTGCATTGAAATGGAATACAGTGTAGTAGAATGGGCTATGGCAGTGTAGGAGAATGGGCTATGGCAGTGTAGTAGAATGGGCTATGGCAGTGTAGGAGAATGGGCTATGGCAGTGTAGGAGAATGGGCTATGGCAGTGTAGGAGAATGGGCTATGGCAGTGTAGGAGAATGGGCTATGGCAGTGTAGGAGAATGGGCTATGGCAGTGTAGTAGAATGGGCTATGGCAGTGTAGGAGAATGGGCTATGGCAGTGTAGGAGAATGGGTTATGGCAGTGTAGGAGAATGGGCTATGGCAGTGTAGGAGAATGGGCTATGGCAGTGTAGGAGAATGGGCTATGGCAGTGTAGGAGAATGGGCTATGGCAGTGTAGGAGAATGGGCTATGGCAGTGTAGTAGAATGGGCTATGGCAGTGTAGGAGAATGGGCTATGGCAGTGTAGTAGAATGGGCTATGGCAGTGTAGGAGAATGGGCTATGGCAGTGTAGGAGAATGGGCTATGGCAGTGTAGGAGAATGGGCTATGGCAGTGTAGGAGAATGGGCTATGGCAGTGTAGGAGAATGGGCTATGGCAGTGTAGGAGAATGGGCTATGGCAGTGTAGGAGAATGGGCTATGGCAGTGTAGTAGAATGGGCTATGGCAGTGTAGGAGAATGGGCTATGGCAGTGTAGGAGAATGGGCTATGGCAGTGTAGGAGAATGGGCTATGGCAGTGTAGGAGAATGGGCTATGGCAGTGTAGGAGAATGGGCTATGGCAGTGTAGGAGAATGGGCTATGGCAGTGTAGTAGAATGGGCTATGGCAGTGTAGGAGAATGGGCTATGGCAGTGTAGTAGAATGGGCTATGGCAGTGTAGGAGAATGGGCTATGGCAGTGTAGGAGAATGGGCTATGGCAGTGTAGGAGAATGGGCTATGGCAGTGTAGGAGAATGGGCTATGGCAGTGTAGGAGAATGGGCTATGGCAGTGTAGTAGAATGGGCTATGGCAGTGTAGGAGAATGGGCTATGGCAGTGTAGTAGAATGGGCTATGGCAGTGTAGGAGAATGGGCTATGGCAGTGTAGGAGAATGGCCTATGGCAGTGTAGGGGAATGGGCTATGGCAGTGTAGGAGAATGGGCTATGGCAGTGTAGGAGAATGGGCTATGGCAGTGTAGGAGAATGGGCTATGGCAGTGTAGGAGAATGGGCTATGGCAGTGTAGGAGAATGGGCTATGGCAGTGTAGGAGAATGGGCTATGGCAGTGTAGGAGAATGGGCTATGGCAGTGTAGGAGAATGGGCTATGGCAGTGTAGGAGAATGGCCTATGGCAGTGTAGGAGAATGGGCTATGGCAGTGTAGTAGAATGGGCTATGGCAGTGTAGGAGAATGGGCTTTGGCAGTGTAAGATAATGGTCAATGGCAGTGATAACCATTAGCACCATCACAGATCTTATAGTTTACATGCAGATTGGTCCAGGAGTTGAATTAATCAGAGCCAAGAAAATAGTTTTTCATGCGTTCAAAATTAATATATTTCCCATTTTTTAATCATTATTTGCTCCAATTTCATGATATTTATGACTTTCATATCATTCTTCATATGTTGTCTAATGTTGGTTGTTTTTGATTCTCACTCTAGTTCCACTGAAACAACACAAAATACTTGTACGTCTAAATTAATTTCAGGGTTTTGAGGAAACTTCCTACTGCTGAGTCTGATTGATTATATTAGTCATGGACTCGATAGTCCAGTAGTAATTAAGCCAAATTTAAGACATGTTAAGAAAGCCACTTCCATTTGGCTATTTCAAATAAAGGCCTACTCCTGACTTAATATAAACCATGTCCCCGCAACGGGCCCACTATCATCTGCTTGAAAACACGCTAAAACAACTGAATTAATTCAACATTTGTCCTTAACTTGAATTTAATGCAATGGAACTACAAATCTTCACGAGCACAGACTGGCAAGTTGATCTTTCTGTTTGTTGAGCTCGCTGAACTGTATACTGTACGTGAAGATAAACACTAACACTTGTATTTCATCGTGAGTCAAAGTTAAGGACAATGTTGATTGGATCCAGGCCACTCTTTCCCTACTATAAACATGGAACAACAATGCCTCTCTACAGTGCACACTACACTCTCCCTACTACGCACATTAGTAAAATAGCCTTCTTTCAGAAACACGACACTACGACAGATACAGACACAGACTCACATCTGCACACCTCAACACACTCGTACACATCTAGCTAAACACGCTTAAATCAACACAAAACTGGCTCTACAGGAAACTCAGTGCCTTAATGCATGAAGGATGTTCATGACAGCTTTTCTTTTTTTGCTCTCTTTTGGTAATGAATGGGATTAACAGAGCCCTGTTGGGGGGACCGTGGAGAAACATGACATGGATTCAATAAGGAAAAAGATTCCAAGCATTCACCACCCAACCCAGGCCCAAACCTCAAGCCTAACTCATACCCTTGATTGCAAATGAAAATAGTATGTCTCTTTGTCTCCTGCACATTGTGTGTGTTCAGGGGGGATTGTATTATAGACTGCGTATTTTCTCATGCAAAGAGAATCAATTACAGCACAGACAGAGCACGGGCCTGAGTTGGGTGTCTCCAGAAAAGGCTGATATCCCCAGCAGAATCCAAGAGAGAGATGGCATCATTGCAAGACACACCCACCCCAACTCCAGCAACACTGCTCTACTGAAAATACAGATTGACTAAACACACAGTCATAAAAAAGTCTCTTCAATTTGCAGACACAAAGTACTTCTGGGTTGATTTATCTATTAAACATATCCAGTCACTACTAGTCAAGCTTAGTACTAACAGTATAATCACAACTGAGCACAGAGAATGTCACCGCTCGAGTCACCACTGGGAATTTAAAAAGTCTATAGACTCTACATAAAGAGATTTAAAAAACTTTAAACTCACTTGTCTCCAGTCAGATGAAATGCAAACATTGACCAATGTGTTGAACACATGATCAGGGGCATATCTTAAATGTCACCAGTGATTCCCATTACAAGGAAGCCAAGCGAGATTTAAGGCAACGCTCATTCAGTAAATATGAGCATTTGAAAGTTTCGTAACATTAAACCCCAGTAAAAGTAGTAACTTGGAGTAGTAACTCACTTCCTTAGTGAACTGATCTCATCACTTCATCCCCAGGGACCCTCTGCAGGCTTGCTTGTGTGACATTTCTGACTGAACATAGAATACAGGCTGAAGATCACACAAAAACACTGATGCGCCAAATGTAATGAGACACTGCCATTACCTCACAGCCTGAAGGAGGATCACAATTGCGGAGAGAACAATAGAATATAACCTTAACTTCCTTTGCCCCACTTGGGCAAAAGAGAAAGGGTGACTTGGTAGCATAGGGAGACGTAACACAACCGACACGGAGAGGCAAAGGGTGGCTGAACCAATACAGAAAGAGCAAATGACGCGAGTCTCTTAACACAGCGGTAAGGTGTAAAAACCTCAGCCGTTCTTAACCTCCTTAACCTGCGGAGAGGTCTGTTCTCACAGTCAGGTGCAAAGACAACTGAACGACACAGCCACAGGGTGACAGCCACCACAAAAGCGGCTCCTTGCGGTGGTGTGCAGGGTACTCGCAGCGGGTAAGTACAGTACAGGCACAGGGGGACCCACCCTATCTGTCTGTTGGTGGAGGGGGCCTGGGTGATGACGGAACTGGACTGGGGCGAGGGCAGCGCCTGCTGGATGACCATGCTGCTGTCGTGGTTCGTCATGCGGGAGTGGGGCTGGTGCTGGTTCTGGCTCGCTGACCCCTGAAGAGAAATGTTCTGGGGGAGAAAGGGAGGGAGGAAGAGGAGGTGCCGTTTAATCACTAAAAATAGAGTGATGGCAACAGTGCAGCCAGGAAAAAACAGCTCGTCAATCTGTCCATCCCGCCGTTCCTACTGCTAAATGGCAAAATTATTAGTCTTTAAATCTCAACATGGTTCCCTCCTTGTTCATTTAATGCTCAGACCTGACACTGTTGTCACACTGCTGTCCTCTGTAATATCATTTGGGTGACATCACTGAAAATAACCTCCAGGACTGACCTGGATAGAGGAGTGTCCTGCAAATGAGACTAAGTCTGTGTGTTATTTATGATCACCTCATTGAATCACGGGGATGCCAGCTTGCCTTTCAGTTAAAGTGCTACCTATGTAAAATATTACACTGCTAAGCTTTCCAACATTTTTTTTTGTTTCTTTACAGCCACCTTCATGACTGGCAGTCTTAATATGGGATAGTGAATTAGGTACCCTGCATTATCTTGGAGAAATCCTTGCGGGAGGCACTATGGAGACTATTACAATCTCCCCTGAGTGAAGGAGATCAACTATGCACCGACAAAGAGGATTGTAGGTCAAATTCTGAGAGGACTAGGGCGGATTCTGGATTATTTTCCAATCAAGTTGTGGCTTAACTGTCCAGTTAATACATTATTCGCATAGAATGCATTTACAAAAAAATACCTGCAATCAAATATAGAAATGAAGGTAATAATGTGCTTCTCATCTAAAACTGAACTGAAGAACTGATTGCACTAATTAAAAAATGGAGAAGAGAGGATGGTGCAAAAACAAACACCCACAATCGTCCCCTGATCTCCACATGCCAGTCTGACTCTTTTCTGACACCCAGAGTTCATTTATTATTATTATTATTATTATTATTATTATTATTATTGTTAATATTGTTAACTGTGATACAAAAATTGCTAACAATATGAATATATGTATATATGTTAAGAATTAATATACTGTTTTAATGCCATTTTAATAAACTTTGTTAATGAGTTACATCACTTGTGTCTTTGACCAGGTGTATCCTGGGTTTATTTTTGCATTGTATCACCTAGTTCTGCTCTGAGGGATGTCTGCTGAATCAAACACTTCCTATTTCTGATAGTAAAGACTGTGTGTGTGTGTGTGCGTGCGTGCGTGCGTGCGTGCGTGTGTGTGTGTTTTTTTTTACGGGAGTTCCTTCCTGATCCAATTGTATTTCTCATTAGATAAAATGCTACTGCGCTAAAGAGCTCCTTTTCTTTTAGAGCAGAGGCTGACATTTCCTTGGCTTTCCCACTTTAGCACTAAAACCATCTCACCATAAAACAATATTTTGATCGCACAGGTGCAGATAAGGCTAACCAGTGGAAACTCTTCTGGATACGTTCAACATACAAACTTTCAGCACTTCAGATAGGGAGTGCTGATATGGGCGTACTGATTTTACTTAAGCTATAAACAACTTGCAAAAAGAACATCACCCTTATTCAAAGAGCCAACAGAGCACGTATAGCAAAACCCTCAGTGTTAACTCAACTCTAACAAAGTTTATATAAGTTCCGTAGAGATCACATGTGCTCTATCAGAGTTAAAATTATTCAATCAGAGTTGATTTTACACTGATTTATAATTTTTCTGTATGGAAACTGTTCATCAACCTGGAAACCTGTCAGCTACTACTCTCTCCCGTGTTCCCCTGAGTCCTGTCTCAGCTTGCCTGCTGCTGACAGCGCAGTCCTCTCCACCCTCAACCACCCAGACAAGTGAGCCAAACACCGCTCAACTAAACCCAGACAAGTGAGCCAAACACCGCTCAACTAAACCCAGACAAGTGAGCCAAACACCGCTCAACTAAACCCAGACAAGTGAGCCAAACACCGCTCAACTAAACCCAGACAAGTGAGCCAAACACCGCTCAACTAAACCCAGATGACCCTAACACTGAAGTACCCACGTATCAGTTGGCAAAACCGGGGAAACTAAACACGCCTCCCACAGACATGAGGTAAGCAGACGTCAGGCGAGCGGTGCACAGGCTATTGCTGTAGCCTACAGGTGAAAGGCCCACAAGTCAGCAGTTTACAGGTGGACACTGCACAAACCTTGCTGCTTTTAGCCAGACTGCTCTGAGATACCGCCAATAGCCTATACCATTTCCCACAACAAGCTAGGACCCACATCCAGAGAAAACTTAGTGACATAATCTCAGTCAATCCCCATATTTGGAGGTTCAGCAGCTAACTGAGGGTGGCTGGGCAGATTTGGGTCATGCTATGTCGGCACTGGCTACGCAGTAGGGATGAATTTGCACCTCTCGCCACATCATACCAGTTGCCCCTTAACTGTTCGCTACCAGACTGTACAGTCTGACTCTCACCCATGGTATACGTGTATGTGTTAGCATTTTGAAGACCATCACACAGGCATCACTGTAGTTTGGTGATAGCGCCGGTGGCTCAATGATTGTGCAATGTACACTCAGCGGCCTCTCACCCGTTTGCTGTCCTCCTCCTCCTGCGCCTTGCGGAACTGCTGCTCGATGGAGCAGTCCAGCTCACTGAAGAGCCCCACCTCCTCGCAGTTTTTCAGGAACCGCGTGGGCGTCGGCGTCTGGTCTGAAAAGCCAAAGCAGGGAGACTTAAGTGAAACATAGCACTACCCCTCAACACCGAGTGATACTATGTCTATTTAATGCTTTATCTAAAGTTACTTTTTTAATCTGCATCCCTCGAGTCAGAGTCTGGGGTTAGAGGGCATTGTGTTTCAGACAGGCTAAAGCCTGAATCATGGTTTAGAGATCAAGTTCACTTCATCTCTAAACTTTAAAAACAAACTTAATATCAAACGTTCATACTGTGTCCAAATTGGGGATTCAATTTGAGGCCTTCGTCAACATTTTCTAGTTTAAGTACAGTTGGCGGTAACATCCTTAAGTCTGAGTTATATCAGCAATGGCACATTGTACATTTTGGAGTTATACCTGCAATAATATTCCATAATTAGGAGTTCCATCTGCACCAGCATTCTACAGTCAGAAATTCCGCGCAACAACATTCTATTACTATCTGCAACCACATGGTCAGTTTGAAGTTTCATCTGCAACAACATTCTTACAGAGTTCATTCTACAGCAACATTCTACACTCTACAGTTCTGTCTGTAACAACACTCTACAGTTACAGTTCTATCTGTAGCAACATTAACTGGAGCAACAGCCCTACAGTCAGGAGTTCAATTTGCAACAACATATCCTGCTGTTAGAGTTATATCTGCAATAACATTCTACAGTTATCTACAATAACATACAAGTTATACGGCACCAACATTTCCCATTTAGAGTTCTGACTGCAACAATATTCAATAGTTAAAAGAGGTCTGTCTGCGACAACATTCTGCAGGCCTGACATTAGCCAGAGCTACTCTCTCGCTTTCTCTATCTCTCTCTCTTTTTGAATAGGTTGTATTAATGCTGTCAGTTGAAAAGTGGAGTGCAATGTTTTTTTCTCTCAATATACACAGCGCACTATTAGCTAATATTACTACAGCAAAAGGGTAGGGTGTTAAGACCACTTTAAAAGAGGCATGAAACCATATTCACTACATTCACTACAAATGGGTGGTAGTGTAGAATTAAACTTGTATTGGATAGGTAGAGTTATGTAATAACAGATTCAGTTCTCAGTGAAGTCAATTCTCAGATGGGTCACAATATATGGGCGATGGGAGAATGCAGTGCAGCAATGTGTGGAGCTAGCATGCACAGCTAATTCCCTGTGGAGAGAGACAGAGTAATGCTAACTTGGGACAGTGTTACCTCTACACTCGGTAGATGGAGAACACAGTGTTAAGTCTTTACTTTGGAAACATAAGGTGCTATGTCTAGAGTAGTGCCGTCTCAGTCTTTAAAGAGGTACAGCGCACTGTAACTCAGAAACCTAAGAAGAAGGGGAATCTGATCCTCCACTCCAAGGAGTATAAATAATGAAGTGGATGGAATCACAGCATCCAAACACACCACAGCCTGTCAGGACTGCATCCAGTCTGAGCCCTACAGCAGTATACCGACGTCCACCCTCAAATACTAAAACTAAAAACAAACGCATTGTGCACCTAACAGTTCAGGTCCTCACCCTTTGTTTTTATTCTGTCTTCTTGGAACATTTTATTTAGTTCTGCGTAGCTTGGTACCAGTGCTATCTTCAATAAAAATATCTCTGTACAATTGTTGTCACTTCTTCTCCATGTCACTTATTCTGTTCATAGCCAGAGCCTAGACCAGTGATATCACGCTCAGCAATAGCATCCATACCGTCCAGTGCAATTCATGCATCCTCTGACTCTAGGCCTGGGTCTGATAATAACACCACCTCAAGGGTCACGACTCACGACGAACAGAATGGGATAAGATCAGAACTTTGTTGAGTCTAACCGCTTCCATCTAAATCACAGTCTGACAGTCTGCGCAGATATCCAGTCACTCTTTATTACGGTTAAAATGTCCTTAAACACTTTTTTGTTGACGAGCTCCAGTGGGATCGCAGCATAAATGCATGAATGCTAAAAGGTCAAGATTATGTTTACATAATGTTAGTTGTCTGTTTCCAGAGTAACAGACATGTCTGCTGGAGGAATTGTGGACACAGTATCCCACAAACCTGTGCAAGTCAGACTGTAATTCACCTTGTCCAATCCCCGGTGGAAGCAGAGTGCAACGCAAAAGGCCATCAAATAGCTGCTTAAATGCGCCGATCACGTTATTTTAAAACGATCGTTTTTTATGAGTCTACCATTGCAGATTAATTGTTTGTCACCCCACTATTCCTCATCATAGCGAGCCTCTATAACCATCCACACCCGACCCCCCCCCACCCCCACCCCCCCCTCTGGCCCATTCCCAGCCATAGCTCTGATTGAGCGACAGGGGAATGCAGTGATAAGAGGGATCTGGTTGCATGCTGCAGTGGGGGAAGAGAAATATTATTGTAGGCACAAAATGCTCCATTGAGTACTACAAAACCTTACCCTAAGAAAACCGCTTTACCCCCAAGCATTAATTAAAAACAAATAGAGGGGAGGAACACCTTTATTCATTTTAGCCTTATTTCCATGTCTCCTTGTTTCCCAAAATGTGACAGGGGCAAATACACACGTCCAAACACAGAGCAGAAAGAGGGAGACCAGAAGCTGATACCCCCTTGTGAAGCACCAGACACAATATTATACATAGAAATGGAGGAATAGAGAGGGTCTCACTTTCTTACCTGACAGTATGTTGTCGTTCTTTATGGAGGGGAACTTGAGGGTCATCTCATGCTTGTGCCGATGAATCATCAGGTGATCCTCTGTTGGAAATCTCTGTGGAACATGGAGACTGTCAGCATTAATGTTCTAAGAATGCTTCGGGTATGGGAAACGCTCATAGAGCTACGATGCTAATTGTTGCTTTTGTGTCTTGGCCCTGGGATTCTCTGTAGTAAGGCGCCCTAAGAGGGGATTTTAATAAATTAACAGCATCCTTGCAATATCAGGATATGTAATATAGTGCTTTATCATTATGGTACTGCTGTGGAGCTGATGATGATTATTATTATTATTATTATTATAAACCTTCATAATATTTGATGACCTGATTTCAATTTTTTTTTCATTCTATAATAATGTGTTTAATTAATAATTATATCCTTAAATAATGTATTTTTGTGATTATTTTGCAATTACATTATATATTACATTATATGTTATATAATATAATATTATATGTTATAAAAGTAACTGTACTTCTTTTTAAAAAAGAAAAAGAAGAGAAGTTTTATATGAAATTGGTAAACTTTCAACAGTCCATGTCCAAGAAAAGAAAGTCCAGGAGAGGACAAAACTTTAACCAGCTTTGGTTTTGATAACTAAATTAAAATTACAGAACTACTTTTTTCATTTTATAATTGCTGTTTTTGACACTGATAAGTTGAATGGTATTTCAAAAGAATTTATCTGCAATTATAGGTTTTATCTGCCAGTACATCTTCAAAACAAACAAAAAAACATTTTTGTAGAATGTCAAATACTATGTCTGCCACAGTATGATACCAAGGCAGATCTCAAATACATTTACTAAAGAAATGCAAGCACTGTCTTTATGCTGGAAAGAGTTAACAGTAATTAACCTGAAGTGGAGTAATAAGGTTAATTAAAATAGCTTAAATTACTTCTGAGGGTTACATTTATTTAATTTGATCCAATGTAGGTCAATTAGAACAATGGGTGTCACATAATCTCCAGTTCTGTTTTTTTATTCAAACACCACATTTTTTTCTTCATCGCTAGCAAAGAAAATGTTAGTTTAATGTTAAATTGTAGAATGATTTTCGGAAGATTGGAAGTTCTGATGTGTGATACAGAAAATGTAGTTTTTAATGAGATGTTCCATTCCGTGTGAAAGACTTGTGTTCACATAATGACTTCATTACAGGTAAATCTATACATTTGCACATATAGTACAGTAAATGGAAAACATCAGTGGGGGAATGACCTTTGCATACGGCTTGCATTTCATTGCACTCCGTGTAATTCCGTTTTGTCTTCAACGAGTGTGCCGGCCTCCTTTTCACGGGGTTACTGACACATCCACAGCATTGTGTCCTGGTACTGACCTGAGAACAGCCTGGGGCGCAGCACACAAACGGCCTTTCCTGCTCCGAGTTCATCCCTGCCACTGCCTGAATGAAAAGAACGGAGAGAAGAGCCCAAGTTGTAAGTTTGCCTTGCAGGGAAAAACTGAGGTGTTTTCGCATTGTGTCTTTGCCGATCATGTAATGATCATGTAATGGTTTGGCGCTCTCTCTGTTTCTACTTTCCACTCCCTCCTTTCAAAAGGGGTTGAAATGTGCCAACCCTTCACAGGCTGAGAAAATTACACAGAGAAAATGTTAGCAGTGACTCGATTACCAAACATGACCACCATAAGTTTTGGTACATTTTTGGTACAAAACCCGGATAATGTATTTTTGACAGAGTAGTTTACAGGGAGTGCTTCCACTCGACATATAAGCTCAAGACTGAACATCATTGAGAAACAAAGAACAAAAGATGAAACTCAGTGGTTTCATACGACGCATAACGTCACCCACAAACTAACAGTCATAACCATGATAACATGAAATAGCTCCTTAGTGTTTGGCGACCAGATTCTACACCAGACATCAAGTGCAAGTAGTAGAATGCGAGTCATTTATGTTCTCAGGTCTCATGAGCTCAGCATGAGAGGGAATCATATAAACAGTGATGATGACACCAGTAAGAGTTCACATTTAGCATTAGCTTCCCGAACAGAACTACCGCAGACAGGCACTCCACACCAAAAAATTTACTCTGAAAAAGCATCCCGGAAAAACTGTTCTGTTCAACTTATTTACCAGTATGCGTGCCGATACTGTTTGCATGTTATAAACTTTTTTGGTTGCCAACATTGCATATCCTTTGTTACATTCAAATATGGGCTCATGTTCAGCAAAACAGCATGTGAAGCCTCATCAGTGTCATGCCTGCTGGGAAGGGTCAGAGGTCAGGGCAGGACTCTACCTTCAGGACAAACTCCTTCACCTGGTCATTGATATTCTGTTGCATTAACCCCTACAAATACCCATTCAGAGCATTATGGCTGGAAGTCACTCCCTCAGCATACAATTGGACAGATGAAAGTGTGGTGCCTCTCTATACTCATCTTTTTCACCAAGCAATATGTAGAGCCAGCGCTTGACTTAAACGGACAACTTTTATAAGGAAATCTTTTTACTTTTGACTGAAGTCAAAGATGAAAGCAGAACACTTGTTATATCTCAATGGAGTAGTAGGGCACTTTACACACACACATGTACACGGATGCACGCACACCGAAAAACACACATTCACAATCTCAACAGAAACACAACACATGGTACGTAGAGCTTCAGGACACCATATATACACTCAGCAGACACTCAGTTTCTCACTCTGTTCCAAAGGCTACTGTATGCCTCCTCAAGGCTCTTGCCTATCCGCAGAAAAACAAACACAGGGTAAAAGTGTCCCAAATGGACGCATAACATGAGAAATTTAAATATTAGCCTGACTCCACATTCACATAACAGCACAAAGCATATTTAATCTTTCAATAAAGCCAGTATAATGATCTCTCACAGCATTCTAGCAAAGTCTCTGAAAGTGTAAGGCTTTCAATCACTCATTCTGAATGTTAAAATGGTCTTGGTGGTGTTTTTCTCTGGTGGTTAATATGGAATCAGTGTGTCACCCTGATTGTATAAATGATTCCAGTGAATTTTCCTGAAAGTTAACAAAATTTTTCACATTTCTTTGTGTGTGAGTGGCTACGAGGCAAAGTTGGTTGTAACTCGTGATTTATGAACTGTGCTTAATCTGTTTCTGAAATTAAAATCTGCTTTTAGTCTGGACTATAAAATAAAATGACTGAACTTCCTTTCTCCAACATACAATATTCTATGAAAAAAAGAGCGGTGATTACCCTTATTACTTAACACAGCGCAAATAAGGAGGTGATAATTATTAAATTTACCTCATAAATTTATGAATATCACATTACCCTGTCCTCGTCATAATTTTTAAATGTCTATAAGCAATGAATGCCATAAGAGATATCACACATGTGCTGCTCAAAGAGTTTCTATCATTGACAATTACCACATGGCCTCTGTGCTACCTGGCCCCACGGTCGCCTGCAATAGGGGACTTGGCTGTTATTTAATGCTGATGTTTTGGTTAAGCAGAGGAAATTTGGTTACATTACACAGTAAGTGAGTCCTCATGTGAGAGAAGTCCAGGATTAAGGCCTGGAGTACAATTTCAGGAGAGACCGGAGAGGAATTCTGCAGGTTCAAATTAGAATTCAAACAGCATGGTGAGGATCCGGAGACAAGCACAAACTTGTGCTGCAACCCAAATCTCTCGGCTCCAAGAGCCGCTCCACGGCGCAAGTTCAAGGTGCGATCATACTTAGCCCTGAGGCTTAGAGCTGGACTTGAGCTGTGTGTGTGTGTGTGTGTGTGTGTGTGTGTGTGTGTGTGTGTGTGTGTGTGTGTGTGTGTGTGTGTGTGTACTTACGGAACTCCTCGGAAGGTAAGAAAGGACCGAAGGAGTCTCTTTAAATTCACATTGAGTGATAAAGCACTGAATCAGTGTTAATCAGCACACCCAACAATCATGTCAGATGACCTGCGTCTACAAGAAAACAACCGTTTTTCATCATGGGATTCAAACACGTGTTATTGAAATGTGAAATAATATTTTCAGTCGTGTGTGAAACTATAATACTAATTACTATTACTTGACTATTAAGTCTTCCTCTGCACTTTACAGTGATCAAGAGCTGGCCCAACAGGGAGTGTCACTTGTTAATACATGACCTACGTGAACAGGAAGAAATGGCCATGCAGACATAAACATAATGTTCCCATGGAACTCAATTCTAAATATGGCATTTGAAATAGTGCAATTCTCTCTTATATTGTGTCCTTTCTTATTTCCATACAATCAGAATGGTATTGAAGAAGCAGATTTTCAGCAGAGATATGTTTTTAAATATTGTAAACATCGGTCCAGGCCATGACTTTGATTATTTGAGATCCTTGGGGGGAAAATGTCATGTTCAAACTATCATAGTTTTCTGTGAAGGCAATTCATTAAATTGTTATAGGGACTGACAATTATTTTATACAAAATTGTGCCTGATGTTAAAACTCCAATTTAGCATTTTATATGGGCATTGAAAGTCAGGTTCTCTATTGTAAAATCTAGCATGCCAGATAAGTATGCCCTATAGGGTCTCTGTAAGTAAAGAAATGACTGAATTAACTGAATAAATGTACGCATTTTAACATTACTTTCATTACTTTCTTCATAAATATGTTTCTTAACATATGAAGTGTGCATTTACATGCATTCAAAGAAAATAGATTTGTAGTCATATCATAAGACCACATATTGGTATTCGCTCATGTGATTTCTCATTTCACATAAACATGATCTAGCTAGTGGATAACTTGAGAGTATTTGAATGTACGCAATAACGTGTCAATATACAAATGGGATTTGTTCTAAGGAGGATTGACGGTATTCAAGTTGTATCCTTAAGGTAAAAACTAATTGTGTTGTTTTCATAGTAGGCCTAAATACCGTTCGTTTGTTACTGTTACCATATAAAGTTAATTGATTGTATTTTAAAAGTACAATAATAAATGTTACCAATTAATCACTGACTGGATTTGCAGTAGAATTTCTTCGCATTGCTGAATTACGCGTATCATGGCGCGTAAAGGTCCACCGATTTATTGGTTTGAACTAGAATGGGCTTGTTTGTGAAAGCATTTGCGTGCAACAGTGAATGATTCACTGTTTCTCACTTTAATGCCACAGTTTAACATTCCCCGCGCCACCTGACGCAGGCTAGTCTTCAAGCAGAAAAGACTGCAATTTAAGAATATATATTTGTTTTTGCCCTGCTTTAAAATACAGTGTCACCCTAAAACTGGTTGCACTGTTGATGGGTACGCTCGAGTTACTTTTAATACGACCACAGCAATGTAACTACTCTAATCATTGATGGATCATACCGTAGCAGTTAATAATACTAATAATTTAAACGTACTGGGTCAATTGCAGTGTGCTCAGATGGAGTTTAAGTCTCAGGTTTGACCCTCTATACCACAGAACTGCATTACAACTGGAACAGCTCATCCTTATTTCCCAGATATGCATAGCTGTTCCATGCCGTTGTAATGTAGTTGTATGGTCTAGAAGTTTAAACCTGAGGTTTAAACTCCAGCTCAGCACGCTACAATTGACCCACTAAACTTCACAATAATTGTATAGGACCTGACCATTATACATTTATAAAGCTTCTATATCCGACACATCACTCAACGTCAACTTTTTGTCAGTGTCTGAATGTTGACATCTGAAGCCCGCCAGAGTAACTGTTAACATGTAGGCTACCAGTTGTCCCCAACTGCATATATGCCTTACACTGGCGATGAAAATAATGATTTGCTTGAACAGCTCCAGTTTTATTCCAGTATTCATTATTTCGGTTTCCGTGATGTATGAATCCTAAATTAAATGTTAGTCTAATGTTACAAGAAGTTGTCTACTCGGTGTAACTCTGGCTTTTTATTCATGGCGGAGTCAGATTATTATTATTATTATTATTATTATTATTATTATTATTCATCCCTATTATTGGAAGATGTATACACGATAGGGATGACCTTTACGTGCAAACCTGGCATTGATTTAGCTACTTAACCTTACGGACAGCCTCTTCTTCGGAATGAAGAGTAAATATTGCTCAGTGTATGCAGCTATAGTTTTCTAAATCACACCTAAAGATAAGCATTGCAAGTGAAATCGGGCCGGACATGCGATCATTCAAACTTTGAGACTCCAGATTAAAACACCGTTTTCAGCCCGTGGGCTTTTAAGCGCCCGAGTGCTTCGTCAGCACATCGCCTGAACCCTTCAATATCTCCGGTGGTTAATCAAATACTCCGACTGGCCTGCAGCATGACGTAATGCTCAGATGTATAATTCTTATTTACAGTAAACATATACGTTCTCATCACTACATATGCACAGCGAGTCAATGGCACACTGCATATAACGAAATCAACATTTGAGCAATAATATTCCGAAATATTTTCATCGTATGAGAGATAGAGTGAGAGAGAGACGGGGGGCAGTAAGAAGCCCTATGGATGCCAAGGTCTGCACTTGTCTGCCGATAACAGTAGGCTACCCTATACTGCAAGGACTGCCTAACCCCACCAGACCTTGATTTTGATATAAAACTATGCAGAAACACTTCTACCAATGAATGGACCAGTTCCTGCACAATATCGCCGGGATGCCAGAACTTCTCAGTATGTCTGGGTATTGATTCCAATTCGACGAACTTACCTCGGTTCACAGTATCCCAACAAACGCAATACACTGCATCTAAGCTGTTGCCGAAGCCTGTCGTATTCCCAGTGCGCTCGACTGGAGTGGAACTTCGCGGGGTTAGTTAGATGGTACTAGCCTACGCGAGATGACAGTAGCCTACCTGACACCCCGTCACTTGAAAGAAGCACTTGTCTTGACAACTTCTTCAACACTGAATGTTAACACTGGGCTGACTCCAATCAACACTGAAATTTAGCTTGCAAACAAATTTGAGAAGAAAATAAACACGCCCCCTCCCAAAAAAAGAAAAGAAAAAAAAAACAATTCCGAAGTTCTCTACCGAGGTTGCAAGCTTAACGTTTCGTAGCTATAACGAAAGGGTGCAATCTGCAAACTTAATAACAAAGATCAAGATCACTCTCAACGATTTCAGTCCTACAGCCCATATAGAAAGCTACTGTCCACAACAATCTGTTATTGAACATTTACAAGAATAACAGAGTGGGTTGTTAATATTTTACTGTAGCAAACAAAATCTCAATGTAAAGAAAGAAACTCCGCACTGGCGACTGCACGTTTACATTGCGCTATAAAAGTGTTTTGCGTGCTGGCAAATAGTTTTAATAACTTACCAAACAAGTGTACAGAAGAAGCGGCACACTTAGAGAAGGAACCACGTTGGACTGAGAAAAGATTACAATACGTTCTATTTAGAGAAGCATTACATCACCCTGTGGTGACGTCACGTGGGATTCCTGAACTTCTAAATCATTGCGGTCCGCTTGGAGGCGGGGCGAGCGAGGCGGGGCTAGAAAACCGCAAGCACCAGGACAACGGCGATTGAGGTGGATGTTGCCGCCCGGTGGGCCGCAACAACAGCTGTCTGACTGGCTTTCACGGGACTCCAATGAAGCAGAGGCGTTTTAGACAGTCATGGATCTTAATGTGAGCCCAGGTGTTTTCATTATGTATATTACGTTTTGAGTTTCAGTGGCCCCGTTACATTAATTGCTTGTTTTGCTTATTTTAAAAAAGTATTTGGGAAAGCAGCAGGTTTACGCGCATGGAGTTGTGACGTATATGCTACGTTGCTCCGGTGTATACAGAGTCCCTGTATGCTCAGATAAAATGAAGACGTCGGAGCCTCAGAATGCTGCTTTTCCTTTAAATTAGTAGTGACTGGCAGGAGCCTTCGCAAATAATGAATAATGGAACTGTCCCGAGTAAATAAATAATTGGTTGGATTATGTCGACTTCTGCGTGTTGGATTTAAGAGATGCTATTACAGAAACAAAGAGCTGGGTTATTTGTCCAGAGGTAATTTCCAGATAGACGTAATGTGATGCAGGTAAAATCAAAAGGCAGATGGATGGTAGTGCTCCCTCAGTCCAACGACTTTCTATAAATTAGGTATACAATTTTTTAAATATTAGCTATGATATATATTAGTTATGTTTGGCCTATAAATATATTTAAAATAAGCAATATAATAAAAACTTTTAAAAAAAACAGAAAACATCCTAATAGCCATACAGCTTTCCGTCCATTCTATTTCTGTTCATGAGCCCACACATCAGGGTTCATTTGATTCTGTATCTGAGATTTAAACTGGTGGTGCTTGTGTATGTCAGTATATTTGTTATATATATCCTAATAGTTACCAAATAATATAATAAAATGCATGAGAGAAAGTATGTTGTGCATATTCACTATAGTTTCTTAGTGCACTCATTTCCATGTGGACTAGTCAGGGAACCGAGGAGATGGGGACAGATAAGGAATGTGAGATGGAAATCACAAAAATAAAAAGGTGAAAAAGTAATTTCTTGGTTTATAAACAGTAATTTTAAACCATTTTGTAGTGAATTAAGGATTATCCACATCAACGTGGGAGTAACTAACTCAATTAAGAGCCATATATAAAGGGCTCTTAAGATTTGTCTCTCAAATCTTATTTATTTTATTAGGAAAGGGGCAAAGCTTGATACGTAGCCAATACGTTCACATGATAGAGAACAAAAATATCCAAGGAATTGGTGTCTATTTATTCCTGCCATTTCTTTAGAAAAAATATTATTTGCTTCTGTGTCATCCCAGTTTTCCTGTATGTATCTCTTAAAGACAATTTTACAGTGATATAATGTGGTATGAGCAAATAAGGTTTCATGCCGGGGTTTCATTGCACCCAATCTTTAGGGCCGTGGCTGTGACTCATGTATAATATGAGCAAGACATAAACATTTTGTGTTAATTTTTTAAATATGTATTTCCTTTTTGCACCTAATATTTAAAAGTGCATGAATATATTCAAATGTAATATTCACTATAAAAGAGGTGATGCTATGTTTTACTGTAAATGAGAATAATCGTTTTATTGCAATAAAAGTGTTCTAAAAAATCCAGGAGGATAGATGGAATAAGATGAAAAGCTATACAAAACATTCCCAATCTCTCCCACTACCTGCACCACCCCTACAACAGTGCAACTATTCCTCAACCTGCCCATAACTATTTATTGATGATGCTGATAAAGATGTTGGCAAATTTATTTGTCTAGAATATACCTGGCTTACACTGTTTACAAAATATAGCATCCTTATAATTATAAAATTACCTTTGACTTCTGTGCTTCAGCTAACTCAAAGAACTTACTACTCTCGCAATGTTTTGATGACTTCACAACATAGAGCAGATTAAAAGAAAGGGTTGTCTGACTCACTGCGCTCTATTTGTGTGCACTAATACTGGTTACTGTGGAAACCCCTCAAAACAGGAAGTTGTAACCACTTCTAACCTGATGTCTGTCCTCATCTCACTGATTCATTCATGCAGTCTTAAAACATATACTACTACATATCTTCCAGGATGCTCTGATTCACCCAACGACTAATTGAGATTAACAACAGACATTAAAACTTAGTGCAAACTGCAAAATGAAAAAAAAAGATCTTTTTGACTGAGAACATTTATTTTGAAAGAATTTGCAATGGAAATGTATGAGACGTATACTGATACTTCTGAGCTGCTGGGGCATACCTTTGCATTCTTCTACACTGCTTACAAACCACCCTTATAAACTGTCCCTGCTATTTATTATATTTTAGCCCGCAAATAAGTCAGTATATGTCTGCAGGGATTCCAGCGACAAGGGTAATGTTATATCTCTGATTTAAAGGTCTGCTCCTTGTTTTTTCCACAGACATCAAACAATTTTACAATTCAATTTAATTTTATTTGTAGCCTATCATACTCACAAAGGGCATTGTCACAATGCAGCTTTACAGAGATGGAGGCCTGGCATGGTTCAGTCCAGGGTTCAGTCCATGGTTCAGTCCTTGGCAACTGTGACTGGTATCCCTACAGAACAGCGAATAGTTGGTCACAGTGTTGCCAAGGGAGGGAGGGTTTCATTCCGCAGAGAGGTCTCCAGACCAACTCTTCTGGTTGATGGACCTGCAGTCTACATCGGAGAAAATGACATGATCAAAT
This sequence comes from Ilyophis sp. 1 JC-2022, assembly GCA_022702515.1. Lineage (NCBI taxonomy): Eukaryota > Metazoa > Chordata > Actinopteri > Anguilliformes > Synaphobranchidae > Ilyophis > Ilyophis sp. 1 JC-2022. The sequence goes on along the minus strand of CM040406.1, from coordinate 92,512,639 downwards.
TATGTTACATTTAGAATGCACAAACCTTCACGTTACATGCTACATGCCAATTGAAAATAAAATGTTTCATTCAAAAAAAAGATAATAATTAAGTCTACTGTGTGGCGTGTGTGGCATAGAAGGACAATTCGAGTTACCAATTACAAATGGGAGAAAGGACGGGGGCAAACACATTTAAAAACTGAATGTTTATTATTGTAAAGTTTCAATAATATAATTATGTTTCTGGGTGCTTTTATTTTATATTGCTCCCAGTGAATGATTGCTTAAGGGGGGCAGTCAGCCCATACCAGGAGTGATTAGAAGCAGGTTACTGTCCTGAAGCAGTAAGGACATGTACATAAAGCTCAGTGGCAGCCATCAGATCTCTTTAATTGATACTTCTAAATGTTAGTCGTAAAAAATATACGAACCGACAGCATGACTGCATGGTAAGAAATCAGCCAAGTTGATGCGCAGCGTGAGTGGACGGTGGCAGCTGTGTGTGATTGCTGAGCTCCAGACAGATGCTGTGAGTGGAGCCTCCTCCAGTCCCAGGGATTAATGACTGTCTCCTCACACTTAAAAATACGGAGGTCACACCGAAGTATGGGCGGCCACATTAAGAGCACTGTCACTGAGACAATTACCTGCCTTTATAAACCCTCCATAATTCAGCAATTCGCTGCCATTTTCTCTTAACCTGAGTTTTAATCAACATTTACGATGTCCTTTTTGCCATTTATTGCCCATATATTTCCTTATTAATCCAAACATCATCTCCCCGGAGGACTGGACTGCAGATGACAAAAGAATGGATATGGGATCACTGACCTTCACTTAAGAATATTTGCTCCACCTTGCATTAAAGGAAAGCCTATAATACTGACACTGTGTTTTTGGCAATTATGTGAAAAAGATGTTATTCAGTGCGATAATGTTGTACAATACGTGCCCATCAAACATGGAAAACCCAGAAGAATGCCATTGCTGCAGATCGGTGCTGTGTTTTGTCTTGTTGACGGAATGTTCAGGTCGCACAGTCATTGGTTAATGCAATGTTGTGCTCAGAAACAGAGCGCAGTCAGTCTTGCCCACGGGGCTGGAAATGTTGAGGAATTATTAATTATGTAAGTCTCCTTTTCATTCTTCATACGGGGCTTGTTAGCTAATGCATTCTAAGAACCTCTGGGACATGGAAGAAGAAAGGCTGGGCTCCTGTTGTTGTGTTAGTGTTTGGGTGCTTTTCTTGGGGAAAGTCATGGAGAGGGGATTAGGATAGAAGACAGGGAGAGATCGTGAGAAGCAGTGGGAGAAGGGGGTTATATAGAGCATTCATACGCAGAGAAGCTATCAGTTCAGGGGTTCTCTCATTTGTTAGGGTGCTACCTCCGATAACAGCACAGTAAAATGTCCAGTGTTAATTCAACTCTAACAGAGTACATATGAGTCTAATCTGGCCAGAGTAGGCTCATATGTACACTGCTAGAGTTGAATTAACACTGTTCGAGTTGAATTGACACTGGACAAATTACTCTGAATTTACTGTGAGTGGACAACTGAAATACCCCTATACACAAAGCTACATTTTTAATGCACTGAATATCCTCCCCTATATTCATAATGAAAGTATTTGGTTGACATGTTTCTGTGTATGTGCAACTGCATATTCTATGGATCAGTATAATCTACAATAAGAGTAAAACACCTTACCATAATCTGAGCTTGAAGCAATTAGGGGATTGACTGATCTTTTGGCTATTAATGTCAAATGTTTCAAATGGTGTTTGTTGCTATGCCAACCAATGATAAAATACAAAAACTTCAACCAGTCTCATTAAAATGTGTAAGATATAATGGGATATGAGTAGTGAGGGAGACGAGGACTGTTGTGTTGATATAACATTTAAAAAATCTAATTGGACAGAAAATAATAAGATAATAAGAGTAAATAGATGTATGAATTATAAAATGTTAAATGTTTTTGTTGTAGCAAATATTTTTCACTAAATACTTAATCTGAACCCCAGATGTAATATTTCAGTTGTACGTTTTGTGATTTCTTGTTTAAGTTCTATATAAACAACTGGGCATTGTGTTCGGATTTATTCAGCAGCACCTTATTATTTTAAGCAGATTAATTCCTCATAGGAAAAGAAAAACTGCTGAATAAAAGAAATGACCTAGAGGCAGAGAGTAATCCGAACTGTAAACCCTGGACTGTCAGATTGGAGTGAGCGATGTAATGTTTTTATGATAGTGTCCCACGCTAGACTCCTCTGGCACCTCTGGAAAAACCCGGTGCCCTGTCTGATGTGCATATGGGCTCTGGGCAGGACGCATAGAGGACCCATTACGCACCATTCAGGCATGGTACCAGGAATGCTTCAGTGGCCAACAAACGTGAGCGAAAGCTTGGAAATTTAGAGTGACCATGGGTGAGACAGACCGTGGGAGGACAAGAGGGGGAGTAACATGAAAGATGCTTCGTTCATTTTTAAATGCGTTATAAAAGAGGACCCAAGTGTATAGTTTGCCATGTAAAAGACCAGGACATTTCATACAGCATTTTACATTTTGTTCACTCGTTCTCAAAAGAAACACCGCGGAGGCTTTTTAGAGTATATTCTATATCGTGCTGACCTTTATTGACATCGGCTCTCCTATAGCGCTTTCTGACACAGGTCACATCTGAATAAGGGCGTGTTTAATGGTTGTTGTAGTCCTTGTGATTTAAGTGACATTTCAGTCTCAGGGTGAACTGCAAGGAACATTAAATTACAGCAGATAATGGGGTCTGGGCACTATTTTTTGCTGCGAGTAGATTCTTTATTGATGAGCTTTATAGAGCAACTACAAATGTTTCATTGACATAAATGCTACTTAAAGTGAAAGGCTCTTTAGTGCTATGGGTATTTCATATAATGCTAAGTGAGCTTTCAAAATGCTGCACTCAACCACCCATAAAGGTTTCCTTAGTTTGTTTATGTGACTACTCCTGTCTACCCTATGAGATATGTCACTAAATTAGCCTTGCGGGACCTGAGAGGTGGCATCTACCAAAGGTATTTCTATCTAAATGGACAGTCAGAGACAGATATCTCTGTTCCATACAACTCCATAAAAAAAATCCTGGGATGAACCTATCTGACTCATCAGAGCCATCTCTTTATCCAATGTAATATTGCACCACCCCTAGTTACTAACTTAAAAACAGACTACTAGTTACTAGTTAAAAACAGATCAAACCTACTGGTGAGTACCTCTTGAAGAATAAAAAAACAGCTCGAAGTATTTGTTTAGCAAATCAACAGTGAAATAGACATACTCCAAAGAGAGGAGTACTTTCACACCCCAGACATGAAAATCGGAATCTCCTGTAAATCCTTCATGACACACTGGTGGGGTTAGTGACACTTAAGTGCGTGAAAATGTTTCCTTTGTACATGTTTGATTCTGTCTCTCATGCACCTGTGTGACCAACTGATGCCCACACACACACACACACACACACACACACACACATACACACACACATGTGCACGCACACATACACACACACTAAAGATAACAGCAAATAGCTCATAATTCACAACCAACTCCAGAAACACACTAAACTAATAATTATTCATTATTATGATATCCCAACCAATGGAATTATATAAGGTAGTGCCTTAAAGTTTCAGACGAAATGTTCAGTCAAATTATTTTGAGGCAATTTGAAGAGAGGTTCCTCAGAGGATGAAAGATCCTGACAGATCAAACCAAACATAGGCAACCAGCCACAAATTCACATTCTTCCAAACTGATTAGCATTTTTTCCAGATACAAAACAACACTGGGGACACACTGGCCTAAAGTCTGCACGAGTATAACAGAACAACCACCCCATAATGAAAAAAGAGGGCATGTCTCGCTCCTATCCTCACAATGCCACAGGAAATTATATATTTAAGTCAATCTTTGCTCACACGTCACACTCCAGATGTAATGCATATGAATAAAGACAAAGTAGTACCGGTGCTTTTTGCATTAAGCAGAAATTTATTTTGAAAATAACATTTAACGTACAGGCGTGATTGGTTCCGTTTTTGTTTGAGTGGCCATGTACATGCCCAGCAAATGTGATCTGACAAATAGTGAGCGCTGCATGTGCCTGCCATGGTCTCGACTATTTGTGGAAACTCAAATTGTACTCATCTGAGTGTCTCATTCTTCCACTAGAAAAAGAGGTGAAATGAATGGCCCCCTCCACCCCCTCTGGGGGACTACATATAGCAGAGAGAGAGCAATAGAGGAACCTAGGATGCGAGTTGCAGTGTTTGGACACAGAGATGAGCTTGTAGGCATAGCTGGTATGGGAAGGGGTTTAAAGTTGCAGGGCTGCAGAATATTTGAGGGGTTTTCTTTTTGATAGCAAATGTCAAAATAATAACAACAGCAGACTATATATTTTGACTTTGTCATGCATCCTAAAGTACTTCACAATGAAGTGGAATGACTCCACTGCTTCTAGCAGAATCCAGTTCTCAATTAGAGCCTGCTACAGATAGAGAGAGCTCCCCCTGGAGACCAGAAAAGGCTGTAGCAGGTTTCTGTATGAGACCTGGGGCTTTTAACATTCCTATTATGTAGCATTTGCGTTTGTGTTAAGGTGTTGTTACCGGTCAATATAGTATATAAACATACAAGTTTCAAATATATGTTCCAAAAATATTTTTTTCCCACAGATTTCCTCATGCTCGAGGATGTCTTAAAGGCGTTTGCCGAAGAGAAAACTGAGAAACCAATTTGTAAATGTACAAATACAAATAGTCCCTAATAGGAATGTTAAACAGCCATGATACCCTTATCTGTGACTTCTTCCCAATGGGCCAAATGTTCTGTCCTCACAAATTTCACATGAAAAAACTCCTTTTGAGACCCAGCGGTACCCTTGGTCAACATTTTAGGAACTAGCTCAATCCATTATGGTGCCAAATTTAAAATACGTTACATAGCCCCTCCACCATAATATTATTACTGTCATTATGTCACTATGAAACTTATTATGAAGCAAGATTCACACTGATTACCTTTGAACCACAAAGTTGATTTGTACATGCTTTGGTGAGCTCAGAATATTATAAGTGTTTAGCTTAGCTCAGTGGGTGTGTGGTTCCATTGAAAATGATTAAGGCACCCTCTGATGCCGTATCAGAGCAAACATACGCGCGCGCACAAAAAGCCTCGCTTTTGGACTGTGGGAGGAAACCAGAGTACCTGGAGGACACCCACGCTGACACAGGAAGAACACGCAAACTCCACACAGAAAAGTCTTCAAGCTCTGCACCTTCTTGCTGTGAGGCGACAGCGCTAGCCCGTGGACCACCGTGCAGACCTGTTTATAAACAGATTTATCAAAACCATATAAATCCCCCACACACCTGCAAGTTTTAACCGAACATTGAACAGCAACCAGTGTTCTGATGAAGACCTATGTGGTTTAAATGTCAACCACTTGCGTGATAAATTAAGCATCCTTATATGTTTTTTGGAGCATTAACGAGTGTGCGAGTCTTTTCTTTCTACCCTCTGATGCTGGGGGAACTGTCTTTCAATTGTGAACACTTCTTGCTCAACATTATTGTTGAAGGTTTAAGTTATAATGCATGCTCAAATGGCATTTTAATGCCAGAGTGAGAGTTACACAACGTTCCGGCCTCCCCTCTCTGGGCCACATGAAACCAAGTGGGTTCCCTGGGCTGCTATAGTTGTTTTACAGTGCCACCCAGTGGCCATAATTACACATGTTGGCTTTCAGGCTCTCTATCATTTCATTCCAGACCTTCTAACTGTATGACTCCCAGCACGTCATACAGTTAAGTTTACATTTTAAATAGATACATTTGGTACACAATAAACAAAAACATGGTAATTATGCATAATTACAATATAACTGTAATGTTATTATATTATGTATATGCTGTTTGTACTGTATTTGTACATTCTATATTATATACTGTGTTTATACATTTGGTTTCCCATGATCACATATAATTACAAACTAATCATAAAGAAATTAAAAATATGGTGGTGAGAGATTGCATTTTTCGGATCTGATGAACAGAAGTAGATGTACCTGTGATGTGTACAGATTGCCAGTGGCAATTTTCTGTTTGGCTGTAGTACAATGAATATATTGCTTATATGTTGCCACAGCATACAGTTGCATGTTACAACATGTGTAACAGAAACAATATTGTTATGGTTGTTTTTGAAGTTGTAACATGATGGGTAGTGTAATATAACTAAGTGACATGGAACTAATGTATGACAGCACTGTGGAATACGGCAGCAAAATTGTAAACGGAAATTTTTTTTTAAAGTGAAAGTTAACTGCCGAATATTCTACTAAGACTTGTGTCCATTGTCAGAGATAGGAAACCAGTAGTTCAGGGACTGTGCAACAGGTAATAATGACGTCACTCGTGCTCATGTGGTGAACCCTCCCCTGTCTGCAGATGCACCGTTTCCCCTCGCGCCCCTGTTCCAGCTGCTGCTGCCGCTGCCAGGCCGCCGGTGTCTATGTGAGATCCTTCCTGCCCGCAGTCTAGCATATTCAATGTAGCTAAAACCATGACAGGCATCGCCGCTGCCTCCTTCTTCTCCAACACCTGCAGGTTCGGGGGCTGTGGACTTCACTTCGAATCATTGGCAGAACTCATCGTGCACATCGAGGATAACCATATCGGTAAGCGCCGGGCGATTCGGAAATGCATTTGGTGCAGCTTGGCTGCAGCTCGTCTCGTCTGGTAGCAATGGCCGGCTCAGTGCTCGCGAATGAGCCGTGGTAGCCATTCGCTTCCTGCGTTCTGACAGCGCTGTTGCTAGGTGTGGTATTGATGAGATACTGGCCCAATTTTGCAATGTATTATCACACAGACGTATAACGTTAAAGACAAATTCTAACTTCCTGTATGTAACAAAGGCACAGGGTGGGTGTGGAAGCGCCACTAGCGCAATGCACATTTGTGTTTAGGCAGATAAGTGCGTCGAGGTGTTGCACTGCTCGCCCGAACGATTATCATATGCAGGGTTTCTAGCTAGCTTGCTAGGCCAGGGTGCTAGGCAGGGGAGTTGACGCGACGCATACGCCTAATAAACATGAGTATTTGGTATTTTGTGTCTCTGTTTTATGTTTGTGTGTAATAAACGCACGGAGTGCATTTATTTTTTGTTGGCTACATTACACATTTCGAAAAGTTGGAACTATGCAACTGAAATGAAGTTGCAAAAACATTAAGGACGTTAGCCAGGTAGCCACATAGCTAGCTAGCTTAAGTAACGGGTCTAGATGTTAAAACGAAATTTATATTCGTATTTTTATTGTATTTAGGTGGCGTTGGGGAAACAAACTACGGAAAAGGTGTTTTTATTATGTAACGTCACTGCACGTACAGCTGCTCGGATAACTGATATGGTTAAGTACAGTTGTGCATTCTTCCGGAAACTAACGGTGTGCACAGGAGACTACACCTCACAACTAGCCAGCTAACGTTACAGAACGCTTCGGTGGTATACACTTTTTGTGGTGTCATTCATTTGCTAAGTAAACGTTCACTAAATGTTGCCATGTAGGTATTATTTTAAACACTTATCTTAAATGTGTTAACGTGTTACATATCCACAACTTTGCAACGATTTGCCGTAATTTAATGTAATACAAAACAAATCTGGATTTTTAAACATTTAAGTCCAGCATGCAACCGTATGGCACTTTCTCAGAATCTTTGAGTGACTGATTTGTGTGGGTGTGAGTTATTTCTCTGAAACTACCAGTCCACAGCTGGGTTAAAAGCCTGCATCCAAGCGTAGGTAACGTTATTCATTGCGTTTTTAATTCACAGCTGTGTACAGAACTTTGCACAACAGTGATTTATTTAGCATATAGCCTACATTCCCTTACTGAGGAGAAAATATTGCACGTTCGTATTTGACATATGTTACACTTTGCTTAAATAGAGATTATTTATTTTAATTATTATTTTCTTATTTTTGGCCAGCTTCCTTTCAGATTGCTTATCTTTTGAAGTACAAATGTAAAACCTTCTTCTCAAATGAAAGCTCTGTGATCCTCATTGTATAGTGCCAAAATATGCCATATATGTGTCAGTTAAAAAAGAAAAAAACTTAATGTAGCGATATTTTGATTGGGTGTGTGAATGTGCCCGGTTTCCAACGATGTGCTGAGTACTTTATGTCTTTCTTTGGTTTGTGTTGCCTTGTTCTGTTCTGCTGTTGCTCTGGTTATAGATGTCAGTGGATTGTGCTGTATGTTTGAGTCATGTTTTGCTGTTGTGTACAATGCTGTGTTGTATGGTGTGGGTCAACAGGATAGAGTTTGGTCTGGCAGGAGTGACTGTTTTGTGAGTGACACACAGATGTGTTAAATATTCATGAGCTGTGGTATGGGTTAGACACAGCCTGTCTCTGGAGACCAGTGGGGTGTAAATTAGACTGTCATTCCAGGGAGGGGGGGGGGGGGGGGGGTCAATATGTGTACCCTCCCCCAAAATCTCCACCCATTTCAACCCAGCAGAAAAATCTTGAATTCTACCCATTTACATCCCTCTTTTGCAGGGAGGATGATCAAGTGCAAGTCAGCACATATCACTGTGCTGACAGTCAGGTTGTTTCACATTGACCAAAATGCACCGCTGACCTTAAAGGCTACATTGGAGCACCAGGCCTTTGTTCAGTGAACTGGCATGGGCCACTGGGAGTATATGTGTGCAATCATTCATCTGCAGATTATGAGTATCTGCAGATAAAGTTATTGCAGAATACTGCTTTACAAAAATATGCACAATAAAGCAAAAAAAAACCTTGTTTCTGAAATGCATATATACTTTGTATGATATGGAAAGATGATATATTAGCAGTAGAATTATTTTCACATGTTTCCATTGTAGTATCTTAACACACAGTTATCGTCTAACTCTAGCCTATGTAAAGTCACTGTTTCGTAATTCAACAACTTTGAATTAAAATGCACTTGGTTCAAAAAGAAGCAATTTTTTGTTGTTCCTGAATTTATTTTTTGGAGATATGTGGTCGTGGTGTGATACTGCTTGTATTGAAACTAAATGTATTGAAACCATATTTGCTCGAGGCAGAGCAGCAACCGTTGATCAGCACTTGATCATGCAGAACATCACAGAGATGGCCATGTCAGTTGGCCTGTGCTACATAAGACTGAAAGTAGAATAGCGCAGAGTTGGGCATAATTGTCTGTCCAGGGAGGGAGAGTTTTGATCAGTATACCATGCATCATCACACTTTAGAAACTATCGGTCAATCATGTGTAGTCTGCGTAGTAGCTCAGCTAGCACCTGGTCAAATACACTTATATAAGGAACTGCGTGTCTCCACTTTTCAGAACTGACACGCAATGTTTTGGCAGCAGGCTGGGCCTGCAAATTTGAACGTTTTTTTATTTTTCATTTATTTATTTATTTTTTATAAAGTATAACAGATTTTTTTTTTAAGTCGATTTTTCCTATACATAGCCAGATTGAATTCCATGTCCTGATTTTCCTGATTCCAAAGTTAAATCATAAAGCTTTTGTTATTGCTCCTGTTTCTTCATACCATGCAACAGCAGGATAAAGTTATAGTTAACCATTCATCTGGAATAGATTTGAACACAGTTTGTGTGGAACAAACAGGAAGTCATGTGCCTGTACCAAAAGCATTGGCTTACACTGGGTTTACTGAATCAGTAAGGTTACTGCACCATGCCAAATGTCTGAACCATCAACAAATATTTTTTGTTTGAATGTAAATGTACTAGTGTAAGAATTTGCAGTGGCCTTTTCTGATTTAATTTACGTATATGAATGGAGTTTTCTTTCAACAAATAGCCTACTCTGCTCATTGTCCATCAGCTGTGTACTGCACACTATCATTACCCTGCCATTATGCTACATGACACTATATATTCATCATTAATTTTATGTATGCCATATGCGTTCTACATTCACCTCGGTGCAATCCTTCCGCACCTTGTTCTGGAATTTGTTTACCTTTTTTGGACTTGACAAGGTTGCCTGACGAGGTTGTCTGACATGGTGCTGGTTTTTTCTTGTCTTTTGGAGTTAAAGTTTTGGGTAGACATTCTAACTAATGGTAATGGAGACATGGGTTACTCTGTAACACCTCCAGTTCTAATATCAGCATTGTGTCAATTCCTTCTGTTATACACTGTAGGTGGAAAATAATTTGCCAAGGTGGTAGTCTTACATCTGCAGTTTATGGGTCCCTTGGACATTTTTGTGTTCACCAGCATTCATTTTGTGATGCATTAGTAGGTGTTTAAACTTAGGTCTTTAAACATTTCTGTTTTTTAGCTTTGCACAATAATACAGGAAACGATCACAATGACTATACTTCATAAAGCAGTAGTTTAGCAATTGCAACGATTTGCCATCTAAAAGTAAGGCATAACTACAGAGCATTGCTGCCACAGTGAAAAAAAATGTTCAGCTCAATATCTCATAACAAGAAACTTCTCATAATAACAAGATGCTTTGATCCTTTTAACAACAAAATGATCTTGTTATAACAAGGAAATAGTGTTTTGTAGAGAGAGCTACAAGTTAATACTCATCAAAAGGCACAATTTATTGACATCACCAGGATGTAGCCTATATTACAGACCTAGAGCACCCTCTCCTGGGATTACTATTTTCACACTGAGATATGAATTATAATAGCTATCAGTACACATAGCCTTCATCCAAAATGATACACAGAATTTGTTCAGTGAGGGCCAATTAACTCAATGAGGTTCAGAGAGGCCCTGCACGGCCCCATACCCATTTTCGATAGACTATGTTTTCTCGTTATAATGAGGAGAAAATTTCTTGTTATAAACAAGATTTTTTTTTCTTTATAATGAGATGTGTTGCAGAAGTGCAAATGCAAATGGTGAAAAGTTCACTTGGGTTGAGAATATTCCTATAATGAGCTAAAGAGGTGGCTAAGGTGTGACTGACAAGCAGGATGCTTCCCACATTCCCTTTAAATGAGCGATTGCATCACATATTCTTATTTTCCTTTGTTTGTAGATGCTCTCAAGTTCAAATGCCCATTACATCTTTCATACAATCCTAAATTAACCTCCAAGTGTTGCTGATGATCAATTCTTAATTATAGACAAAGGTTGTCATAAACTTGGGGAGAATGAAGCTTGGGAGAATGATGTACACAAAACTATTCAACCCCTTCTCTTTTGACATGTTGTTCATTTTTTACTGTTCAAAGAGACTTTGTAGCATGCTGAACAGACTGGGAATTGATTCAAATCAGAACAACCCTTACTACTCCATACTTTTGTTCTGACTACTTTCCCATGATGCTGCCTGCATAAGTCTTTGACCACTTCTCTCCAGTTTTGCCCACATCACTCTTCTCATTGATCTGCATGCTACTCTACACTGCTACTCTGTCCTCCAGTCTAATTGTTTGGAACATTACCCTACGTTGCTGCTTTGACTACTCTACACTGCTGTCATGACCCAACTCTACATTGCTACCCTAATGACTACTCCACACTGTTGTCTTTAACCACTACTGTACACAGCTACAGTGCTACCCTAACCACTGTTTCACACTGCTGTCCTGACAGCTATAGTTTTACAGCAATATAAAGCAGAGCAGTGGGCCTCAACTTAGTTGAATGTTTATGCTGTTATGTAAATGTGTCACAGTGATATGTTGAGGTATGTGGTAAGCTTTCTTTGTCTGTACTAGTGTGCTCTGATTTCAAGTTCTTACCTGTTCCTGTATCTCTGACACTGGGCCCCTCTCCAGCTATTTGGTCTATATAACCTTATCATTGTACCTGTACAGCTGAGGTTTGTGAAAACATACCCGACATGTAGATTTTGAAAGAGTGATTTATACCATTATTAAATGGAACAAATGGGAAAAATACAGACAGACAGAACAGATATATTAGAATTATTTTCTGAAAGTGCAGTATTCAGGGATTTGCCATTTCACTCACACTTTTATACAAAACAAAACAGAAATTATAAAGCATTATTAAGAACTTGTCTGTTCTGAAAATAGAATAGTTTCAGAAAAACTGATGAGGTTACTGTGCAAGTAAAGGCCAGTCCACACAAAGAACAATAACGATGTGAGCATCCACACTGATGAATGATAACGTTCTGTAAACGGTGGCACCAAGCACGCGCTGCGCGCTCCAGCTGTGTCGGCAGCTAGTAAATTCTGATCGATTTTGATTGGCTGTCCGTGTTTCTCTCGTGAAAGTGATCCCAACGATATCGTTAGTCACTGTCGTTGTGGTGTGGACTCCGCCATCCACTTGAGTTAGAACGATTTTTAAAATTACATATTTATAGTTATCGTTATAGTTATTGGTGTGGACGGGCCTTTACACAGTGACAGTAAGAGAATCATTGGCAGAAATATTTTGGAATTAAGGGAAGCTGGCAGCCTGGCACACAGCTGGCATGCGAAGTTTCACGGTTTCCCATTGGCTTTCATCACAGCTTAGTGAAATCTACTGCAATAACATTTTATGACCAGCAGAGGGCAGGTCAGCTCTACAGACTTAAGTAGCATTTCCCCTGTTGGAAGTGGCACAGTCGCACAGTGCTCTCAGTGGTATTCAAAACCACTTCCTTTCCTCTTCAGAAAGTGGTCACTTTGTGTGGGTGCACGGGTAAAGGAAGATATTCATGTCTATCATGCTGAACTTCTACAGCAAAACTAATCTGAAAATTTTTTACTTGAAAGATAATACAAGTAATGAATATGTTTTTTTTTATTATGTAAGTCAATATCAATAAGGTAAAGTAATATCATAACATTGTTTTAGTACAGACAGCTGTGTATTGTAGTGTTTATGTAACTAGGCTAAAAATGGCTGTTCTTCCACTAAATGTTCAGCTGTGTAAATTGATATGATGTAAAACACAATCTTTGTAAATCATTCACGATTAGGACGTCCAATAAGCAATTCTTTGAATTTCATGATATTGAAAAAATTGAATTTCAAGATAATATCACAAAGTAGAATTGCAGTTAATAATCAAATACATTCAGGAAAACTAAATATGTGGGAAAAGTACTTCAAAATGTGGGCTTATTAGAGAGAACATTTTTCATTTTATGGATAATTTAAACATTATTATTTGAGGTAATGTTGCTATAATGATTAGGCTCTGTATTTTGTTAGTATTACATAAGTTGGTTGCTGTTCAAGATAATTGTTAGGTACAGCATTTTGGTCTGTTATCTGTTCTTTTTAGAATTGTTTTTCAGCTTAAGTCAGCCTTACTGTAATTCTAGCTGCTCTGCGACTATGTTAATGCTATAGTACTGAGTATGTTTTCACTGTGGTTAAGCAGAAAAGGAGAAAAATGTCAGACAATAACATAAGTGAAGGTTGAACCAGGGTTGGTAAAGCCATGCACAGTGATTACAAAGAGAGAGTGAATATAAAATATAAAAATGTCCCACTGCCATAGAGACAAATTTGCAATAAGCACAAACATCCAACTTAGATAATGGGTATTTGGGAATGTTACCTGAGGGTGTTGACAAACTCACTTTGGCACATTTTATTGGTGAAGGGAAATTACTTCTGTGCAATGTAATTTACAGGGCCATCATGGCTTGTCAAAACCACAAGTGTTGTTAAAGTAAAAATGGTGATGTCAGGTTGATCCACATTATTCATGTGTGTGATAGCACTGCTTACCCAATGTTGTAAGCCTATTTTTTAAACTGAAGTTACAAACTCCACCTAATACAGTTCTGTCGGATTAACACTTTTTCAGTTTTTTCGTGTTGCCTTTGTGAACATTTGGAATCATCCTTCATTTGCCTCTGACACATGCAGAGTTGATATTGCCTGTCTGTGCTGGTGTTTGTTATCTGTTGGGTTTTTGTCATTTGGTTGGGCAGGTCAGTTTTCTTTTCTCTTTTGATTTTTTTGCTCGCATGTTTTCTGAGGTGTGAGCTGAAGTAGAAATGGTCTAAATCACTTATTGAGGAATAATGAGGCAATTAGTGTGCCCAGAATGGAAAAATCCCCAGCCCCCGCCTGGACCCGCTGCCCTGTTTCCGCCCGCTGAAGTGCGAAACCTGGCGCTCCCGCCAAGCGCTCTGAACCCTAATTACAGAGAGGGGTGCTTGATTTGGCTTTTCTTCCACTCATCTGGTGGCCTGCTGCTTAAATGCGCTCTCCTTTCTTTAATTAGGGGCCTGGAAAACAAGCCTGTGCTGTCTGGTCGCTTTCCAGCCTGCTTTTCATGCCAGTAGCCAGCAGGGGTCGCTGCTGCACTGTATCAGAAGCCTCAGTTATAAAACTCTCCAAAGGCCCATGAGAGATAGTCAGACACTGCCACTAGTTGGTTTCATGATAGATCTGCTCATTTGAAACATTATTTTGGGGAGTGGAACTCCTTCATCTCATCATCACAAGTATAAAACATAGCACTTAGACCTTGTAAAACGGATGACATTAATATTGTTAGTGAGGTATTACAGTAACTTGGCATTATGGATATTTTTGGGATTTGTTAACATGGCCCATGTAGTTGAGAAAATACTGTCAACATAACCATGAACTAAAATATCCAAATTATTACAATAGATTGTTTTGGCCTCTTTGCTCTCATCCATAGAGACTTAATTTTATAATTTTGTTTTATGCATATTGTAACCCATTTCTACAACTGGATCTGTTACTGAAGCTATTTGGGTAAAGTTATTTTTTTTGTGTCAGTCTGATTTGATCTGAAAGTTTTTACAACTGAAATCAGCCCTTCCTGATGTGAGTTGAAGATGTTGTGGCAACATGTAGCACGTTCATTTTGAGTATACCAGTTAAAAACACATTATCTGGATCATCCATGGTTCTGTTCCATCCTAATAAATCACATTTGTAGTGTGTGAATACTCTCACCGAAGGACAGTCCAATCACAGTTGCTCTGCCCTAGTAACCACTGCTGTCACAAGGGATGGCTGTGCCCCCCTTAATGTGGGCTTGTTCTCACGTCTGTTATAGAAGTGGCCATGTTCTAATAATGGTTGAGTTCTGGCCTAATGACGGATCTGTCACAATAGTGGTCCTGTCCTAATGATGTCTCTGTGCCAACGATACTCTTGTTCTAATGATGGCCTTTTTCTAACAATCGCTCTACTCTGCCTGGAGCAGCTGTACTCAGGAGACTCATTTGAGAGGCCAGGAATGCTCCCCCAAATCCGAGCGGAAATAATAAAATTGGGAGGCAGCTATTCACGACCCAATCCCTGCACCTGGTGGACCTAATTACAGCTCTACCCCCAGCCCCCTCCCCACAGCTATCACTCAAACACCCCTGTCACAAACACTGATTCATGTAGAATAGGGCTGGATTCATAAACCCTGCTGAATCGAGAGGGGAAAAAAAGGCAGGTGTTGATATTTAATATCGGACAGAATGTGGGCTGCTGATTTAGAGGCTGGAACCTAAATGTCATTACCCTGCCATTATGCTTTTACCAGACATTCGCACGCTAATGAACATTAATTGGGGGGGAAATATTATCACAAATATTGTCACTCATGACAGTTGTATCGTAGAAAACCTATTTAGACGGTGTAGGATTAAGCATAAGAGCTGTGGCCAGTGAGCTTGCATAAATGAGGTGCGCCCAAAGATGGCCCAGGAAAAGTGCATGTCAAATACTTGTGTGTGGAAAAATGTGTCTGTTGAACGTTATCACTGATTTCTAAAAGCATTATTTTGTGTTAAATGCTACTTGAATGGTTATTCTTCCGCATTCGGGCAGAGACGGACACCTTCGGGTGGCACAGCGAGAGCTTTGATTCATACAAATCAGGGTTTAATGCCTGCCCTACCACACAAGCCCACAACATATCATAAACATGTCACCAGGGTGCTGGCCACTGCATGGGGGGTGGGGTCCAGGTGACTGGACCGTGCCTGGGAGCTGTTTGGTGGTGGGTGGGGGGCGGTTGTGCTGATTAGGTTGCGGAAGCTGTCGGCTCCCAGCTGGATACAGAAGTGCCTTCAGAACAGTTTCACGATCGGCACCGCCCCTACATGAAGGCCACATTCTGTCCTGGGACGAGCGTTCAATCTAACCAATATGGGGCCTGATTTACTCATTCGTATTTACGGATTTACTGACTCTAATATTACAGTTTATGACCAGTATCATAACACTACCATGTATGTAGTGAATATTACCAAAAAAAGATACATTTTCAATACTTAATTGCAAATAACTGCTACATGCATTATGGCAGTGTTATGACATTGGTCTTCAGCTATAATATGCTATCACGTTATTATTGGTTATTAGGCTGCGTTATGGTGCTATGACATTCTTATGACAGTGTTATGTAGGTCTTATGGCATGCAGTAAAGTGTGAATCATTTGTCTTGTTGCTACTAATAGAGAATCTTTGGTGTGTTTGCTTAGGAGGGATGTGACAGTAGTTATGTCTCCTGTCCACACTGGAGTCTCATTGCATCGCACTGCTCTGAGCAAAGCAGCAGTTTGGCTCTGCTTGGGAGGCCATGGATTACACTTCCATTGAGCTGCTGTTAAAGTGAATGGGATCGTTTCATCATTGTAAATTGACCAGTTATGACAATCCTTCAGTCAACTCGACGCCATTTATGATGACGGGTTCACCCTGAGCCCAGGTAAGCTATGTCAGGCAAATGTTTGGACGGTTATACTCTGTAAAATAACAGCCTGAATGTGTCTTTAGGTCTCCGCTAGCACTGCCGTGCTTCCACATCACCATTAACAGCTGCCATGCAAAATCAGCCGGCCCATAAAATGTGCTTTTTACAGGTTTAATACTTGACTTTTCTCGCCCTATTTCAGGCCAGTAGGTGGGTCACTTGTGCTTGCACTTGCACCACATTTACAATCTTAAGCTTATAGAGCAACTCCCAAGAAAACTATGACTTAGAGTTGTGTGCTATGCCAAGTCATAACAATTTCTGCATTGCCTTCATATTGATAAAAAAGATTGGAATAGGCCTAGAGCTTGTTCTGTGTCTTTAATACATGGTGGCTTTGAGTTGTTGGATCATAAAAATTTTTAAACGTTGTAATCATCTTCTTTATTATGAACTGATGTCTCTGTCAGCAACGGATACCCCGAGGTTATACATCCATGCTGTTTTCGGTAATAAAACTTGAGCTCTGTGGAGGGGATGAGGGTGTTATTGCACTGTATTTTTCTGAATTTAAGAAGGCTCTCACGACTAGATTCACACTGAAGAATTTATTATCTTCAGTGCTGTATGTCAGATGCATATATAATCGGCGTGTATAATCACTTGGCATGAATGATATTTAAAACATTTAAGAATATCTAAAGCAGGTTAAACAAAATGCAGATTTTGAGCATACGCAATAGCTTCAAAGTTCATAATTATTATTTAGTTGCTTGCCAGATTCATCTGACCTAGGGCCTCTTGCTGAGTTAAAATTTTATATAAGGGAACTACTGAAGAATTTAGAGGTAAGTACTGTGCCGTACACAGGGATATATTGGGACTGGAATTTTCAGTCTAAGTGTAGTTCAGTAGCGAAAAGAAGCTAATGCAGAATTTGAGGATTTATCTTGTTGGCAGTACCGAAAATGTTTGGGGTTTCCCCTTCCCCCTATCTCTCTCTCTCTCTCTCTCTCTCTCTCTCTCTCTCTCTCTCTCTCTCTCTCTATCTCTCATTCACACACACACTCAGTTCATCTGTAGAGGAAGGATCTGGATCTCAGCATCGGACCATTTAACGAATAAACTGCAATAAAAGACAAATGAAGGACCACCTCAGTGGACCACCTGTATGAGCGAGCGAGTAGGTCTGTCCTCGTAGTCATTAACCCGAGCCTTGTACCCCCCTAACCCCCTCTTCTCTGGTGGCCCATCAGGAAGCAGGCACAGCTCAGGGTACACCGCCCTCCCCGTTCCTGCCCGTCCAGGTTACGCCTCTGATTTACTGAGTGTTGGAGGAGATTGATCAATACCTTATTGAGCAGGCCGAGGGTAGTCCCGCTGCACAGTCCCGCTCTGGCTCTGCTCTTGTCGCCTCGTTAGGGATTTGTGTAGCCAACACTTCCTGTACCATTTCCTCCTGGCTGGGGTCACCTACCCCCCACCTTCACACAACATGGCTGTTTCTAACCTATCTAACCGATGGGAGTTTTAAAAATGCATTTTTATAAATACTTCTCACAGTAGATGTTTTATGCATCTGTGTACATGTGTGAATGCATGCATGCCCGTGTGCGTTTGTGCGTGTTCGTGTGTGTGTGTGCATATGTGTGTGTTTATTTAGGGGGTGGTCTTTTTCCAAGAACTTAAATGAATCCTAATGGAACACTTTTGTAATACTGGGGACCGCCCCCTGGGTTCTTGTGGCTGGTACAGAACATTTTTTAAGTAAGATTGTATTATGTGTATTCAGTGAAACTTCACAATACACCAGCTTCTATTTAGCAGAATAGACCCAGGAATGTGTGTGACTGTAGCTGCGTGTCAGTTGGATTTTTGAAGTCCTTAGCCGTGTGTGTTTGTGTGGGTCTGTGTTTTTCCTCGGTCTCCCTGGTGTTGTAAAGGCCCAGAGGCAACAGTCTGCATTCTTTCCTAAATATAAGGTGTTAAAAGTCTTAATTTACAGCGCCCAGTCAGCCAGGGAGAAATTGCGAATCCACACATTTAGCAGTGTGTGGTTTTAATATAAACTAATATGGTTCAAGTTAAACTGCGCAGAAAAATTTGTTTACTCACAGAATACACATAAAACCCAGGGCCCAAGCCTTGCCACAGCATGGACTCATTAAGAGGGAGATGGCAGGGCAGAGTGCTCCTTTGTGCCCAGTTTAATTATTTCAGCTGTACCCTGGGAACGGCATCTGCGAGCCATTATACGTGCAGGCCTTCATTACGCGCAGAGAGCAAACCACTGATGACGCGAAGGGCAGCACTTTGTGACGCTGGCTATCTTCCTACCCCTATCCCCCCCCCCCCCTTGTGCTTAGCCTTGAACAACCCTTGTTAACGATGAATGTTCCAGCCATACAGACTGAGTTGACAGTATTGGGCCCACCTAGCATGGGATTTCATTTTCCAGAACATAGGCTACTGATTTATTTTTTAAATAGGGTAACTGGTCTTATTCAGAGAGAGTTCTAGGCTAGTCGGAACTCCATAAAGAGTAGTAGTTTTTTTAAATGTGTAATCAACGTTAATGGTAAAGGCTTATAAATTTTATACTCAAAATCAAGTCCACTGCTTGATCATCACTCCTTGTAAGTTTGAAAAGAAAATGTAAGTTGAAAACAAAATGTAAGTTGCTTTTGAGGTATTATTTATGCACAGATCGGGTGATATCTCATGTAGCTATGGATTTTGTATATCATTATCAATGCACATTTAAAAAAAAAAAAAAAATTCTTTAAGAAGACCTTAGGATGTCAGCTAACAGCTTCGCTTGTAACCTGGCACTGCATTTGGGTCTGTAAAGGGCCTCTACTGTTGTTGGACACTGCATAAAATTAGCTTTGGTTAGGATAGATCTTGTGTGACAAAAATGGTGATTTGAGGTCAAAGGTTAAAAAATGGTTATGTTGCAAATATTGACTGACTTGCACAAAGCAATACATATTTCTTTCCATTCTATCTACGAGCAAGATATGGGAATGCTGATGTAGTTTAGGAGTTCCAAAATCAGATACCGGTACTTTTCAACTTCTGAATGGCCACATGGGGGCAGTATTTCCACACTACTACTTAGTAAGCGCACAGCTAGTAACTCCGATGTGCTGAAGTCTTTTGCATGGAGTTGCTCCACGCACACGTCAGTGGGCAAGTCTTTTAAAGTTTTTGCTAGTTCACCTCAGGATGGAAGCTGTCTGTATGCAGCATTACAAAGCCACCAGTGTGTCTGCAAAAAAGTGAGGAAATATTCATGTGTCTATTTGACAATTTCAGTATTGTATAGGTGAAGTAAGGACTGTTGAAGCGTGCAAAACTGGAATTAAAAAAATCATGAGACATCTCAACATTCAACTTACATTTTTATGATGGGTGCTACATTTGGGCTGTTATTGTAATAGTGACCAAATTTCAGTGTGAAGGACAAGATCTTCAGAGTCAAGATTGAAGACACTGTGACCTAGAGTGTGTGTGTGTACGTGCGTGCCTGCCTGCGCAGTATGACTAATATCCTGTTCTTGAGAATGGCACACTTCCACAATACCTCCTCCACTAACTGAACCCCCTCCCTCCCAGCCGTGACCAACCTGGAAAGGAATCAGTGGCTAATGAAAAGATGTGTACAGTTTTTTGTTGTTGTTTTATTTCTTATTCATTTACGGTTAACGTTAAGGGGGGCATCCCCGTAGAACTGTGGATAATGACGTACGCAGTACAGGAATGGATCATTTCCCAATGACTGAACACTGTACTGTCTGATCAGTCAATCATCACACGTTACAGAGCCGGCAAGCATGGGAGGAACAGACTATGTCAGCCTGAGAAATGGGGATATTTGACTTGGGGTTCAGTATGTGTATATATATGACCACACCGTGATTAACTTTATGTGAGAAGCTGTGTAGTCCACATGAGAAAGTGTATCTACCACATTATGTTGCCTATACCATGACAAAGGGTGTCCATTTGTTTTTTCCCTTCCTTTTAGACACAGACCCTCGGGTGTTAGAAAAACAGGAGCTGCAGCAGCCCACCTATGTGGCCCTCAGCTACATCAACAGGTGAGTAGGCGTGTCCCTTCCCATGGAGAATGTGCCAAGTAAGGGCATAGAATACAGCCTTTAATCTTGGCTTTGCTGAATAATAATAATCATATGGGATGATTAATGACTGAATAATAATAATAATAATAATCATATGGGATGATTAATGAATAACTTCTGTTCAATGGGAATACCTTTGAAAGATCACTGAAGGTGCTTGTTAAGACACGACGGCCAATAGCGATTTGTCATCCCCGCTGAATTCACCTTCCTCAGCCCTCACCCACTGCTGGAGCTGCTCTTTGTGCTTGTGTTCATGCCACATTTATACAAAGATAAAAAGAACATCAGTCTGTC
Organism: Ilyophis sp. 1 JC-2022; assembly: GCA_022702515.1. Taxonomy (NCBI): domain Eukaryota; kingdom Metazoa; phylum Chordata; class Actinopteri; order Anguilliformes; family Synaphobranchidae; genus Ilyophis; species Ilyophis sp. 1 JC-2022. The sequence continues at coordinate 92,491,493 of CM040406.1, read as the reverse complement.
TGTTCCTTCATTACAGTTGTATGTCATATTTTCCTAAATGTGCGCATCGCATATGAAAGGACAGAGTTTGCAGCAACCGAAGCCATGTCTGAGTAATGTATTTACGCGCTTTGATGATACATTCATTGTCGTACCGATAGTTCACTTTACGCGATGTGGGCGATGTAGCATTTGTGATACCTTGATACATGTTACATAAAGCATTTTAAACTGTGAAGAGCATACAGGGATATTATGAACAGAAAAAAGCTGAGACCTCATTTCCTCTGTGTACTGGAGGCAGTGTCAACCACACCTGAATCCTGCCCCAAATAATGTACTCATGAACTGTGTTCTAGATGAACATTTGAGTTAATGACGGAACACACATACGCACTACTCGCATACACCACCACATGCACAAGCTTCAAAGTACCATCTGGTTGATTAGACTGGGTGAAGCCATCCTGTGGTTGGCAGTGTGTGGCTCACAGAACGCTCTCTCTCCATCTCGTTTGTACGATCTTGTATTTTCATCAGTTCTTGTTTGTCGTGTGGGATCATGTCTTTTCGGCTGTATAAGGACGTGTTTTGGGTGCGCTGAGATCAGGCCTTCTTGGCTATATTAGGATCCGTTCTTGTTGGATATATTTACGCCGTTTCAGCTCTTCTCTGGGATATCGAGTTCAGCTCGTTGTGTATGAAGTTGGATCAGATGTCCTACAGTCAGATAGTCAGACCCCTGTCCGTGCATTATACGTGATCAGACATCTGCTGGAATGGATATTGGGGGAAGGTCAATTGGTCCTGTGAATTTTTTTTAAAAGCAAGTGCCCATTTTAAATAGCCAGAGCCAAAATGGCAGAAGTCAAGTACTCTTGTGTGAGTGCTGCTCGTGTTATCACCATGGAAATGTGCTATGTGAAATGTCCATAAGTCCGCCTTTCTGAAATGCACACAGTGTACTCCACTAGTACCGTGTGCCTTGGCGAAGGGGACAGGAAGTGCTGTTCACTGGTGATGTCTGTCTTGCAAACAGGAAGACACTGTTATGTCCGTTAGTGTCGTCTGCCTTGCTGACGTGGAGCCGTAATGGAGTTGTTACTTTGTTCGCATGAAGACCTGCAGCTGTTCGGCTCAAGGTGTTGCCCCATGCAGAGCCTAAATTAATAACCAATGCCCTCCTCTCTGTAGCAGTGCCATTACAGCGAGAGTAAACGCACTGACCCTATCAGTGTGTGCTGCTGTCTTGTGTGTTTGCGTGTGCGTGTGCGCTCGCATACATGCACATGTTTTCCCTTTGTTCTGTTCAGAAAATGAAAACCAGAAGCAAAGCTTGAATTAAGCTAATTACGCCAGCATATAGCGATTAAACTACAAGGAGTACATTGTATACCATGCTACACAAGAGCATCATGATATCATTTCAAGTTTCAACCCTTGAGAAATGAGCTTCACTTTAATATCGTGTCTGAATAGTGGTTTTAAAAAACTGTTGGCGTCTGGCTGATTTTACGCGCAGGTCTTGATGTGGTTTGAATTTAATCTGTCGATTCCAGTTTTTTTATTAACAATGTCTGCGCTAACATTTAATTTTTATGAGATGTATTTATTAAGACTGTTTTACAATGTAATGTAAAATCTAAATAATGCTTGAAAGTGGAAAATTTAGAATAACTGTTGATTTAAATCTTAAATTATTACTCAATTGATAAATGTTTTACTAACCTGGACATATTTGATAGTGTTAAGCAGGGAACTTAGCGATGTATCTTTTTGAACACATTGAAATAGACTTGTCCTAAAATGCACAGTAAAAACGGTTTGCTAATTCATAACTACTTTGCTGTGCTGCACTATATTTAGATATGATGCAATTAGCATGAACGTATTAACATATGTTAAGCATTGAGTGTGTGCTGCTGATCACAGTGTGTGTTCTTAAAGGTAGCACATGACAGTTCTGCCATTAAGACCTCCTGTTACAGAACATCTTATTGCTCTGTTTCTCTGCCACTCTCTGAGACATAGGAGAGACAAAAGAGAGACATACTTAGTCTGTTTTACATGAGCAGTACAGACTTTACTCTTAGAGCCTGGTTCAGATGTCCAGTTGAAAATACTCCCTTCCCACTTATAAATGTATATATAAAAAATACTCTGAATATCAGTTAATTTAAGGGTGGACACTCTCATTCAGGTAGCACAAATCAGAAATATAATTGTGGGAACCGTACATGTCGACACTTGTATGTGTGTTGTAAACTCTCTCCAGGTTCATGACGGACGCTGCGCGCCGCGAGCAGGAGACTCTGAAGAAGAAGATCCAGCCCAAACTGTCCCTGTCCCTGACGGGGAGCGTGTCCCGGAACAGCGTGTCCACACCCCCCCGGCATAGCAGTGGCAGCCTGACCCCCCCCGTCACTCCTCCCATCACTCCCTCCTCCTCATTCCGTAGCAGTACTCCTACAGGTAAGCCTGGTGCGTGTGCATGAACAGCGTAAGGGCCTACCACGCATAAGCCTAACTGAAATGTGAGGGAAATAGCACACCATCTGAAGCACGTTTTACAACATTCGACTTTTCTCTAAATTATTCCTGTAAAATGAAGGCTTCTGCATCATTACAAGTACAGAAGCTGTGCCTGTCCGTGCTTGTCCTATATGTGTGTGTGTGTGTGTGTGTGTGTGTGTGTGTGTCTTCCTTGAGGGTGTACTGACTAGCGGTGGGGCCGTTTACTCAAGTAAACAAGTACTCGCCCACAGATTCTTATTCGATTAGGAAAAAATTTAATGAGAAAATTGGAGATGTATTATTTTTTGTCTATTGAAAACTACAAGGCACAACCAGTATACAAAAATCAATAAATAACTGCTAACGTCACAATATAAAATCAATATAAAATCCTCAGTTAGTTAAAAGATAGGCAAAGAACTGTATTTTATGTTGTAAAAAGTATTTCACTGAAAAAATGTCAAAATATATTGAGCTATAGTGTTACATCCCATGAGTGAAAAATCTTTTGATCAACTGAAATAAAAAAGACTAACCCTTCCCCTAACCCTTTCCTAACCTCATAAACATAAATCTAATCTTGCCTCAACCCTAACACTTACTGTTTTCCTGACCCTAACCCTAAGTTGAACCCTAAAACCTAATTCTAGTCCTAGATGTTCTCTTAATCAGATCAGATTTTTTCAATTAAAATAGATGAAAAACAAATGAAATGTCCTCAATTGAATAAAAGAAAAACAGAGAAATGTGTTTCAAAGTCATTCATTTTCAAAAAAATATTTCACTGAAAAAATATCAAAATATGAAAACGCTTGCCTTAACCTTTTCACAAGGTTATAAACATAAATCTAAAACCCTAACACTTAACGTTTTCCTGACCCTAACGCTAGCCCTAACCATAATTTCAGCCATAAAACCTAATTGTAGCCCTCGGAGTTATCTTAAATATCAGATTTTTCAATTAAAATGTATGAAAAACAACTGAAAGATCAACAGTTCAATAAAATAAATAATAATGTGTTTGAAGTCATTTATTTCGCTGAAACAATATCCAAATGTAAAGCCTATCGATCAATCTCTTGCTGCACACATTCTTCAAAAGCATGTTCCATATGTGTAGCTTACAAGATAAGATCACACATTGTGTGAGAGACCCTATTTACTGCTGCGAGCATCACAAATTGTTGTTCTTAATTGATACTCTCTCTCCGTTTTAATTGTTTTGCTTTGGAACCACTGTCGAGTGTAAGAGATGGTTAGCGCATTTAGCGCATTTGTTTTCCACAATGGCTCATATTTCATCGTTGTCGTCCTCCATCCCCCTGAGTGCAGTGAACACGAAAGACACAAAACTAGAGGCTTAAGGCTGAATGTTTTGCAGTCTGACGCAATGATTTCGAAGACGTAGCCTCGCTTCCTCTATTTTTATGTCTTTGTTTCCCAGAATAGTTAAATAAAAAAATGTCTATCAAACAATGTCCGTAGCCTATCGGTCTACTAAAGCCTGATAATTATTGGAAAGGAGAAAGCTGTCGGGTGCTGAATCACTTATTGTTGTCCTTGTGTTCTGTGTGAAGTAGAGCTGGAGAAAAGGCTCTGCGACTCCTTTAAGCGGGTCTGCTGCTGTAAAACGGGGTTTAGGCGCCCCTTTAAGAAAATAAAAAACGAAAAAAAACTAGAGTACTCCAGTAATTGCTGTCATCGTGTAGAGAAAATTATAAAATGTCTCACCCCGAGTACTGAATTATTTCATTTTATAACATTTGTATAACATAGGCTAGGTCAAAGTAATTACCCCCACATTTGACTTGCTATATAATCGAGTTAACGGATCAGAGTTTTACAAATGCTACATTAATACATCCTTATTAAACGTGTTCATGCGCTGCGCTGTTTGGTGCTGGAGCAGCGCCTGTAAAAGGTTGTTTCTCTCTGGGTGGCTTTACACACAGGTCTTCATGTGGTTTTAATCTCAATCTGTTCATTACCCTTGCATTAACAATCTCTCTGTGAACACGGGATGTTATGGGAAGTCATGTATTTCTTGTTTCTATAGTTTTGAATCTAAATTGTAGTTTTTGAAAAGGTCAAGTGATCACTGATTTACAGCGTTATTGTAGCCTGTTGAACGTGGACATACAGACCTCCCATTTATGGGAGTAACTCTGTGTGTGGGCGTATAGTCAAATATTATTATTGTGTACAGTGCATAAAGCATATTACCTAGCCTCTAAACTCACATTTTATGTCTGATACAATACATTATTTTACATTTAAATGGAAACTGGGGTTAGCCTTTGAATTTAATGATCACATCAGCAGTTAAACGTTTGTGGGAGGGAGACAAATGGATCAAAGAATTGTCCGTGGGTGCATGTGTGTGTATCCAAGTTGGAGAGAGCACTCTGGGGGATCTGGGAGATAAATGTTTATGAAAATCCACCCAAATAGTTTCAGAAGCAAGAGCTCAGTTCTCACACACGTGCCTGAGAAAGACCTGAAAAAGAGATTCCTGTTCTCACACTCATTGTAGATGCCATGTTCAGGAAAGCCATTTGTTCAACCCTGTAAGTAAAGGAGAACTCCATGCAGGCATTTTCTTTGTGTCTCCTACCCTGTGGCCTGCGGCAGTTGCTTAAGCCAATGTCTGATTAAACCACTCCCATGTTTTATTTCTGTCAAATGTTTTCTCTTGCTTGCCTAATTAGTGTACTTCATATTTTTGTGGTTTTTCTGGCACTACACCAAAGCGGTATGTTAACCCTAAGACCTGTTGACTGAACCAGATTCTTTCCCACACTCAAATTCTTTCCCAAATATTCCTAATTTTCTCTCTCTACTGAGGGCTCCATTTCCATAGAGACAAGGCAGCCCCAGAATGTTGGAACAGTCACTTAGTCACTCCTAGGACCGGTCTGTCTGGTTGGCGGACTCAATATTGCTAATCCAGCAGCACATGTATGTGTACAGAGCAGGGCCCTCCAAGTTCTCAGGAAAGGTAATTACACAAGAATCTGTATATGCTAGGTGTTTTAAGTACAAAGCAGATGTTGAATTTTTAGGTCCAAATGTTTTCAGTCCCAGTGTTGCTGCTGTTGAAACGCAGTGGAAAGGGCGTTCAACATCCGCCAGTGCACAATTATCCCCCCTCCTCTCCACCATACACACACACACACACACACACCATCAACAATGGAAAATTCCCTGTATTAAGGGGGGTCAGGGGGAAGTGGGAGGGCGCAGTAGGGGGATGTATGATTGTGGTTTTCACAGGGAATAGGGGATTGAAGCCATTTATCAGGGGACTTCAAGTCTTCTCCGCTTCTCAGAGCAATTCTCAAATTGATGCTAGTCACCCTACATCCTACAAGTTCATACAGTAAAATCCATATTCTTCATCCATCACTGACACAACCCCCTTATCCTTCTGCCAGGGGCAAACTGCAGTGCTGCGCTCACCTTATGACATCACCTAGTGTGACCCCTAGTCCTCTGTATTAACAGCCTCTCAGGGGCAGCTTTATGGATCCACCTTCCCTTAAACCTAAACAGCAAGGAAGTGAGGAATGATAACCCTCAAAGTGGATGTACACTCTCATAAATTCTTGACAGTTAATGGACTATTTTTTTCCTGCTGGGAGGAAAACGTGGTTCATTTCCCCTGAGAATGCATTTCCAGCTCTCTACTTTTATTCCCATCTTGTGTCATTCTCCTGCCTATTGTCATCTGCGCCGTGGTTTGTTCTCCGAATCATTTCCAGTGAAGGTCTCTCCTTCACCCTCCGAGTCAATCTGTCAATACCCCTCTATGGCTGTGTCTCAAATAACAGGACACTGTCCTTCCTAGGCAGCATTCTACTTTGGCGGCTGTAAGTGAGAAATTGTCTTGGCTAGCCAGTAGCCACCTCACTCCCAGATGAATCTAACATACTAGATGCAGGTTCTTAGCGGGTAATGCTATATTAAATTAATAACCTAGCTAGCTAGCAAACAATAAAATAATCCAAATCCAATAAAGATAATTAAACCTATTTTATTAGCTAGCAAGCTAGTAAAATTATTGCTGGTTATATAACATTTTCTACTCGCATATATTATCCACATTTGTATTACTAATTTATATATTACTGTCTCAATATCTAATATTTGAGTTCTTGTCATATCCACATAAGAAGAAGAAGAAACCGCAACAAACCTCATACCAAATCTGCATCAGTTGTATCCTTGAATTCCATATTTGGGACGACTGCTTTCCAATGCTACCTCAGGATGATGCACCTTTGCGTTTGGGACATTGGCCCATCGTCGTCGCCTTGGTAACGCAGGCCCTGCACTCCTGTGGTGATGTGTTCTTCCTCGTGCCCCCTTTCAGGTAGCGAGTATGATGAGGAGGAGGTGGACTATGAGGAGTCGGACAGTGACGAGTCCTGGACCACCGAAAGTGCCATTAGCTCTGAGGCCATCCTTAGCTCCATGTGCATGAACGGGGGCGATGAGAAGCCCTTCGCCTGCCCTGTTCCAGGCTGCAAAAAGAGATACAAGGTGCTTCGGCCTCTTACCCCCACTCTCACACCTTATTACACATTATGGGCCTGATTTACTGAGACCTTTAGCGTGTGCTAAACCTTTAAGCATCCGCAAAACCAATAACATTACCAATGATCGGTCTTGGTATTTGTTTTGCACCAATGATTGGTTGCGTTATGCTAAAGGTCTTAGTAAATCAGGCCGTGTGTTTGTGTGTGTGTGTGTGTGTGTTTAGCAGACACTCTTATACAGGACAACTTGCATGTTTATCGTGAGGAAATTTACTGAAACAATAAAGGGTAAATATTATAGTCATGGATAAAACGGCAGTCTGCCTCCCTGCTTTCAAACTTGTAACCATCTGTTAGTCCAGTTCAGTCAGGCTTGTCCTCTTTACCATCGTGGGCATTCATGAACATTATCATGGCAGGAGAGGGAAAGATATATACATACATACAGTATTTTCAGTATATATATAATATATATTTCATATAGATACAATATATGGGGGATGGATCCCACAGGAACACATTATCACTTCCAATAAAGAAGTACATGAATTGCTCAATTAAAAATGAGCTATTAGAATACATTTAATAAGGTCCCACCCCCATAAAGCTCTGGTGTGGTGAAACTGTTTATTGTACAGAATGCAGACAGCCCAGAATCCCTTCATAGATACATTTATAAGATATTCTTCATGTTGAAAATGTGATTTAGTTGTTACAGATTGGCTTGACATTGTAAACCCATGTATCCAATCCACTTCAAAAGGCTTCTTTAGTTTTTTATAGCATTTTCCACTCACATCTGGTGTGAATGGTAAAAATGAACTACATACATTCTGACAAAATTAAAGTTGCTGTGCAGGGAGGATGACACTCATCTGAACAGGAAATGGATGCCGGAAACAGCTGATTTGTGGGGAAAGGGCCAGATGTCACATATGGAGGGGACTGAGCCGCATGTTTAACTGGAGTTTAAATGGCTTCTGATAATAAATGGTGTTAGTATGGCATATGCGTTAAGGAAGTGTGTTTGTGACCAGGAAGTAACAGGTTCTGTTCTAAGATTGGGGCACTATCGCTGAGCCCTTGCGCGAGGTACTCGGTTGCAATTTCTGTTGTAAATAATCCAATTATATAAACGTGTAAGTCAATGTAAGCTAAGAGACACTAGATGATGATGATAATACCCAAAACAATTCATTGGTATTTATTACTTATAGGTTATAATTAATTAATTAATTTTGTTATTGTTATACCTGCACAGCCAGACTAGAGTCTGCTGACACTAACACTATTATTCTCTCACAGAATGTGAATGGTATAAAGTACCATGCCAAGAATGGCCACCGGACCCAGATCCGAGTGCGCAAGCCCTTCAAGTGCCGCTGTGGCAAGAGTTACAAGACATCTCAGGGCCTCCGCCACCACACCATCAACTTCCACCCGCCGGTGTCTGCTGATATCATCCGCAAGATGCAGCAGTAGTGCCAGTCAAGAGTGCCAAGCAACCCTCCTCCTCTTCCTCTAATGAGGAAGACTCCACCCCTTTTACGCTACACTACACAATACTTTGATTGCATGCTTTAATTACTTTATTTTTTATTTTTTCTCCTGTATTTTGGAATGACGTATCTTTGTAGAGTTCACGGTTTTTTGTACGTTTGCACATTCATACCTATCGTACTTATTTTTCGTTACTTTTGATATATGGTGCTAATTGTGAAAAATGAGAAAAAGAAAAGCGTAATTTGAAAAAACTGACCTTGGACGGTTTAGGCAGCAGCGAGTGATCATGCTCTCCTTGTGCACGTATGGCCAGGGTGTATACGTCGGGCGGGGCGTGAGGAAGGACAAAACGAGTGGGTTGGGTGGGAGCTCAAGGAAGGCTGTGTAATGGTCATAAAGAGAGGCTAAATGCGCTGAGGTTTGGACTCGCATGAACCAATCAAAGGAACTTAATTTGTTGAAGTCAGCTAGTCAGACATGATCATATGCAAATCTCCATTTTAGAGTTTCTGAAGCCTCACTCTCCCATTGGTGTTAGATCTGTTGTGAGAAAGTCCTTCTCTGCCAAGACTCCACCATTCCAATGCAGTGTATCAAGAGTTAAACCTCAAGTTTAACAAAAAAGGAAAAAAACTGAATGTTTGTAATATAATATGGAATATTACCTGATATATAAAAGAAACTTAGATATATATGTATATATACACTTTCATAATCAAAAAGAAGTTATTCTTTATTTCCAAGTTTTATTTTTTACTGTATTTTGCTTTTAAGACTATGTTTGAGAGAGTTAAAAGGTTAAAAGATTGCTTTCATGTTATTGAGTGTTTTTTTCTCTTCAGACCCGGAAGACGACTTGGTTATGTTAACGCCAAACAAACGATCTCAGGTCAACATTCGCCAGCGTTTCAAAACTGTAATCCTGCCCAAATATTCCCACAGTATTTAGCCTGAGCTGTTCCACTGCTACCTTTGGACTTTGACTGGAGTCACTGCTCATGCCTGTCTCCAGACCCCATCCTGAGGCGATGGAATGGTTTCCTTCATCACCTGGGTGAAGTATTTAAGCACTTTGTAGTAACCAGTTGCCAATAGAGTTTGGATGCTCCTCGTCGCCAACGTCTCCAGACCGCCGCACGATTGCATGCCTGCGGTCATGGAGAAAAGTCAATGGAACCGATCGTTACTGTAGAGGTACTAGTCAAGGGAAATCTTTTCACCACGCCTTGTGTTTTTTCTCGTACGTTGTGAGTATGTATGATCTCCGATTGCCTTGTATTGTAGATCACAGCATTCCAGTATATTATGCCTGTGTAGCTTCATGGTGAAATATCTAGTATGATTATTATCGATAGTATTGTAAACATTTCTTGCAGTGCTGGTATGTATTATGGAGAAAGCTCAAGCCCACACTGTGTTACCATTAGCACAGCCTCCATCTGGACAGTGCTGTCATCACAGCAGCCCCTGTGTGTTCTTAAGGTACATGTTTTTATGGATGTGGCTTACCTGCCTTGACCACACCCACCTTGTAAACCACACCCACAAAGGAGAGGGAAAGTCTTGCTACAATGTATTGAAAAAAAGGCACAAAATGAAACAAAAGTATTGTTCAGGCATTCCAGAGACGGTTTGTTCCTATGTTTTTGACCAATCTTGGACATGTAGGACACAGCTGTCAAAAGATTTTTGATTTAATTTCTGTGCAGAGCCAGAGGAATCCGGAGCACTTAGTCATGCCATCACTGCATGGATTTGAATATTGTAATGGAGTTACAGTTTATATTTAGCTTAACATTGTGACAGTATTATACAGCAGGTATGGAGGGGACTATTTTGATATATTGTGTATAGTGAATGTATCGTCATGTGTCTGTGTAAGTGCTTTAAATTATATTTTCGTATGTCTGTGGACAACAACGTTCCCAATGTGTATGAAGGCAAACAGGTTATGTTTTGGAACTGAAGGTGATTTACTATGTCAAACTTTCCTTAAAAAAAAAGCTGCTTCATAAATGTAAATCTGATTACATTTTAAAGATTAAAAATGCTTCTGCTCGGAGTGTGACATTTTGATTTAATGCTTAAATGACGTGTGTATTGTAGAGGGTGCTTGTGCTCTGAGGTAGTGAAGACTATCATGCTGTAACGTAAGTGTGCTGTATGGCGGTACCTTTCAACATTTCATCTCAACAAACCTGGGGGTATTTCACAAAGCAGGATTAAGAAGTTAACCGGCTACTTTTTGTAAATATTTAGAATTTGATGACGTCGGATTGGATGAGAGCATTGGTTTCTTTAAAACGTTTACATAAATGTTAGCCGGCTAACTCCTTAATCCCGATTTGTGAAATGCCTTCCCAGGCAGCACTGCAAAAAGCTCTCCCACACAAATGGGCCATGGATTGACATATATAGACTTATAGGCTCCAATGCATTCCAAGTTACCAATAAAAGTAGGGGTTCATCAGTTAAGGTCCAAGGTTAAATCAAACTCATATGACTAAACTCAAGGTATTATTGACCAATGGCTTGCCGTGAACTTTCACTGCTGTCTGAACACAGCCAGACCCTGTACGGAACAAATTGGCCTAATTTTTAGTGGACCTTTCCAAAACCATGGATGCTAAATACGAACACTTACGCCCCGAACCCACCAGACACGCAAGCGCACGCGCACACGCTCTGCTGCGCTTCACTTCCGCTCCCATGTTAACGAATTGCAGCGGTTCTCACCTCGTGGAGCGTGGAGCTCATTTTTCCGCGCTGGGCGGACTTTTCTGGGCATCCGCATGCGCAATCTCATAGAAATACATTGTATATGCACAATATCTGCATCATATCACCACATATTAATATTTTTCAACTTACTAATAGTTCTACTATTGTTATTAATTATTTTAATACATATATTTTAATATAGGCCCTAATGAAAAAGGAGACAATCACCATTGTGGGATGAAGTTAAATCAAGTCATACATTTTGCATATAACCAGTTATTCCCGTTTTTCTAATGCTTTTTCTTCATTATAGTATACATATTTGTTCAATTAATTAAGACTATGCTTACTTCTGTTTTTATTGTACTGATATCACTATCGATTTAAGGTACGACAGAATAGCTGCTAATTCTGCTATAATTAAATGTTTAGAACATGTTGATTACTGTCCCAAATAAATAAAAGGGAACTTTATAAAGGAGGCATTGTCTTGTTTGCTAAATTGCTAAATTTAGCTTTTAAGCAGTAAAATACAGTCAAGCCGGAAAGTGCACACCCCTTTCATCTTCTCCACGTTTTATTACGTTACAGACTTAACTACAATAGATTGAGTTCATTTTTTGCCTCAAACATCTACACACAATAGCCAATGATGACGAAGTGAAAACAGGTTTTTCAAAAATATGCAATTTTATTTTACTGACAAAAATAGGTTATTTATGGGTTACATATCTGTACACACCCTTAACCTAATCCTTGGTTGCTGCAGCTTTGGCAGCGATTACAGCTTCAAGGAGTCTTGGGAAAGAAGCTACAAGCTTGGCACACTTGTTTCCGGACATTTTTGCCCATTCCTCTTGGCATATCCTTGCCAGCTCCGTCAGGTTGGATGGGGAGCGTCGGTACACAGCTATTTTCAGCTCTTTCCACAGATGTTCAATTGGATTCAGGTCTGGGCTCTGGCTGGGCCACTCAGACATGCACAGACTTTCTCCGAAGCCACTCCTTTGTTCTCTTGGCTGTGTGCTTCGGGTCGTTGTCATGTTGGAAGGTAAAACCAGAGCGCTCTGGAGCAGGTTTTCTTCAAGGATCTACGTGTACTTAGAGGGAAAGATGAATGCAGCTATCAGGACTAGTCACCCCATTCCCGCTGCTGAAAAACATTCCCATGTCATGATGTTGCTACCGCCATGCTTCACTGTAGGGATGGTATTAGCCAGGTGATTAGCGGTGCCTGGTTTCCTCCAGACGTGACACTTGGTATTCAGGCCAAAAAGTTCCATTTTGGTTTCATCAGACAAGAGAATCTTGATTCTCATGGTTTGAGAGTCCTCTAGGTGCCTTTTGGAAAACTTCAAAAGGCTGTGCCTTTTACTAAAGAGGGGCTTCCGTCTGGCCTCTCAACCATAAAAGCCTGATTGGTGGAGTGCCGCCTGGATGGTTGATCTTCTGAAAAGTTCTCCCATCTCCACAAGGATACGCTGGAGCTCTGTCAGAGTGACCCTCGGGTTCCTGCTCACCTCCCTGGCCAAGGCCCGTCTTCCCCGATTGCTCAGTTTGGCCGGGCGGCCAGGTCTAGGAAGATTCTTGATGGTTCCAAACTTCTTCCATTTACGGATGATGGTGGCCACTGTGCTCTTTGGGACCTGTAAAGCTGCAGAGATTTTTCCGTACCCTTCTCCAGATCTATACCATGACACAATCCTGTTTCTGAGGTCTGCAGATAATTCCTTTGACACCATGGCTTGGAGTTTGCTCTGACATGCACTGTCAACTGTGGGACCTTATATAGGCAGGTGTTGGCAATCCCCAATCATGTCCAATCAATTGAATGTATCACAGATGGACTCCAATTAAGTTGTAGAAACATCTCAAGCAGTATCAGTGGAAACAAAATGTACCTCAGCTCACTTTTGGGTGTCATACCAAAGGGTGTGCACACTTGTGTACATATATTTAACATTTTGGTTTTTAATAAATTAGCACAAATGTCTAAACCTGTTTTCACTTTGTCATTACGGGATATTTTGTGACAAAAAATTAACTCAATCTATTGTAGAATATGTCTGTAACGCAATAAAACATGGAGAAGGTGAAAGGGGTGTGCAGACTTTCCGGCTTGACTGTATATGTAATAGCAGTATTTACTTAACCATTATTAAGGGAAGCTCACAAATCCAGAATGTAGATTGTTTGTTTGTATAGCGCAGGGGAGTCCAAACTTTTTTCACTGAGGGCCAGATGGAGAAAAATGATGACTACCACGGGCCACAGGCTATTATATAGTGCGCTCAGACATGTGGCATACAGTTGTGCCAACATCACTTAGATTTCTATTTAAATTAGGCGAATAGTATTATAGCCTATTAAAAGGCGAGCTTGAAGAGATTTTAAGAATTTCACTCACCAGTGACACTTCTAATGAGAACAGTGTTGTTGTGCCTTGGACTGAAGAATCGCTGTGATGTCGGGCGTGAGGTTTGTAGATGCGATTCGCAGGACATCGCAAAGGTTGACTGTCTGTTATCTTTGATCGCAAACGGCTCTTGTTTAGCGTCATCAGGGAAAATGTTTGCTCACATATGTGAGAGTATATCAGAGTGGTAGATCACGTCCCCATATTCTGTATCCATTTCAGACAGGAATGCCCGAAATTCTCTGTGATTGAGTGCTTTCGCACAAATTATGTTAATAGTTTTCACGACTGTATTCATGACATCGCCCAGTTTCGTGACTTTGGCGCATAATGCTTCCTGGTGTATAATACAGGGCAATTTAACAGCCTCGCCCCCAGACTGCAAACCAGGGAAGCCATTCCGTTACGCTCACCTATCATGACTGGAGCACCATCTGTTGTAACTCCACACAACTTGTCCCAAGGGAGATTCCGATTTTGAATAGCAACTGACACAGCTTCAAAAATATCAGCTCCTTTCGTTGTTCCAGTCAGGCTCCGAAGGTCGAGGAGCTCTTCAGTAATGCAAAAATCATCGTCAACCCCCCGCAAAAAAATTAGTAGCTGAGCCGAATCTGTTGTGTCGGTACTCTCGTCACACGCAATTGAATAGAAAAGAAACAACGGAGCTTTGTCTGATATTTGCGCCTTGATGTTAGCTGATAAATCCTCGATTTGCCGGCCCACTGTGTTTCTCGCAACACTAACGTTGCAGAAGTCTTGTTTCTTTTCTGGGCATACAATCTCCACAATTTTTGTGACGCACTCTTTTAATAAAATCACCCTCTACAAAGGCCTTTCCATACTTCGCTATTAGCTTAGCCACCTCGTAGCTAGCCCTGGTAGCATTCTGCTGCGTTTGATTAGCACAAAAAAACTGGGTTTGTTGCAATGATAGGCTTGCCGCCAAATGCTTTGATTTCTCTTCTCTGGCTGCTCCAGTATATGCCTTAAAAGACGCATCATGTTTTGTTTTATGTCTCTTAACGTTAAATTATTTTCATCACCGCTACTGATTCCTGGCAAATTAAACAGACACACTTGCCTCTGTACTCTGAAAAAGTATTAATTTTGCCATCGTGGCTGGAATTTCCTACATTCACTAGCCACCTTTCGATTCTTTGCAGTCGCCATGTTGATAAGAACACGATTTGTAGGCTACAGGAACGTTGGCTAGCTAACGCATAAGATAATTTTTTGTTTGGGGGGGGCGCAAACTGCTGATCTGTTTTTAGAGTTGGGCTTTTACTATGCTGCCCCCTAGTGTTAAAAAAACAACAGCATTTTTTTTTTCTCATTTGTAGCAGCGGGCCAGATTTAATAATTCTTCTGAAATGTTTCGAGGGCCGCTTTAAAATGCTTCAAGGGCCGCAATTGGCCCGCGGGCCGTAGTTTGGACACCCCTGGTATAGCGCGTCTCTGTCGTTCACGGAATGCGCTCCGAAAAAGCAATAAGCGTCTGTGCGCTTGCGCGTCTGTGTGCTTGCGCGTCTGGTGGGTTCGGGGCGTCAAGGCGAGCTTTGTACCCATTCTCCCATGGATGTGCCATTAGCATTTGCTGTCCATGACCGTGAAACCCTCCCCAAACATTTGTTAATGTAGTGACATCAACGACACGGACAAACAGTGCCAAACAAAGACTTTATAAGATTAGTTTACACAGGACAAAGAAAGAAATGAGACTTGCTAATCATAACTAAAGAATATAGGCAACTAACATAAAAAGAATCATTGATAAATATTGCGATCTAACAGAAGGTAAAGTCATGTGTGTGCATGTGAGATGGGTCAAAGGTTTGAGGAAGAGACCTGGAGTCACATTGTGAGGGAAAAAAATATATAGACTCTAAGCATAGTTACTCATGTGACATTATTTTACTTCGTTTCTTCCCATAAATATAGTGTAATAATGCGGTGGTAAACTTAAAAATTATTTTAAAATGGATAATATAATACCATGTTATAATTTTAACTAGAGCATATAAGCGGTTGCACCTCTTTAACCCCAAAGCAGCGACCAAGTTCACATACTTCAATCAGAGGAGGTCTCATCCTCCCCAGCCTTTAGTTCCGTGTGCGACTGCCACCGCGACGTTTATGTGCCCGAGCAAAGTAAACGGTATAAACTGCAAACCAATAAAGTGATACAGATCAGGTGGCCCTCAGATTCACGTCTTCGTTTCGTCTGTGCGCCCGAGCCGCACAGATGACCTGCGAGAGGCGGAGCTGTCCTGAGAACTGAGGGTCACCGCTGCTCTCCCAGAAATCTTAGTGAGAAAGGAGGCTAATTAGAACTTCAGGTACAAACCACTGCATGCGACTCTGCGCGCTTACCGCTTGGAACGGCAGCGCAAACTAAATAGTATAAGTAGCTTGACGACGACTACTACGGGGCGATGCTAGAGTTATTTTCACTGTGGCTGCGCTTTTTTCGGGGGGTTTTTCTAGTTGAACTCGAGGACGTTGCCGTCGAAGTGCGTGAGCACGTGCTTCTCGAACAGCCGCTGGTCGCAGTCCAGGGGGAACTGCTCGCTGCACATGGGGCACACCTTCCAGTGGCTCTCCACGTGCTCCTCAAATTTACTCTGGTCATAGTTGGGGGGGAAGATGACTTCGCACAGTGGACAGCGCTTGTGAATGTCCAAGCTGTAGGGAAGGGAAGGGCAGAGAGAACACGCATTGCCTTCACATTAAAAACAAACAAACAATTCATACTCATACACACACACTGTCCACACCAACATCTTTTTTACAGCTCTCTGCAAGCGATGCTCAATTACACCCTTTTCTTTTGCACACCATGTAGGCAGAGAGTGGGTTTGTTTTGGATTAAAATACCAAAGGATACAAAAACTACGTGTTAGTTTTGGACAATAAATGAAAGGAAAGCTGTCCCTGTCTCAGCTGCTTGATCATGGGATAATGAAACCACAGCCATGTTTGGGGAACAAAACAACCAATTAAAAATGTTTAAGAAATATCATTATGCCACTATCTCTAGAGAGCACACATTGCAAAACAGATTGCTAACTACAGCGCAGGATGAGAGGGGATGATGTGTCTCTATGAAACCCCACCAGCGGTGTACTGAACAGGATGACAATGGCCATCCGGCCCTGTGCTAACATGGGTGAGCTCCCTAGGCCACAGGGTGACTCGATATGAAGGCACAGCACTGGGTCTGTTCAAACAGACATGCTTAATGCAAGGTGCAATGTACATAGCATTGGGTAAGGTTCAGTCCCAGGCCTGTCCCCATGCTAAGGCATAGTGAAGGAGGAACTACAGAGGCTTTCCTCTAAACTCTGCACTTCATGGCTCTCAGGCTGATAAGAGTTGTATTGCAAGGGGCACGTTACCTGGAGTCAAAGCAAAAGCGAGTCCGGCCATCAATAAGGAGGGGACTTTGGAGGTCGCCTGCCACTGGCTGCTCAGCATCGCCGCCCTCCTGGAAGAGATAGATCTGCCTCAGCCAAATGTAGTCAACTATTTTCTCAGCGCATCAGGATCTGTGATATGACCTTAAACTAGTGGGAAAACCTCTCTACAATATGGACAGTCTGAGCCCAGAAAAGCTATTCACATGCAACCTCCTCTCCCCTAGGAAACTTAGGCCAAAGAATCCCATATTACTATATATCCGCACCATTACGTCATTACAGTCCTGTCGGCACAGCACAATAGCAGTAATTTATCCATGCTGCGTGCAGGGGTTGCTGAAATTGGCCATGCATAATGTATTTCTTCAATTGGAGAAGTTGTTTAGCTAGGTGTGAATTGTGTAGTGAGAGCAGCCTTGTGAATGTCTTATTTCCACTCTAGATTGCAGATTAGTCACACAGAGTGCTGGGGTTCACTCGCAGACTTCCCCCTTTAGCTTTACCTCACTGGTAATAATAAAATGGCTGAAACTCTCTTAACGACCTGCATTTTGAGCTCATTAGTGGTGAAGAAAATGGCTGAAGTTCCCTGTAAATTCCTGTACCGCCGGTTCATCCTGGTATGAGAGGTACAGAAAGCTGACGGGGTGGGCAGGCGATGACACGGGGGGAGGCAGAAACGGTCCCCAGCAGAGAATTCCAACACTGGGGTCATATTTGTGGTTGAGAGTACTCACGCTGCCGTGCTCCTCTGGGTCCTCCAGACCGTCGGGGGGACTCAGGTTTCGGGAGGGCTGGATGCATACGACGTTACTGTCCCAGGAGGGGGGTCCCACGGGCGGCAGTATGGGCATCTGGTCTGAGGGGAACTCGCTGTCCGCTCCATCTAGGGAAGAGAGAAGGGCACGAATTGCTGTAGGGACACCGGAACGTCTCCACGGAAACACATCAGTTCCAAGCAGGGTGTGAAATTAACACCAGCCGCCAGCCAAATTCTGGTAAAATTTTAATTGTGGCTGGTTAGCAGCCACTTTGAAAGATAACCAAACGTGTTGTGTTATAATGTAAAAGGTAATGTGGGTGGTAAAATATTGAAAATGGCCGGTGATTTTTATAAATCCACAAGCCACTCTGGCCGGTGGGTGAAAAAGTTAATTTCATGCCCTGGTTCCAAGCATTTTAGGTCTATGCGCAAACTACAGAGAAGAACCCTACTTTGCATGTGCATGTAACGGGGAGAGGGGATGTGCGTCTCACCCGCGGGGTCTGGAGTAGAGTACGGGTTCCCAAACTGCAGCTCTGTGGACTGCTGGGCCACCAGGGGAGCTGGCAGTGCATCCTGGGTATACGGGAGGGGGTACTGCAGGAACATGGGCTGGCCGCTCTCCAAGCTGGAGCCCTCAGACACCAGAGCCCTCTTTCCCTCAGAGCTGTTCTTCAGCCCCTGCCAGACGGAGACATATGCAACATGTAGAGCGTACGTCTTAGCGAAATTAAATCCATAAAGCAGGCTTCAACGCACCACTGGGCAGATACATTCCCACTGCGTTAATACATCTCACAACTGGAAACCGTAGTGCCATGACTGAGCAATTTTAAACAGAAAACGTTAACACCGCAACGTTAATATTTTTCAGCAGCAGTGCTTTCTGTAGCCTTCATGACCGATCATTCTAACCACAAAATTACAAAAGCAATGAAAGAAATGTTAAGACAGAATTATAAAGGGTAGCACAAAGCTGATTGTGAAATGCATCACGCACAAAAGCTTTTAATTTCCTGTATTTGTTGATTCAATACAAAGCGAAAACATTAAGGACGATTTTAAGGAAACTGACAAAATACATACATTCTGTGCATAAAGTAAACCTTTTGAACTTACACAAAGATGTATCTCTTCTTGAAACCTGTAATCAGACACACAAGTTTCCTGTCCTGCATCAGTTTCCATCTCCCTGACAACGGCACACGCCACAATCTTAAACACAGAACTCCGGCACAGTGGACTCGCACACAAACAGTTTAATTGGCTCCCTAAATAAAAAAAAATAAAAAAAAAAACTCATTTTCAAAGGAATTTTAAGTCCGTTTTTTATTGATGTTTTTCAGCAGGCGCCAATTTCATTTATAGAGTCAACCTCAAACTGGGTCATTTTGCCCTTCTAAGCTAAAACCGTGTTACCTTTCAGCTGTTTCAATGTCAGTGCGGATCTCGCTGTGGTCCGCGGTAATTGAATGGAAAATAAGTCATCACTCGTTTTTGCCACTCCAATTAGAGAGCCGTGATAAACCCACATGAGAAGCAGGGCCAAAAACGGCGTTCTCAGCTTTAAGGAGCCGTCTTTAAACGTCAGAAAAGAGCGCTTACCTCTTCAAGCTTCTCCTTCTGTTTGACGAGCAGCGCCACGTTCTCCTTCAGCTCTTTAACCTCCCGGCCCTTCTCCGCCACCTGGCTCTACGGCGCAGAAACAGGGACATGTGAAGCAACCAATTATTATTATTATTTTTTTGTTTAATTAAAGATTCTCATTTTAAAATCACATCAGGAGTTATTGCTGGAACCAAATATTACCAGAAACACGGATTAGAAATATGGTGACTCGGTGAAGTGGGTCACGTGTCTGAAGGCTTCCTATCATGACAACTTGCTAAAGTAATCCCTCTCCAGACACTTACAGTCCCAAGGTTCGGATGAGACGCTCGGAGCCAACAAACGCATTAGGCAGGCGGAGGAGAAGGGATCTTTCAGTATCCATGTCTCACTGTCTCCAGTCTTGGCGTAAACAGCCGTAAAAGCTGTCTCCGTGAGGACCGCTTCGTAAACCATGCTGTCCATGTATTTATGTCGATCTGCAGATAATATCGTAGACTGCCTCTTTGTTTAAAGGAGTGATAAACAGATGCTCTTTTTTCGATGGAAAAACGGAGAGTTCAGAGTCTCGGAGCGTAAGATGATATTGTGCAACCGCATCCCGGCAGACCCTGCTGACCTTGTAGTGACATTCCTCACGTAACTGATCCCATGGCAACAACCTTCCTTTTGTAAAAAAAAAAAAAAATTACATTTTATATCCCATTTTGACTTTTCTCCCCAATTCTGAACGGCCGATTGTATTTGCAGTTCAATCCCACAGCTGCAGTGTTAACCTCTCAGGGCGCGATGCCGGCTGACCCTTCGCGATGCCGGCTGACCCGTCTCTTCACTCCGCAGTCCCTTCATGCGCAGCTGCAGGCGGACTGCAAAGCTAACGACTGACCTGAGGAGTCATTCTCGCCCAAAGCAGCAGGGAAATCCTGCCGACTGAAACCCTCCCCGGTGTTACAGCCCGTTACGCTCCGGCCACAGTCCACACCGGCGGGGTCAACATTCACTTCCAGAGCGTGGGCCGCGCTATCCCGCTGAAAACTAATGCTTTAGCACGGAGCGCCATTATCACGGCAAATCCTTTCCCCATTTTTGCCTCTTACAGGATCTTTGCTCATCGTCACTAAGTGTTCCTCATTGTTACTGATCAACTAATCAACAGACAGTGACGTTTATCACAAGCAATAGTGGTGCATGCATCACTCACCTCATACAAGCGATATATAATGGACCGACTAGTGCAGGGTACGGACTTTGCACAAATGACAAATGGCAGCAGATGCAACTGTAACCAACACAGTGCTAACGTTACTGGCCATGCATAAGCAAAGGATTTGGACAAGTGTGGTACACGCCATTCATCTTACAGGCAAAAAGACTGTGGTATATGTGATTGACCTTGAACACACAATGGACAGAGTGGTACACGTCACTCACCTCGCACACGTGAAAGGCTATATTGCCACCGACCTTCAGACAGAGAGAGCCGTACACTAGCAGCGAATTTTACTGGCTTTGTTGAGATGACACAAATCTGTCAACGTGACTCACCTTGTATCGATCCTCCTCTGCCGCCAGCTGCAGCTTCAGGCTCTCGTTTATCTTAACCTGCTCCTTCCATTTCACCTCCGTCTTCGCCAGCTCTTCTGCGAACATGCAGCTCCGCTCCTTCTCCTCCTGCACAGAAGGCACGTCAAGCCTTACATGCATTCAGACATGCGTCCTTACAACGGTCATAAGCTCATGCATGCATGCACACGACCCTACGACACCTACACTCATCATATGCATACTGTGCACAAGAAACATTGTTACCACAGCACGCGCAAGTCTCTGTATACATAATACACAATGGATTGCGCACACACGCACGCACGCACAATTCACTTACACTCAGCATCTGTTTACATTTCTTGTACTTGTCACTTTTCTCAATCACTTCTTTATTGATGCCTTTGAGTTTCTCCTGGATAATTGCATCAAGTGCAATATTGGAAGATGTTGGACTCCCTAAAACACAGAATTTCAGGTCAGAATTCTCGCCCTCCCAGCTCATCAGATCAGCTGTGGCAGAGACGGGTGGTTCACAGATGAGGGTGTCCGTGTTCATACCTTGCACGGAGATCTCCGGGCTGCCTGACTGCGGGCTCCCAGGTATCTCTGCTGCCACCCCACTTTTCTTTGACTCCTTAAAAACAACACTGATACCAATCAGCCAATCAGCAGACCCAGGGCCATCACTGACCAATCACAACCTGCCGTCAGCAGCACCTGCACCGGAGTACAGGTTACCTAATGCTCAGTTTTCCTACAATCAAAAACTGACTGATGTTTGGATGTACAATAAGTAACAATGGACCAATGACAGCTCTGTACATATAATGACCCTGCAGGTGTGATGGCGTCATGGCAGTCATGTACATCTACACTCTCTACAGGTATGATGGATGTCACAGTGGTTGTAATAAATATTGATCCTGTAGATAAAACTGGAGTAAGCCTGCCTGCCCTTATAGGGGTACAGCACCCCACATGCCCACGGGGGACGTCACTCACCCCAGGTGTACAAGCTACAGACACGGGCGGGCTGCATACTGCAGGTCACTCAGCCCCTGTAGTGGGAGACATTGGCCTGAACTCACCTCTTGCTGCTCGGAGAGTTTGGCCACCTGTCTCTGTAGTCTCTGGCACTCCTTGTATTTCTCCTTGTAGTGATCCGCAGCCATGTGTAACCTCAGCTTGAAGTCCTCCACCTCCCTCTGTAGCTCCGCCTCCTTCCCAGTCACAGTGCCCACCCCTCCTTTAGCCCCGCCCTAATGGAAAAGACAGGCAGGATTTAGTGTCACTACAGCACTGATACAATGTGGAAGATACAATTGGGGAATTAAGTATTGGATATCGTATTTGCTGGTACTCTGACAAGCGATACTATAACAGCTCTGCATTTGAATGGATCTCTATGGGAATTGAGGGTCTGATGTATTAAACTAGCCTTTAACCATCACTCTGCTGCCCTATTGAACTTTATGGAAAAATAAGTAATGGCGTATTTAAGACCGTAATGGCGTATTTTCGGGGGCAGGTAAGTCTGCATTGATGCGGACTTGCAAAAAGGGCGGGTAGAGGGTGCGAAAAAAGTCCGCATAAGCGCACTTAGCAAAAACGGACAGCCCTAAGCACTGACAAGAGCACGGCTTTGAGTCTACGAGTCCAGAGAATGGGATTGAGCCATAGCGGCCTAATGAAAGGTCAAGACGGCTGCCTAAAGGCAGGATACATGCTGCTAAAGGGTATTTAAGCGGACAGGAAATGGCTCCGTACCACCCCCTGCTGTGCGGCAGCCCTCATTATGTCCAGCTGGTCCTCCATGCGGCTGCACTGGGCCTGGGCGTCGGCCTGGCTCTTGCGCAGCGCCTCCATCTCCACGCGCGCGCTGTGCAGGTCCGATATGCTGCGGTCGCGCGCGTTTGACACGTCCCGCAGCTCCGACGCCAGCATGGAGGCCTGCTGACGTGTCGCCTGCAGCTGCTCTTCAGTCTGCCGGAGCTGCTCCTTCAGCACGTTCTTCTCCGTCTGCGAGAAACACGCAAACACACACGCATCACACACACACGCATCACACACACACACACCATCTCTGGCTGAGGGACGCACAGGGGCGGTGGAGGGACACATCCATCTAAAGCAGCAGCCCTCTGGACCGATGCTAAAACATGCTGGCGCATGGATTCTCCTCAGGGTTAGATTTGTAATCTTCAGCATGCCAGCAGTGCCCAGGGGGAGGGGTTTACACAGCAGGGTTTTCCCCTCCTCATCACGCAGGAGCGGCTCCTCTATCGGCCGGACCCCCGCGGCCTGCCTGCACCAGCTGGCACACTGACCGTGCAGAGCGGGGACTGAAAGATTGCTCCCGATTCAGAGCACAGGCATACAGGTGTGCACTCTACCGAACAGACAGTTACGGACAGGCCTACAACACGGCTGGATATTACACGGAAAGATGCGGCTCAGTGTGTGCAGTGGCAGGCGTACCGAGGAGGAGCTGTTGGAGAGGATCTCCTTCTGCAGTTTCTCCTTCTCGGCGAGGCACGCCCTCAGTCGCCCCACCTCCTCTTTAAACTGAGTGATCATGTTCTCCTTGTTCACGTCCACAACCTTCTGCATCTGTAGCTCCGCAGTCAGCTTCCTGGTCTCCAGCTCCCTGTTCTTCAGGTGTACCTGCACACAGACACACACACGGAAACGCACGCGCACACACACACAGACAGACACACACAAATAGACATACAAGAACAGAAGACAGGAAAAAATGCATCAGTTAAGTGTTCATCAGGTCTCTGCATTGCAACCACATTTACAGTTAAGCACAAAACAATGGCCACTCTCCCCAGCTTTGATCAAAGTGTACTACACAGTACATGTGAATCATGAAACAAAATATACATTAAAGCCCAATTATACTGAGCCTAGAAGAGTGTGGCAGTAAATCTCTGCTCCGTTTCAGTCAGGCTAAATTACATGCAGGTTCCACTGTACTTCCATGGCCATGATGTATTCCACTCCCCGTTTGTAAGCGGTACCCAACACAGGGCACACGCACACGCACACGCACAACACACACAGATGGAAAGCATCAACACCCTCAAATAAGCAAACTCCATTTAAAAAATGGGACATTCTAAACGCGCCCCATTTAATGACAGTAAAAGTGTGAATAGATGAAACGTGAATAATGTGAATGGAACGTGGGTGGACGAGAGGCCTGTGATTGGGGGAGGGGTGGTACAGAATATAGAACACAAACACCACCCCAGTGTTCAGAACAGACCAGGGGCCACAAGTATAAACAGTGCTGAGCAGAAAAATGCCCTCAGAAAGCCGTGTAAGCGAGTTTCCACACAAAAATTCTGATGTATAATATAACACGTGCTGTGAGAATCTGCGTACCTCTGCACACGATGGACACCATACGTACGCAATGTTTGGAGTCTGTGTGATATGGCGAAACCGTGACAGAAAGGCAGAGGTAGAAAATGCTAAACCTTTTTTAAGCAGATTTCCGACTTTCACCTGAGCGTTCTTTTACTCAGAATTTTGTGGCCCCAGGTCTAAACCAATACTTTCCAATATACACCAAGTCTACAATAACACTACAACACAGATTAGGCATAAAATTACACTGTACAAAACAGACCAGGTCTAAGCTGCACAAAACAGATTATGTCTAAAGTGACACCGTATAAAACAGACCAGGTCTATAATGATACTATACAAAAGAGGTGGCATAAAACCAGCAGTACACAAACCAGATCAGAGATAAACTGCCCTTGTACAGGGCAGACCAGGTCTGGTTACTGGGGGGAAAAAAAAAAAAGGTCTAGAATCTGCGCATTTCTATGAGAAACAGACCACAGGTCTCACTTTATTCCCTTTCAGTGCCGCCCTGTCTGTAACCGTAACACCCAAACAGCTTCTCACAAATCACACACAATGGGAGGCCATCGCCCGGCTCCAGGCGGGAGCAGGCACTATGCTTTAAGGCCAATTCATAGTCGCCAAAAGAAGTATGCGTACAGACGTCCGCTGGGTCTGCACATACCTAAATGATATCATAGCAGACCCAAAACGGACCCCCGAGCGGACGTCCGCGTTAGTCATTTTTTTGTGTCAGCACAGACCTGTTATTTCACCTACAAGTGTACCTTCTGTGGACTGTAATGTTCTTCCATGAAGTACGCCATTGTTAATTGTAATTTGCATGCAAGAATGGTGGGAAATTGGGAGTGGTACTACAAGTTGGGAGTGGCACTTTCGACTATGAAAGGCAAAAGTGCACGGACAATCCGGCAGACTGTCTGTTCACGTACATTGATCCATTGATACAGCTGGATATATACTGAAGCAATGCAGGTGAAATACCTTGCTCAAAGGTACAACGGCAGTGTCCCACCTGGGAATCGAACCTGCAACCTTTCGGTTAAAAACTCAGTTCCTTAACCATTATACCACACTGCCGCCCTTCTGCGCTATACCTTACACAGCTCCTCCGGCACTATACCTTACACAGCTCCTCCTGCGCTATACCTTACACAGCTCCTCCTGCGCTATACCTTACACAGCTCCTCCTGCGCTATACCTTACACAGCTCCTTCTGCGCTATACCTTACACAGCTCCTTCTGCGCTATACCTTACACAGCTCCTTCTGCGCTATACCTTACACAGCTCCTCCTGCGCTATACCTTACACAGCTCCCTCTGTGCTATACCTTACACAGCTCCTCAGGCGCTATACCTTACACAGCTCCTCAGGCGCTATACCTTACACAGCTCCTCAGGCGCTATACCTTACACAGCTCCTCAGGCGCTATACTTTACACAGCTCCTCAGGCGCTATACTTTACACAGCTCCTCAGGCGCTATACCTTACACAGCTCCTCCAGCGCTATACCTTGCACAGCTCCTTCTGTGCTATACCTTACACAGCTCCACCTGCGCTATACCTTACACAGCTCCACCTGCGCTATACCTTACACAGCTCCTTCTGCGCTATACCTTACACAGCTCCTTCTGTGTGTTACCTCATACAGATCATTGTGTGTGTTACCTCATACAGATCATTGTGTGTGTGTTACCTTATACAGATCCTTCTCATCACGCTCATTCTGCAGTTGGGACTCCAGGCTGTCCTTCTCCACAGTCAGCTTCTTCACTCTGTCCCTCAGGCTGTAAAGAGATCAATAAAAATGAGCCCACATGTAAACAACAGTCAGTCTCTCAGTCTCTCAGTCTCTCAGTCTCTCAGTCTCTCAGTCTCTCAGTCTCTCAGTCTCTCAGTCTCTCAGTCTCTCAGTCTCTCACTGAACACAAGCCTACACTCACCAGTCCAGCTCAGTCTCTTTCTGGATTCCTTTCTCCGTGACGCCGATGAGGTCCTCCTCCAGCTGGTGGACTCTGGCGGTCACCTCCTGGTGCTTCCTCTTCACCTCCTCCCTCTCCTCCTGTAGGTTCTGAGAGGCACTCTGGAGTTCCTGAAATGGAGGCCCACACATTACTGAAGAGCAGGCTAAAGAGAGGCTCATGCTGAATGTAACGGTCACTGGAAAGAGCTCTTCAGGGAAGAAAATACACAACTCATCTCGAAAGAGCTTCAGGACACCCTAACAGAGCAGCGGCAACCGCAGTCTCAGAAGTTACAGAAGTTACATGGACAGCAACAGTAACTGCTGATTAAGCCCAAATTCAAACAGACCGCAGGACAGAGTAAGTGATTAAAGACAAAATGCCATCTGACCAAAATTAACCTTAGAGACACAAAACTTTAGGCAAATATTTTTTCAAATGAATGTTTAAGATGTGACCAAAGAGTAATATGTGGTTACTCAATGTTAAGATGGACAAAGTATTATGTGGGTAGACTAGACAGAGGCTTTAGAATGTTTTAAAAAAGAGATATAACACTGGATTGTGATGTGCAACATGATGCTGAGAGGGCCTGGTCACTCCATCCAGGTATTAAAACCAGATTCACATTATGTGAATCAGATGTGCCCGATTCACATTATAGGATCTGATATACGGCTCAAAAGGAAAAAAAGCACTGGAGAGTTGAGCCAAACACCCCATGCGGTGAACTGAGGAGACTACCCCACACACACACACACACACACACACACACAGCGTTTGAGTCAGACCCATCTGTGGTCCTCTATAGACCGTCTAACTGCAAAGAGAACTGCACCAGATATACTGTGTTATACCTTGTCAGCAACAGTATAAATCACAAACGTCTCCAGAAATGCTACAGGCATCAGTCCCTAGACATGTATGAAGCAGCACACACACACACACAGAAATGGTGACTCATTGCACAGACCTTACCCTCTGACATAGTCTTTGGAAGAGGATCAAGTATAAATTGAAAGCCAGGCTCAATGCAGCACAGTGAAATACCCTCCTCCATAAGTACAGAATTATAGCTTATTCTCATCTCCAGGTGTGACACTCTGAAGAAAGACCTGTTTCAGACCTGCCTACCTGCCTGTCTCCTGCAGGGCACATGCTTCAGACCTGCCTCCCTGCCTGTCTCCTGCAGGGCACAGTCATCCCAATTACTTACCATTTTTATTGCCAAAGTTTTGGAACAATTTAAGCAGCACATAAAAACCTTATAAAAGTGTCGTAAAATTAACAGCCGCAAAATATGTACTTATGTTTTCATCTTAAGGCCATTTCCATCTCAGAGTAGATTAAGAGCGCATGATATTCTTCACAACTATTACTCTTAAATTATACACTCCATTTGATGAATTAATTCCATGTTATATACATTTTTAAAAATCACTGCTGTACAATTCAAATTTAAGGTGTTTTGGGGCTTTTTTTTTTGAGAGGCCAGGCAGTGTCATACAAAGTAAACTTTCCAGGAAACCCAACACGGCTGTGTGATAGAAACACACTAGGGGGCGCTAAGAGATTGCACACAATTTCCTTCCTCTGACGGTTCCTTTCACTTTTCCTGTTTTTGTGCATTTTCAAATCGCCGTTTCACTACAAATTATATTTATAAGTACATTCATATATTTTATATTTATTTGTATAGTGCTTTTTACAGAGAACTGGCTACATTAAAAAAATAACAATAAATAAAACATTAATAACGGCCATATTTTTTCACCCATTCTTCCAAAAAGTCAGAAACCGTAAAAAGACTGTGGGGCATTACACTCGGCAGATGCCCAGAACCGTCGGCCATTTCCCCTCAGAACCTCAGTGCAAAATGAACAGGGCCAGTAGAGCCACTCATCACAGGGAGAACGCACGCTGCAGAACCGCTCCGAGTGAAGAACAGATGCGTTCCAGCCTGCCTGTAGCTGTCAATTACCCCAGGTGATTGGAGGAAGCCCTTTGTACCCTCAGCGACATCTTCAGGGCGTAACCATAGCGCTTTATAGCCTGGTTGTGTGCAGTTCGACAGGGATCGCCGGTGGGATACGGGCTCTTCAAACAGAGAGAGAGAGAGAGAGAGAGAGAGAGAGGTGGGCAGGGGCGTTCTCTCACCTGGTTTTCCTTCCTCAGCTGGGCACACATTTCCTTCTCCTGCTCACACTTTCTCTGCACTTTCTCCCTCTGCTCCTGCAGCTGCTCCTTCTCTTTGTGCAGGAGCGAGAGGGCTCTCACAAGCTCCTCTTTCTCCTTCCGAGCCTCCTCCAACTTTTGCTGCAGCAGGGAATAATGAGTTGGAGGACATTGCATCAGCATGAAACTCACAAGGAATTATGAATAAGTATGAAAATTATTAAGAGCTGATGACATGCAATCAAACACTCAACATGTTCAGTTCCTGTTCCTGCAATTCCACCGTTTGCAAAGGTCAATAGAGAAACTTCTAAGATGGACCACCATAAAGTGTTTGTAGAAGTTCAGAGCTGCCCTTTTATGATTGGTCCACAACAAAACAATAATAACAATAATAACATGAAGGATATTGCACAGAATAAACGGCACAAATGATTGAAATGTGGTGAATAACCAAACTGTACACGTGCGTGTTCAACCATGTGTTCCACATGTTCAGTTTGTGTGAGTGCACGTGGGTCTTCGTGTGTACGAGTACGTGTGTACGCACGTTCAACCATGTGTTCCACATGTTCAGTTTGTGCGAGTGCACGTGGGAGTACGTGTGTACGCGTGTTCCTGTCTGCAAGAGAGAATGTGTGTGTGCTTGTGGGCACTTCTGTGTGCTCTTTCACACCTCTAGAAAGCCAGCTTTTGTGGTGACCACTAGAATGTCGGAGTTGTTCTCATCCTCCACAGTTAGCAGGTCATCGATGGGGTGGCAGGTTCGGAATTGGAAGGGGGTGCTGGCTCCCCGGATCTCGCCTTTGTGTGAGACGTAGCAGAACTGGTAGAACTCCCCGTCGTCACTTGGAATATAGTATCCTGGAAATCAGGCAAAGCCATTAGTGATAATTATGGTTGCATTCAATTTATTAGTAAATACCTATAAACACATCTTTACAAAGCTTCAAACGCAATGGAAAAAAATGTCCCTGATAAACACTCAGATTTATAGGCCAGACAAAGCAGGCAATGTTCCTGATCTATAAGCAGCTCAGGCTGGAGGGTGACACTAAAAAAAAATCAAATTAAAACATAATATTTTATGATTTTAGGTTCTCGTTCCGTTTGGTTCTCTCGGTATAAAGGGTGGGATGGTTGGTTTTACTTCAAATGTTGATAATACTAAAAGTTACGAGGGGCATGTGACAAACTTTTAGAATAACCCACATTGAATTACATTTTAGCATTTAGCAAACACTGTTGTCCACAGCAACTATTTCTACATATAATCCATTTATACAGCTGGATATTTACTGAGAAAATCCAGGTTAAGTACCTTGCTCAAGGGCACAATGCTAATGTCCAAACTAGGTCTTTTTCCTTTTTCTTACTTCCAACATTACATATGTTTCCAGCCTAATGCTGTGCTGTATTCAACTGACAAATGTTCTTTGTATATATTATGAAAGAAGAAATATAGAACAGCTACGTGTGGGGGCTCCCTTTAGTTTGCCTGTAATATTTTTAAAGAGGTAATCCTGACACTTAAAATATGAAATTTGAAATATGAAAGCCGGGGCTGCTGGGTAGCTCTTCCAGTCGAGGCACCATTCTCATTCTAGTGCATGGGTGAGCCCCACGGTCCAAGATCTAATCCCAATGGCGCCAGTGCGGACTGTGGCCGGTAGCCCCGCAGGGTGATGCACACATGGCAGTAGCATGGTTCAGTCAGCAGGGATCCATCGTTCTTCAGCGACCCCTGCTGGTCGACTGGGTGCCTGCAAGTCCAGCTGCACCTGGAGTGTCTCCGACTCCTCTCCTTGCAAGTCTGACTTGTGAGCTGTGGTGTTAAGAAGTGGTGCTTCGCAGGAGAGCAGGTGCTCGTCTGTGCTCTCCAAAATCAATAGCCAAGGGTCCAGTTATGAGAGGTGATATCCGATTGGGCATTCCAAATTCAGAAAAAATGGGGGTAACTTTTTATTTATTTTTTATTTAACAGATTATTATTATTCATTTTATTATTTTTTTCCATCCAAATTTAATATTTCTAGTATTATCAGCAAAATTTCCTCACTCTATCCATCTGGGAACCTGCACTCTGAGGCACTGCTTCTTCTTGCTCTGCAGGCCACTAGCAGAGCCGTGCAGTCTTGGAGAGGCACACTTAACACACAGCAGGCTCAGACTGCTGACGGAAAGCCTCCCTCCCAGCATGATGCCAGGGCCAATTATACAAGGCTGCCAGCCAGTCGACACAGGCACCGTCGCAATTCCACACCTAACCACAGGGGGCGTCATCCACACAGAAAACTAGTTAAACGGTCTTTTCGTGCGATTACTAAACATTGAACCTAAAATAAGAAAAGCTCTCGTCAAGCCATGTGCCATTTCAAAGAGCCTGTCAGCAAATCGGCTGCTCCGCTGATCCTCAGAAGCAGGGAACCTGCAGGACTCCCTCCATAGCCGCGTCAATGTAAAAAACTCCACAGAAAGTCTACGGCGCAGGAGGAAGGGCAGGCTAACACACGAGGGAATCCCAAAGGGAAGGTTTCAGCGTTTAACTGCTTCCTCTATCCACAGTAAGAATGTAGAGGCATGCATAAAATGAGATATCTGCAACATTACCTTGAAATGCCACCGCTCTGTTGACTGTGGTTCCCTCAGTGTAGTTTTCAGGAAAAGGTGACCACAGAAATGTGTAGTAATCTCGTGCACTGCTCCAACCGACCTGTGGGTAGAAAAGCCATTACAGCCCTGAACACACAGGAACTGAGTGGGTATCTTAGTACCCTGCACGTACCCCTCAACAGAAATACCCTTTCACTGCACAACACGCTCACCAGAAACCTCCCCCTCATTTTTTTTATTTAAACTTTTTTATTTTATTTTTTTTAACAACAGTACTAAGCAGAAGAAACGGAAAGGTAATGGCTATGTTTCGGACAGTGCAATTCCTCATTATTTTTCAGCAAACTGCCTTCAAACATGTTCATTCTCAATATTTGTACACAGCCAAAAAAAACAAGAAGGCCTTTGTAACAAATGTATGAAAACTAATTAACTTTAAGCTCTAGAAATTTTACAGAGATCCTTTAAAGGTTCATTTCCCGGCCCCCTGTATACGTGGCCAATGCCCTGGAGCACACTGTTGGAAGGGAGGCATGGGTTTGGTTAGCTGCAGCCCAGTTCAAACAGGAAGAGAAAAATAGGTGAAAATTTTATACATACTTCAAAATGGAAACCAAGATGTAATTATAGGAATTTTATGTGTTGTTAACTGATGGCTGATGAGGGGAGTACAGAAAATACATCCATAATTTCAGCCCTCTGCCATAAAACTGTCAGCCAGAATCATACTCATGCAGGCAATAGAAGGTTACACACACACACACACTCTCTCTCGCTTACACACGCACGCATGTCCACACACACACACAAATCGGGGAGAAACTTTGGGACCTGTTTGTATCTTACGCTACCTTTCACAGTGATGTCAGTGTTACAGAAGTGCCCATGAGCACTGCAGAGTGCCACAGCAGTAAAGAACAGGAAGCAGTAAAGACTTTAACATCGTTAGCGTTAACGCTAGGTAGTAGCCCTCGTTACCAAACTCCATTACAACCGGACATTTATGAAAGAGCAAGCCACAAGAAGAAAGAATATGAATGCGCACGCGCACGCCCACCCTCCAATTCTCAGAGAGATCCATTCAAATGCAGAGAGTATCAAGAGTCCTTTAATGTTGTTGGGTCACAGACATCAGGAAGTCATGACATGCAAAGGATATGCGACCAAATATTTAAAATGTTGACTTTATTTTACATTATGTTAAACTGTCCAATATTATTTGATGCCCGAAAAAGGGGGGGGTCACATATATATATCTCTTGTGCTCCAGGGTACGCGTGTGTGGATAACTTAAATTACAGTGGATTACATCAGTAACAGCATGCACAGGTACTGTACTATCCCTGGGATGGTGTACTCAGTACAGACAAAAAACATGATTAATTGTTAAACATCTCTCTCAAGCAGAAACCCCATTAGACCGTGGTTCTGGAATGCATCTGGGGAAACACCCCGAGATGCATTTATCGCAGGTATCCGCTTTTCAGTCCGTACCTGCTCAAAAAAGGTGAAAATGTTTAGATGTTATTGTTTACATTCCCTCCGAGATGGGGACAGACATAAATAACGGGGTAATTGCATGGCGGCAAATTGCAGGTGCTGGCGGCTCGCGGCGGGTTGTCGGGGCTGCGTGTACGTACAGGACCGATTAAACGAAGCGAAGAGCGAGGGGGAGCGAGGCACCGCCATGAATCACAGCGCAGAGCCCAGCTCAGCTGCGCACTGACACAATAATTATAAACTGTGTCCGCTTTCTCCAAAGCGGCTCGAGCGTTCCCGGCGCTACGCGGGAGGCCTTTAAAGTTAAGGCTCCGTGCGAGCGCTGGAGCATCAAAGAGCAGACACTCGTGCGTGTTCAGACACAAGACAGCATCCCCCCCGTGCACATAAAAGAGGAGGAAACTTTAAACAACTTTAGATTTTGGTATTGACGTATTTGGTGTCAACTACATTCAACATTGATCCACTGTTAATGCCACCACACTAATTAATCTAGAGAAATTTATCAGCCACATGAAACATGGTTAGTATTGTTGTCTTGTATCAGTATCTGTGCCTCAAGTCTTTTGCCAAACAGGCAAATAAAAATAAGCAGAATGTAATACAGCAAACAGCCTATCCTTCTTGCACTATACAGTAGGCCTAAAGACAGTGATTTGGGAGATATTTGGGAAAAATTGCAATCCTTCATTTTAAAGGTGCTTCTTTGAATGCGATACAGTTCCAGTGTCCACACGTTAGGTCTTTATGATTCACCGCATTGATGTTACATGACTGCAATAATTTTAGCCTTGAAGTGCATTAGTTCATTTTTATGACTTCAATTATCAGTAAAAGTTTATTATATCAGTAATATTGGATATCATTAGGCATCCTATTAAAGATATAATTTCATTATTAATTTACCAGTCTTAATTATATTCCCAAATGCATGACGACAAATATACTTCCAAATAATAAAAAATCAGAAAATATTAGCGTTGTAACTATTTATGCGCCATTTGTCGAACTAATTATTTTTCTAGACTGAAGAAAGGGCCTCTAGTGCGCGGTTCTGCTATATTACTGCTGATCTAAAATGAAGAGCATCCATCATAAGTGTGACTTGGGAGATGTACAACAGGCATGTCCAATCTTATCAGAAAAAAGTTGGTATGGGGCAGGTTTTTGTTTTAGCCCATCACCAAGACACCCGATTAGTTCATTAGTTGAATTAGGCGTTGTAGTGCTGGGCTAAAACAAAGACCTGTGCCCACACCGGCCCTTTTCAGGTAATAGTGGACATCACTGCTGTAGAAGAATTCAAAGGGGAAAACTCCAACATGGCCAACATTTGGTGATTCGTGCTGTTGCAGCTCCACATCACTAGGGGGCGATGGCTCTTCACGTGCACTTCTTGTGGCAAAGAACAATTTGTCTGTAACAGAACCTGCCTACTGGCCAGTGACTCATAGCCCAGATATGCTCCTGTGTGTTCTAGCTTGAGAGTGGAATGCTCTCATTTGTGTGTGAATATTCATGAAGGGTGTTTGCAAAAAAAAATTTTTTAGATACGAAACAAAAAACAACATTCCCAGGATGCATGGGAACAGACAGGGCTGGAACCCAGCAGACTCAGACGTATGAAGAACAGGAGTGCCAATTTGAATATCTGTGGTTCTCGACCAATCAGATATCATCTCGTCTGGACATTTTTGGCAGTGCATACTACCTTGCTAATTCGGCTATTTTACTTCATTGAACCGTCCGCAGGGAATTACCGGACGTTGAGTTTTTAAACAGTGCCAGTGCTGGTATATACACAAAAAACTAAAATGTTAAATATACTCAAAGCTGGTCCAGAAAAATGACATTTTGTGAACGGGCGTTATATTGAACTGAATGGAAAAGTCACTTCCGAAACCAGTGTGACGTAGTCTATTGAGGCCACACTACTGCATTTGAGCCCAAGGACTACATCCATGGGACTTTTTTTTTTTTTTTTGGGGGGAGGGGAGTAGGGAATACATTTATTTTATTCAACCTTCATGTTTTTTGTTCAATGAAAGAATCCATTAAAGTTCTATTCACAAATGTTTGCTGGATGTCTGCTTAAATATAAACATTTTGTTTTGTCATATGTCTGCATATGACGAGGTAAATACAGCTAGTACAAATAACGCCAACATTTCCAGTTTATTCCCGTGGAAAGTTTCCACTTTTGAATATTCCCGGAATTTTGCAACCCTAGTAATAAGATTCCTTCTATACAAAGTATTAGAGCCATAAGTTCTAACTGTGGTATAGCCTGTACGTAAATGCGTTAGCAGTTGTCATTAAAAAATGTTTCCAGAATATGACAGTGTATATGCTTGTGCCTAGACAAAGTATAATCTTAAAGGGGAAGTTCACCCAAAAAAGGGTGAGAATCAGAAGGCCAAGCTAGAGCAGTTACAGGCTGACCATGGCAGTCCAGCAGTGTATGGGTAGGTGGCAGGGGACCAAGAGGCTAATATCCGTTAGTTACACTGGATCAGTCAGGTCCATGTTAACCCCTCACTCCTTCCTGTTTTAGATCATAAGATCTGATGATCAAAACATTCATTTTACAGATACCTCCTGTTAAATGCCATTCCATTACCTAGTTAACTAGCTGTAGGAAAATGCGAAGCACACAAAAAAATCCACCGACTCATTCACATGAGGTAATGCCTGTGCAGATCCTATTACAAAGGCAGCTGCCTTAAAAACCCCTTCACGGTCTACCGGTCTACCGGAAAGTCTGCACACCCCTTTCACCCCGTCACGGTCTACCGGTCTACCGGAAAGTCTGCACACCCCTTTCACCTTCTCCACCTTTTATTACGTTAGACTTATACTACAATAGATTGATCATTTGTTCATTGTAAATTTTTTGCCTCAAACATCTACACACAATAGCCAATAATGATGAAGTGAAAACAGGTTTTTAGAAAATATGCAATTTTATTTTACTGACAAAAATGGGTTATTTAGGGGTTACATATCTGTACACACCCTTAGCCTAATACCTGGTTGCTGCACCTTTGGCAGCAATTACAGCTTCAGGGCGTCTTGGGAAAGAATCTACGAGCTTGGCACACTTGTTTCCGGACATTTTTGCCCATTCCTCTTGGCATATCCTTGCAAGCTCCGTCAGGTTGGATGGGGAGCGTCGGTACACAGCCATTTTCAGCTCTTTCCACAGATGTTCAATTGGATTCAGGTCTGGGCTCTGGCTGGGCCACTCAGACATGCACAGACTTTCTCCGAAGCCACTCCTTTGTTCTCTTGGCTGTGTGCTTCAGGTCGTTGTCATGTTGGAAGGTAAACCTTTGCCCCAGTTTGAGGTCCAGAGCAGGTTTTCTTCAAAGATCTCGGTGTACTTAGCTGCATTCTTTCCCTCTATCAGGACTAGTCGCCCCGTTCCCGCTGCTGAAAAACATCCCCACATCATGATGCTGCCACCGCCATGCTTCACTATAGGGATGGTATTAGCCAGGTGATGAGCGGTGCCTGGTTTCCTCCAGACGTGACGCTTGGTATTCAGGCCAAAAAGTTCCATTTTGGTTTCATCACAGCAGAGAATCTTGATTCTCATGGTTTGAGAGTCCTCTAGGTGCCTTTTGGCAAACTCCAAGCGGGCTGTGATGTGCCTTTTACTAAGGAGGGGCTTCCGTCTGGCCACTCTACCATAAAGACTTGATTGGTGGAGTGCTGCTTGGATGGTTGATCTTCTGAAAGGTTCTCCCATCTCCACAAGAATATGCTGGAGCTCTGTCAGAGTGACCCTAGGGTTCCTGCTCTCCCTGCCAAGGGGCCGTCTTCCCCGCGATTGCTCAGTTTGGCCGGCGGCCAGGTCTAGGAAGATCTCTTGGGGTTCCCAAACTTCTTCCATTTACGAATGATGGTGGCCACTGTGCTCTTTGGGACCTGTAAATCTGCAGAGATTTTTCCGTACCCTTCTCCAGATCTATGCCTTGACACAATCCTGTTTCTGAGTTCTGCAGATAATTCCTTTGACCCCATGGCTTGGAGTTTGCTCTGACATGCACTGTCAACTGTGGGACCTTATATAGGCAGGTGTTGGCAATCCCCAATCATGTCCAATCAATTGAATTTATCACAGATGGACTCCAATTAAGTTGTAGAAACATCTCAAGCAGTATCAGTGGAAACAAAATGTACCTCAGCTCACTTTTGGGTGTCATATCAAAGGGTGTGCACACTTGTGTACATATGATATTTTACATTTAGATTTTTAATAAATTAGCACAAATGTCTAAAAACCTGTTTTCACTTTGTCATTATGGGCTATTTTGTGTAGAATTTTGAGACAAAAAATTTACTCAATCTATTGTAGAATATGTCTGTAACGTAATAAAACGCGGAGAAGGCGAAAGGGGTGTGCAGACTTTCCGGCTTGACTGTATTTCCGACGCTCATCTCACTTGTGGATGTCGCTGCCTTACAAGATGCACGACACTGAAAAATGGAAATGAGCTGGCAACGATTGCAAATTTCATTCAGATCGCTTGTGACCGCGCAGTCGCACCCACTATCCTCTTACCTCATCTTGCCCGCATGCATCACAGTGTTACATGTGAGCAAAGGGGGATGATAGAGGCCTGTAACAGGGACTGGTATATGCACTAAAACGTACCACTCAAGCATAACCAACGTGTAAAAAATTGCGTCACGTGTCAACAATTCAACGTGGGAAAACCAGTACCAACAAAACAGACCTCACTTCCTCCTCCCTGTGGTGCGTTTGTAAATATGCAAACTGTCGATTGGAATGGGATCAGAGCCTTCGGCAGCCAGGTTGTGCTCACCGAGTCTGTCCTTTGTCAGTTTATTCTGCGTCAAATTTTTCAACTGTGGACTGACAGTCTGCCATAGAACTCTTATTAGCATGTAAATTTTCTTTGAAGATTGTTTGATTTTCCCCAAAGGTTATATCATTTTTCTTGTGTTTTGTCATAATTTGGCTGGCCATGACTCGTTCTGTTTGAGGCTTCATGGTGGTAGTAGTGGTTTGTGAACTGAACTTCTGGAACCTTCTGAGTGAGGGGGCTTCTCTCTGTACTCAGCGCCTGGTACTATTTAAAGTGTTTGTAAGATTAAAATGATAATTATAATTATTATTATATTTTCTTTTTTTAATCAAAAATGGATACTGGTTTAATCCTGCCCTGCATCCATTGTTGTAAATATGCAAATAGACTTTATAGAAATGGTCAAAGGGAAAGGAAATATGTACTTGTACATGTTGACACTATCTAAACGGGTAGAAGCATTTCCCACAGCTCGGGCGGATGGGCCTACTGTAGCCTGACATTTAGCTAAATAAATCTGCCCAAGATTTGGCATTTGTGAAAGCCTGGACAGTGAGATGGGAACCCTCTTCACTGGAAAAGTCATGAAGGAACTGTGTCATGCCCTTCAAACTAAACATAAACCATTCCACTCGCAGTCTTCCAGCGTCGTTGAACGCCATAAATGGATTACTGAAATCCAAACTGGGAAAAATAGTCTCATAAACTGGTCTGTGTTTTCAATGAAGTCACCCAAGCAAGAAAAACAGGCCTCAAACCCCACAGGATTCTTACAGGGCACCCAATGTGCTGGCCAATGTCACCATCTAATGTATGACTCTGTGATAAAGTACGGTGAGGCACTAACTAAATGCATTAGGGCTGTGCATTTACAGGCAAAGGCAGGCCAGGTGACCCCTCCCCTTCCCAGTCAAAAGGGAAGTGAGTTGGGTACTGAGGGAGCTGATGTGCTAGGAACCTCCCAAGACAACGGACGAACCCCAAACTGAGCCCTTGTGGACTGTGGACTTGCAGACTTTAATGGTGTATTTCCAGGGGCAGGCAAGTCTGCATTGATGCGGACTTGCAAAACGTGCGGGTAAAGTCCGCATAAGAGCACTTGCCACAAACGTTGTTTTCACAATGGGACAGCCCTAAGCACTCATGGACTTGACGAGAAGGAGCATTATGGGATTCAGGCAACCAGTACCAAAGGAACGAAGCCACCGAGTCTGGGCTTGAAGGTCACAGTGACCTTTGCAAGAATAAAGACAACAGGCGGACAGAGCCTCCACACACAACACTCCCCTCATGTACACTGATGACTGAAATAGATTACACACATAGATCACAAGGTACTAGAGAAAAGAGATCTCTAAGGCATTATTTATCACACCAATGCGTTATAGTCATATGCGTATGTCACGGCTGTAAATCGTTCAAATTGTACGGTTTGTCAGCATTCACCAATGTCTGTGCAGGACAGTCTACCATTTATAGCCATCCCAATCACATGACAAGACCACAAGAATCACTATGCTACGTGGCAGGATAGTATAAGAGGTGAAGAAGATTTTAAGTCTTAAATAACCAGGCATAACCATGATGTATTTAAACAGCTCAGGCCCACCACTATACAATTTTCTTTTAATTGGAACGTCCCAACATCTGCAGAAGTGACAAACCCCCCGCATCGATATCCCCTCAGGGCCAGTCCGTTTCAGAATTCAGGGCAACAATACCAGCACAGTAAAAATGGGGCACAGTAATTGAAACTATATAGTAGATTGTTCTAGTGGGAATTCCCAGTGGAACAGGGACCACAGAACGAATTATCCAAAAAACAGCACCCATTTCTACATTTCCCATTTCTCTAAGAGAATGGGAACCTGCAACGGCACCCATTGTGCGTGCGGTCATAAGGCCTACCCCCACTTTTCAACTAATCCGAAGGGCTCTTGCTACCTAGCCGATGTCATACCAGCAGCTTGTATTCCGAGCACTCTCCCAAATTCTAAACACTCAACATCTCGGTGTGCCATAAATGAAGGCGCAAGAATGAAAACATTCCAGCTATACTTGAAATGGGGTAGAAGACAATAACTTAATAGCCATCCTCAGGGTTGCAGTTTTTTTAAATCTTCCACCTCACTTCAAGTGTAGCTGGATTTATTTTCTTCTTGCTCATTTTTCTTAGTCCAGGAACCTTGTTTAGAAAGTAGTGCCGGAGTTTTCTTTTTCCCTCCATAAATGAAGGTGAACATTTTGCAGCAGTCTTGTATCCTATGTATGACATAGGCCAAACTATTTTTAAAAATCCACGTGCTGCCCTCAACCATAGATACAATAGGGAATAATACTGCCAATGTACTGGGCCTGGTGAATGCTGAGATGGTGGCCATTAGGAAAGTGGTCCTATAGAACCGTAAAGCCTTAGACTTCCCGTTAGCAGCTCAGAGAGGCACAAGCGCAATGATTGGTGAGAAATGTTGCACCCTTATATGGTACCTGATCATCCCTCTGCCATAAATGACCTGGCAGATAAAATCCATAAGGAAGTAGAAAAGGTCTGGCAGGCCCATCTAAGTGAGGGTGGATCCGGCCTGTTGGGATGGATTCAAAGTATGTTTGGAATAGGACATAATCACGTTATTGTTTGTGTTCTTATATGAACTCGTAAACTGTACACAGAAATTGTGTATGAAAACAGACCAGCTTCTGACTCAAATGGCAATGATCATCCCTGGGCAAGGCCAAGGGCCAATAAATCCTGTGGCCCCAACTTACGTGCCCGAGTGGGTTGACAGCTCTAGCAGGTTGGCCGGGATAGATCTTTAAAACCACTTACCCTCCAACTGAACGTTAAGAATTCTGTGCCACCGGTGGAATGGTTTGTTGTGCATGTTAATAAATATCAGCGGGGGGGGTTGGGGAAGATGAAATTGAGTTTAAAGACAGTTTTTATTGTAAGGGCTTACAAAAAGGGCTAAACTCCGCTCTGGGTGTGTTTTTGCAGGAAGAGAAGCTGATTGTGTTTGATAAGAAAATTCTTCTTGAGTAGCGACCAATTAGATTAAAAAAACGTGTCTTGTTTTTCCTCTGCTTAAGGGCAGTACTTGCAATTGTCTGCAGCTAAGAACCTTCCCCCTTAAAGACTGTAATCATCTGTGTTCAATGAACTTGCTTTGTCAAAGGTATAGTTCCCTGACGGCCATTTCAATAAAGCACTATATTCGTCAAAGAATCATCTCTCCGACCTGGTGACTGCTTTCCCAGGAACAAACAAAAGTATTTATATTAAATGGCAGTGACTTCATTTCATTTTGTAAATTTAAGATAATTGAATATAACATTCTTTAAAGAGTAAGTGCACCCAGTCCCACTGTATCAGCCTGTCTCCGCCAATACACAATTTAGAAAAATACTTTGTGGGATGAGTGAGGGAGAGGGGTGGGGGCGAAAGAGCTGTGTCCATCGTCATTTGCATAAATGAACGTACAATGTAAAAAATAATTTGTATAACTCGGACTCAAACTGTCACACACCCGCCGTCCCTGCAACCACACACACCCGCCGCCCCTGCAACCACACACACCCGCCGCCCCTGCAACCACACACACCCGCCGCCCCTGCAACCACACACACCCGCCGCCCCTGCAACCACACACACCCGCCGCCCCTGCAACCACACACACCCGCCCTTCCCTGCAACCACACACACCCGCCGTCCCTGCAACCACACACACCCGCCGCCCCTGCAACCACACACACCCGCCGCCCCTGCAACCACACACACCCGCCGCCCCTGCAACCACACACACCCGCCCTTCCCTGCAACCACACACACCCGCCGTCCCTGCAACCACACACACCCGCCGTCCCTGCAACCACACACACCCGCCGCCCCTGCAACCACACACACCCGCCGTCCCTGCAACCACACACAGCCGCCGTCCCTGCAACCACACACAGCCGCCGTCCCTGCAACCACACACAGCCTCCGTCCCTGCAACCACACACAGCCTCCGTCCCTGCAACCACACACAGCCTCCGTCCCTGCAACCACACACAGCCTCCGTCCCTGCAACCACACACAGCCGCCTTTCCTGCAACCACACACACCCGCCGTCCCTGCAACCACACACACCCGCCGTCCCTGCAACCACACACACCCGCCGTCCCTGCAACCACACACACCCGCCATCCCTACAACCACACACACCCGCCGTCCCTGCAACCACACACAGCCGCCGTCCCTGCAACCACACACACCCTCCGTCCCTGCAACCACACACAGCCACCGTCCCTGCAATCACACACAAACGCCGCCCCTGCAACCACACACACACCCGCCGCCCCTGCAACCACACACACACCCGCCGTCCCTGCAACCACACACAGCCGCTGTCCCTGCAACCACACACACCCTCCGTCCCTGCAACCACACACACCCTCCGTCCCTGCAACCACACACAGCCGCCGTCCCTGCAACCACACACAGCCGCCGTTCCTGCAACCGCACACACCCGCCGTCCCTGCAACCACACACACCCGCCGTCCCTGCAACCACACACACCCGCCGTCCCTGCAACCACACACACCCGCCGTCCCTGCAACCACACACACCCGCCGTCCCTGCAACCACACACACCCGCCGTCCCTGCAACCACACACACCCGCCGTCCCTGCAACCACACACACCCGCCGTCCCTGCAACCACACACACCCGCCATACCTGCAACCACACACACCCGCCGTCTCAGCCCTTGGTGTTAAAGAGGAGGTAAAGGGCGAGAGTGAAAAGGGAAAGCTGAGAGAAAAAAGAAAATACAGTGAATGGCAAAGAAAACAACAAACGAGAGAATAGGCACCTTGAAAATGCCGACCCAGTCCTTCTGGTGCGGCTTGATGAACTGAGTGAGTGTGAAGTGACACTCCAGTGCAGCGCTGGGGATGTAGCTCTTCCCCACGTTCTGGAAGATCACATGTGCAAAGTTTGATGTTTCCATGGTGCTGCTGGTTGAGGGGCCTTCCTGGAATAACGCCATCTCTCCGATCAGCGGGTGCCCCTAAAGGACAGCACAACACAAGATGATGAGTCAACTCATTCCCATCCATTTCTGCACAGAAAGACCATCATCAGTGAAAAAAAAAATGTTTTCAGCTATTATTTAGTAATTATGGATTGAATTAAATAATTAATTAAGCTGCATGGATATGTAACCAGGACAACAAGATGACTTGCAAAGAGGAATAAACCATGCTACAAACTCCCTGCATGC
Organism: Ilyophis sp. 1 JC-2022; assembly: GCA_022702515.1. NCBI lineage: Eukaryota > Metazoa > Chordata > Actinopteri > Anguilliformes > Synaphobranchidae > Ilyophis > Ilyophis sp. 1 JC-2022. The sequence continues at coordinate 92,448,754 of CM040406.1, read as the reverse complement.
TGGAAAATATTTCCCTGCTGCAATAAAGTTGGCATGTGACAGTCAGCCAGCTATACAAAAAAAAGTGCTCGTCTTATAATGGCCCTTAGGGCTTTTCTAGGATGGCACAAAGCCAAGCCCAAACAAAATATGATTGCACAAGCCAAGCATTTATAAATCTGGCTTGTACAGTAAGAGCAACTTACTTTTGACAAGAACAAAATCTGCAATCAATCTTTTTCAAATGTTCTTTTCCATTAACCTTCAAATCCACTTCATTTTAAAAATGGATACAGAAATTATATGGAGATAGAAAATGGTATAAGATGGACATAAACTAGTCATCACTTTCCTCAGTACTGAATTCCTTTAAATACACATGAAGTTAAGCACTGAGCTTTTAAGTGTAATTCCGTAAAAGAGGTGACATCCTCTTCTCATTTCTTATGAGAATTCTTACTTAGGGATCTGATTGAAACCACAAAAAAACAAATCAGTTTCTGTTACCACCTATGATGTGCAAAGGCTTAGAAATGTTGTCCCTTAAAAAATGTATGTTCAATTAGGTCACGTAATGTAAAGGGGATCCCGTCTAGTCACAATACCCAAAACGCATTAGAGTTGGTAGCATTCTCTGCTGTAATTTAAAGAACTTGAGTAACTAATAATTAGCATAATTTAAGAGGTCCACTTTCACTGCAGGGCAATACAATGCTTGTGCAATGTCACTGGTATCATGACTTGTCAGTCGTTTGATACGGGGACCTTGGAATTGTATTTCATGGCACCGTAATGATTTTATCATCCATGGTGATTCATTTACTGCAAAAAGAAACAGCAGAACATGCTGACAGAGTACAATGCACTATGGAATTGTGGGAAGACAAGGACTAAAGATTTTGCATGTGACCAATAGGCCTACAGTCTGCTGCTCTGTCATATCCTGGTAAAAAGAACAGTGTTGACTGTTCTAGAGATATTAGTGCAATATTAAACACGATGATCAATATTGTTTTTCTGGCTGCTGTATGCAGACAAGTCAGATCTAAGAACAGCGCCAGAAGTGGTTCAGTTTATTTGTATTCATTTCCTTTCATTTGATTTATTTATTTTCTTTTTACTATGAACTTTTTAAATAATCTGGTCACACAATATAGCGGTTGATGAAAGTACACAACTCTATGTCAATAAAACTATTTTATGATCCCATGACACAAAACGGACTCAATGCGACTCCGTATGTATGAGACGAATAACGGTAAAGTTGGTATTCTTATCCCAGCAAAAGATACATTTAAAAAATCTTTAAGGCAAGAAAAAAATTATAATTACACTTCCACTGTGTTTGAGCTATTGTTACTTTGTTTCAGTAAAACAGTGTAATTCTGACTCAACCTTTGGAAAACAAACTCCAAAGGTTACCTTACAGAAGAGACCACGATTATGCCTATAGACAAGGAGTTCAAGAACAGTAACCATTTTATTTTCAGGCTTGTGTTGAAAAAAGGTGGTGCTATAGAAGGGTCTCTAATCTCGAACTGCAAAAATGGGTAGAGAAAAAGCATCTCAAATTGGCCCAGTTACTTTTATTACTTAAAGGTTATTTTTTCAGAATCCGTCATGCAGGGCATTCATAGAGCTTACATTTCATACATTATCAATTTACTGTATACAAGCTGGATGCTAACCGATGCTCCTAGGGTTAAGCACTTAATTGCTCAGCGCTCGAAGAACAATACTTCATTTGGGGGGTTCAACACTCCTGGTAACATGCACAGCTCCCTAGGCCAATGCAGCACTGCTGTCACTTTTTTCCCCAGAGCTCTGTACACAAGTTGCCAAGTTGAACCATTCTAAATTAAGCTTTGTAAAAGTGGAGTCTGGCTTACGTGAGGCCCTGTGCATAAACATTCTGTAGTTACAGAAAGAGCTGAACCTTTTCCATTAGCACAGAGGGGGCTCTTTCCATACACTCTTAGTCATCTATCCTATAATTATGCCACCAGACTGCCTCAATTGAAAACTATTTAAACTACGTTTCCATGCTAAATCCATACGTTTCCTCCTAAATCTACCCAAACTGTTTCCAAGTGGCTCTTGTTGCTAAACAGCATGTACATTCAGTTTTATTGTCAAATTAGGTTTTTGTTAGCCTAGCCCATTAGCTAACTGAAAACTGAGTATCTAAGTTTGAAAATAATGAAAACAATGCAACTGTAAAAACTAAATTGCACCAAACATACAAGAAGTCATAAAAGATTAATGATTGTGTGAAAAATAGACAAGACCTGGGAAGAAAACTGGAAGAAAAGGAAGGACCTCTGGGAGAAAGACAAAACAACATATGGAACGGATGTAAACACCAGCCAAGTCATCTCCATAATCGTAATGTCATTATTGAACATTTTGAAAGAATGTTTTCAGGCTTGGCAAATGTGACTCAGACAACGATGACCTACATCAACCTGAGCTAGAGATGGTGCCCAGTGACCAAAGTCACAGTACAGAAGCTGATAGTGTTGTGGATCAGTAAAATCCACTGTAGAATTACTGTGCTGTAATACAATAACTCAACAGCTAACAATAGCAGTTCATGCTACTATGTAGTTTAACACCATTGTTATAGGAAGCTATACAATTTAAAGAAACCGAAGAAATAACAAAATGGGAGATACGTATTTTAACTTCCTGTAGGATTTATCTTTGACAAGATATTCATTACAATACATTGATTAATGTCATTTTAATTTAACAATCTCAAAACTGGTAAACAGTATTTTTTTTTGTTTTATCTACAAATGTGCATCATGCTGGCTTGGGTGACATTTTAAGAAATGTCTTTGCTCAGCTCTGAGGGGGAAGGATGAGATTATTCAGATTCAGGTCAGGGCCCCTTGCACGACACACTCCAACAAAGAACAATTCTCTTCTGTAGGGTTTTACTTCATCAGTATGCCTCCTCCTCAAAACTTAAGCTTGCATCGTCAAACTCATCGTACCAAATCCTACAGAGTGCTCCACGTCTAATAATCCACAAACTGCATCTAGTTACGTTTCAGATGGTTTTTTTAGTTGTTTTTTTTAAATATAATATAAATATAAATTGTTGGCCAAAGGTTGGTTTTGGTTTGGTATGTAGAGTCCTTTAAATATGCAGGAAATGCCAATACACATTGAAGACTAACCAGAAATTCAACCTCAGTCCTGCGAGAGGTGAAGGTTGAATTCCATGCAACATTTCAAAGCTGATTATTAACAACTGACTGTGAAAAAGAGGTTATCTAATGGAAGCATGAAGATTTCCATCATCGGCCCATTTGTGCCTACCAAGGCCTTATTTAAGACATGAATTATGTCCTCCACAAGATTAAGGAACCACATTTACCAATTACAACTAAATTAAAAAGGAATTTGGTATATAGTTGAGAATTGGTGTACTTTTTTTTGGCAATATCAATTGGCTTCATGTTCCACGAACAAGACTACACCCAAAGCTTAAGTGGAGGGTGGAAAGTCCTGGTGTTCTCAAGGCAGCCCTGAAAGGTTCTATAGGTACTATAGGTATAGGTACTATATATTTATAGATTTAGCTGTAAATTACACAGGAACAGTATGGAACACATGGTTGGCTAAATGGCTCTAAGTCATCAAGGGTCTGACGTATCAAACAAGCCTCAAACTATCACTCTGCTGCCAGATATGCAGTAGATATGGATAGATCACTTTAAGGGTGGTTTCTCCTGACAAATTTTCCTATTGAACTCTATGGAAAAATAAGTCAAAAGAAGGAATCATTCAGGTTATCCATCCGTATCTACTGTATTTCTGGCAGCAAAGTGATGCTATTGTGACACAAATAGCCTAATTTATTTCTTGGTCTTCTTCTCCATAGTACATTTTCAGAGGCTTGTCAGTATACCAAACTATAAATACGGTGAAAGCATACCGGTAAATATATGAAATGGAATTATGAGTAACTTCTCACTTTCTAAACACCTGAGTAGAAATTTCCCGGTCATGGCACAATCACCTTAGTGACGTGACGTCAGACGTTGGAAAAGATAACGAAAAACAGGGCAACAAAATACATTTCATCAGAGGGATTCTTCCAGAACGGGAAGATTGCCAAAGTTGAAGGCCTCTCTTTAGCACTTGATGACCCAAAATAAATTTGCACAAAAGTAGACAAGATCTGGTTTGATTTTCTTTGGGGGAAAATATATGCATTATATTTAAAAGGTTTTTTTTTTAAATGTTTTTTTTATTTTTATGTTATGATGAGCAAAATCTGTTCTGGTGGCTTTAATGACTTTTCATCCTTGGACTCTTCCTTCAAAATCTAATGGATAAAGTTATTTTTAAAAGACCCCAACTCAAGTTGGAACTTTATAACTGCCCATGTATTCAAATCCCTAGGTGGCTTAAACTTCCTACTGAGATGTAATTATAATATTTCAAATTTACCATTAAAACTCTCAAACTTTCACAGTCAACTTTTATTATGCTGGTCAATGATGTATTCACACAGTTTCTCTCCTCACAAATACTTTATTTGGAATAAGCAAGATATTAAATTTAAAAATAAATCATTGTATATTAAGAGATGGGTTGATAATGGTATATCTACAAATGAATTACAATGGTCATCTATTTACATATAAAGAATTACTCTCAGTATACAGATTTCCTGTTACTCCTAAAGAATACGCTATTGTGTTTGATGCAATCCCAAATGGTGCCAAATTGCTATTGATTTCAGTTTCTAAAGGTAAAAATGGAAGATATCTATCTATATATATATATATATATATATATATATATATATATATATATATATATATATAATGTATGCCCTCTACTGAGCACAAAAGCCACCAATCAATGTATCAGGAATATTATTCAAAGAGATGTTGTTTTTAGACCTGCTCTTTTGGAATAACATATATAATGGCATAGATTGGAGAAACACAGGTTTTATCAAGAAGGTTTCTCCTTAAAAATAAGGTGTATGAAGGAAAGTTTCTCCTTAAAAATAAGATGTATGAAGGAAAGTTTCTCCTTAAAAATAAGATGTATGAAGTAAGTTTAAGTTACTGCAGCACAAGTGTTACCCAGTTAAAACAAACCTTATTAAGTTTAAAATCTAAATTGAGCCACAATGCTGATGAAACAATAACTCATGCATTTTGGCAATGTACTTATTGTAATGTTTTTTTATAATTATTTAAATAATTTTATAAATGGTAAAGTTGATGTTTTTTTTAGGCAAGTGTAAACAAAATGTATATCATCAATCTTCTCTTAATTTCAGCTAAATATCACATCCATGCCAGCACATTTTCAAAACAGAAACCATTTGTAGTATTTAAGGCCTTTGTAATGTCATAGTTGGAGAGTATTAGGCATTGCACAAATTCTAAAGCCATCAAGACAAAATATGATGTGATGTGTTTTGAATTGAAATTGTATGTCCATGTTATAACCTCGAGTAACTTGTAATATGCTTATTTCCTGTTGTTCCTGTGATATTTTTTCTATTAATAAATAAAATAAAAAATCTTTTTTTTTTTTAAACAGCCCATCAAAATGAATTACGTCGAAGTAATGTTGGTAAACCCAGTCCCACTAAAAGTAATTGGTCTCTACTTCGTGTTTCTATTTTGGAAAAAAACGTGGCAAAATACAGCTACATATAGCTAATAACCTGGTCACATACCAAATAATTAACTGGTCCCAATACCTCGGGTAGCCAGTTCTGCTACCTAGCTAGCCTAGCCAACTGACCTCATTTAGTCGCTGGGTTATGCCAAGATGCTACAGCAACTACGCAGGCCATTGCTAGCGAACTACAAGTGAATAACGTTACAAGTAAAACTCTGATGCTGTTTAACTTAGCTGGTATTGTACGACGTTGTCCATTTCTTAAATAACACACTTTGAATAGGCCTAGTATAATGTTTACTGTACCGATTAACGTGACGCCAATATTTATATTAGCTAACGTTAGCTAAACAAAAAGCAAAGTTATACGTTGGATAAATGTAACAAAGTAGTTACAATAGCAGTATTAGCGCTCATGTTAACTGGCTGAACTAGTGAAGCTGGTGTTATTAAGGCCTTATCAGTGAAGGCCGTTCGGTGCGACAGACATGCAAAATGCAAGATTGTCAACTAACATCAGTTTAATGCTAGCTTAACCAATAGAATTATCTTGACTTGTATTTCGGAAATTGTCCAAATAGGTAAAATCTTTTTTAAGAAAACTCCCAAAAGGTTATTCTAAGCTTTTCAATACTTAGTTTTCCCCTACACCAATTTAAGTAAATAAGCTAGCTAACGTTAGCTAGCTAGATAACAACTCGATAGCTTGTTCGAAGTCCTTCGTTTAGCAATGACAACCGGAGCTTGCTTGTTAAATTCGATCCGACATAATATCAAGGTTAGCATTCCAACCACAAAGTTCTATGCCTTGTCAATTATGGATTTACACATAAATAATATTCAACAAAATACCTGTTTCCCATGTGAAATCGCAGTAAAAGTTGGTTTATGCTGCAAAACAGTTGTTGACGCACTTTCCCCACTCTCGAGGCATTCCCCTTTTTGCTTCCTGAAATAGAATAACAACGTGACATCATTTCCGGATGACGTGCATGGCCTTTCCGTGTCCACCACTTTTAAGACCTTGCAGCAGTCTTTTATCTGCCTGCTGATATTACGAATATCTTAACGTGCAGGTGAAAAACTGCATGATAAATATTCCCCGGTTCTTGAAATTCATGAAAATATTTTCATACTGCAAAGTCATGGAAAGTAGTTCTACTACCCTGGAAAAGTGAAGCACAATTGGCCAGATAAAAAAAAGATCTTATATCACGCAAAATGCATCCATATTTCTTGCTTCCAAAAGTCATAGCCTATGTCATTGTAAGCATTTGCTTTATAGACAAAATATTCGTGTTATTGACTAAAAATGTCCACTTTTTTTTTTTTTTTTATCGTTAAAGATGGCCTGTATTTTGCACCAATCGAATACATTTATCAAACAATGCCAACGAGTTAACAAAAAATATTATTGAGTGGGAAACCTGCCAAGACAGGTTTTGTACTGTCGTACTTTTGTTGTTTCTTTGCATTTATAGATGTATTCCTTCCTGCTGGAGTGAACAACGATATCCAACTTGAGTGTGTTTTCATGGTGTAACTGTGTAGCTTGGTCTGTGCTGAGTAATTTGTCTGTTTAATCATGAAATTGAACAGAACATACTAGCGGGAGAAAATACAATGGATAGTACAATGGAGCAACATTAACATCAAATAGATTTTATGGCCTTTAAATTACAGAACGAAAATTCAAAATATCATAAAGCTGACATGGTGCAACGGCTCTAATAATTGCCAGTAATGTTATACTGTAGGGTTGTCAGCCCTGGTTGCAGACTGCAGAGGATCCTTCTGGATTTTGCTACATCCAAAACCTTGCTTATGTAATTGAACCAATTACCATGATAAATTTAAGCATAAGACCTTGCCACTCAGAAACTGCACAGGGGTTGATACTCTGGCTGATACTCTGGTTGATACTCTGGTACTCTTGATATGCTGGCTTTCCCTGAAGTGATAACCTACTTTTTCTTTGCCTCCACAATAGGCTATGGTCAATGTAATATTGCACATAAATTAACCAAGTAACAGGAGTAAGATAATACAGAGGCACATACACTATATAAATAAAAAAAATGGGAATAATGTCATCTCACATATGCACTAGTTGTTGCTGTGGTAATGTTATTAACTATGAATTGTTCTTAATTAGACATGTTTACAGTCTTGAGGTACGATTTGCTCTATTAAATAGATTATATAATAAATGTCCCCTGTGCACATGTCCAGTACTTTTAAACAGATCAGCTAATGTCAGCTGTAATGTGCTATATGGTAAATTACCTTACTTAAAGTGACCTTACTTAACTGATTAAATCATAGAATGACAGGTGAAATAAGTTAATATGCATTATAAAACCATGAAATGATTGTGATCAAGGACTTGCGACAATAATGTCCTTCACAGCACCCAGCCAGCTTTAAAAAATACAAGTTCAGAGAGTGTTGCACTGACAAAACAGAGGTAATTTAAAGGATATCCCGCCTCCTCGTGCTTTTTCATTGGATGTGGGGTCGAGAAACTGTTGCTGAATGGACCAAAAATGCATAATTTACAACCTACCATACTGTAAAGCTGAGGTCAAGAGAAGAAAAGCATGGCTGCTTTATTCAGAGGGTCTCGAAACTACTTGAAAAGGTGGAATAAGAATGTCGACTCGGCACTGGGTAATGTAATTTCACGTTGTCCACGAATTACTGTTTTATGAGAGACATACCGTTATGAATTATGTCACTGAGACACTTTCTTCAAGTCCAATATTTGTATGGCAACTACTAGCAAGGTAGCAAGCCTGCTAACGAGCTAGGACAGTCGAAACGTTTCCAGCTAGCTAGCTGACTAAATAATCCGTGCAGTTCTAGCGAGCTTGAAATATGTGCTGCAGTTTCTATCTGGATAGCCAGTTTGCTGTCTAGCGAATGTTAATTTAGGTGGTTGGTTTAGTGGAAACTTAAACTGGCCGTGTTCGTTTGTCGAACAGCTTTTGCATGCTTAGCGAGTCACTTTACTACTTTGCTAGTAGTAATAGTATTAATTATGTGGCCATTCTCTTGCAAGCTACATTGGTTTCAAGTTTACGAACTACATAGACTCATCCATAGACCGGCTTTGCACCATTTTTCAGCCCCCTTGATAATAATATTTAATTTGCTAGGTTTGTTAGTAAGCTAGAGAACAAGATAGCTAGCTGGTGTCCTTGTGAGATGTCGAAAATTTGAACCTTCTAGACTTGCATAAAATTGTTTCTGCAAGGAGTTGCTGCAAAGCCGGGTCTACTGTTATTTTAATGTGCATAACATTTTCACAGTTGTTCAACAGAGTTTGGTGGGTAAATGTTACATGTGAAGGCATCCAAATTACTTCCGTAAGCCAATTTTGACATGTGGGAAAAGATCAGCTCTTAGATTAAAACCGGATATACTTACACTGTGAGGTTGGGCATGTCGCTTAACTGTTCAGCTGAAACATTTCTGCAATCTTATCAACTGGTTTCCATGTTTGTTCTGTACCATTTGATAAGGAGACTGTTGATGTGGATCACACTTTCAAGGTATATGTACTTGTCTGCAGAACCTGCAGCCAAGGGACCTTCAAGAGTTCTGGCGGAGCCATACGCCTCTAGTTTTCCACAGTTGAAATGAGTAGTGTCCTATTTGAATGTCTCCAATATGCAAAAATTTCTGCACTTGCAAACTTGGAAGAATCTCTTGAGTCTCAGATGTACCCTCCGTTGGAATTTGAGGAGTGAGTCCAATCCCTTAATAAGCCAAGTTAAGTTCGTTACGTAGTCCTCCTCTGTCCTCAGCTCTTCTCTAGGGTAGGGGTTTGTGCGAATGCCAACTTCATAGGTAAATATTGCCCATAATTCACTGCAGCTTCCTTCACATGCAATTATAGTTGTTTTTTTTTTAGATGGTGGAGCATATGGAAGATGTAAATGTTTTCCTTCCAGTTGTAGATTTGTGGCATGGCAGCTACCATTATTACAGTATGTGAATGTGCCGGAATAAATCTATAAATTTATTCAACCAAATGTTTCCAAAGGACATATTTATTACCAACAAATTTCACATTTCAGATGTCACATTGGTTTTGTTACTTTGAACTTTGAACTTTTTTGCACTTTGGCTCCTGGAATTTTCGAGGACTATAAATGATATTTTTCTAAACTGACTTTCAAGTAATTCTTTTCTCAAATCTCAGTGTGCAGACTGTACCCTGTACATGTTTGAGATGTTACATTGGGAAATTGTTTTTCAGTGTGAACACTGCCATAATATGAACATAGCGAAACAATAACTCCGATAATATGAAGCAACAAATTTGTTCCACTAATCGACAGAAATGTTTTTGAATCCTATTTGAGATGCAATGAACTTGCAATAGAATGTAGGCTGTCACAGTATAGCTACAGTATATGAGGTGAATTAGTGCACTGTATGTTCAGAAATTGGGCACATTAGGATTCTGGAATTACAGTAAATAATATTTTTGCATACGATGAGATGCTTAGTTTGCTTAATGTCTAATGTCGCTGATTACATATTAATTAGTGTCTCGACGTGAACCACAATGTCAGATACATGTCTGTATACTATACATTCAACTACTTGTACTTGAAACATACAAGCAATTTTTCCTGCTTTAAACTATGTGTGAGATCTGGGATTGGCTATGGCACTCTGTGTGGGCTCGCTTGGCATCAGTCAAAGTTATGATTGGGCTACTTCATCAATAATTAACTTTGATGATGGAGAAGCAGATACGCTATTCCAATGGTCTTCATGCCCTCTAGTTCTCTCCTTTCCTCCACATACTTCCGGGTCGGAGTGGAGGAAAGGTAAGGAGTGAAAAGTATTGTGATGCACCCACTGCCTCTTCCTCTCTGGCTCTTTGTATTTAATGTTGTGATGCCTTTCCAGTCTGTTGTTCTCATTATTCTCTTTCTTCCCATTTAGTACACACTATCTAGTAGGCTATATTGATGTTGTATGGACATAAGGTAATATAACTAGCACACTGCATCTACTTTTCTGCAGATGTAGTAATGGCTCAAAGCAAAACACCATAGCAGTGTGTTTAATAAAAATACCATTTAAGGTTAGTTCAGAACATGCATCATGGAAAATGATTAATGAGAGTTTTCAGGTTTAACAAATTGGTAAACGTATGTTATGTGCACAACATGCATGGATTATTTGGAACATTATTGTAATGGCGTGTCAGTTGTGTAGAGTCACAGCTGACTGATCTCAGACTGTCCACATTTTGTTCTTGCCTGTGAGTGAAGTGAGTCTTGGGCGAGGTGTTGATCCAGCTGGAGGTGTTTGTGTGGAAAGTCTGTTTGTCTTTCTGGTTTCATGCTGTTTTCCCAGCAGGGATTGTGCCCAGTTTACAGCTGATTCACATACTAATGTCCTAAATGTCTGAGGGGAGAAATGGTACAAAATAAATACAAAGGAAATTAATTGTATTTTGTGTGGTGGTCACTGGTCACATGTTCAAACTGTATTGCTTGAATGTATTTTTTCTTTCCTCATCATATACAGTGGGGACCAAAAGTCTGAGGACACTACATAGTCCTGGTTGTTTTCCTTATTTGTCAAGGAATAATGCAATTGGGTTACTCCAATTACGCTTCTTATTCAAGAATACATTATTGAGAGCAGTTACAAACCAAACTTTTAACACATTTCCAAAAACGCTTGTATGAAATAGGAACCTATGTGAATATCTGGTTCTTCTCTATTTGTTGTAACACCCTTTATTCAATTAAATATTAACAAATGTGTGTTCCTAAAGCTCAATATGCAAATATCTTGGCTATTAACAACTAAAACCATCTAATAATTGAATAAATATGCCATTCCTGTTAATGTTGCTATTGCTTGTGCTTTTACATTATAAATACCGACACACTTTTTTGACTTGTATTGTTACAAAATGATGTATTCTTGAATAAGACGTATAAACGGAGTATCATTGTATTAGCCTTTGATAAAAAATGTAAACGATCAGTTCTTGTTGGTAGTGTCTTCAGACTTTTTGTCCCTACTGTGTTCTGTGTTGTTGATGTGCAGATGCTAGTATGTGTTTTTCACGTCTGTTAGCACTGCATTGTTGGTCAGGAGCCCCCAGGGGTGAGCAGGTGTGTCTGTATTTGAATGTAAATGTGTGCTTCTTAGATCTGTAAGTCTCTTTTGTGTAAAAATGTTCAGTTTTTAATTGTGTAGATGGTTGAATTCTTCTTCTTTGTTTGTTTTTTGTTACATTGTGCCTTTGTGGAAATTGTCTCCATATGTGCATGGTGTACACAAGTGTTTTTGTATGTTTGTTTGTGTACAATGTTGTGTTTGTGTACTGTGTGTTTTAAAGGTCTGCTTTTTCTCTTGTCTCAGTCTCCACCAGGTCTATGGCCTCCAAGACACAGGTGGGGTTCGTTGGATTGGGAAACATGGGGAACCCCATGGCCAAGAACCTGCTGAAGCACGGCTACCCAGTCATCGCCACAGACGTGTTCCCCGAGTCTTGTAAAGAGCTCCAAGAGTTGGGCGCTCAGGTGGGTCAGGCAGCTATTCACACGATAAACCAAAACCTAGTCTTATATCTGTTTATTCTCATTTTCACCACTAAACTCAGGGATTACACAGTGCTTCACAGTAGGACTCTATAGCCCCTTTTCCCTATTCAATTCCTTTTTTCGAGATTGAGTGTTGCCCAGTAACGCAATGTTCAGTTTTGTTGTGTATAAACTGATAGAACTACATAGTGCAATGTGATAATTTGTCTGGTCCTATTTTCTAAATGTATTTATTTGTTTTGAGCAAACCGTCTACTCAGTATGTGACCATACTTTTATAGCAAACCATTTAAAATGCTATTGCACAATACTTTTTGAGCTACTGATACATGTTTAATGTTAAAAATGTATTTAATTGAAGAGCAGGAGTTTAGCGATTTGTGGCAGTTGAGGGTTGTAAGCAACAATATAACAATAAGGGTGCTGTGGTTGCAGGTACAGTATTAATGGCACTCTCTCCATAAGTAAAGCATCGACAGCAAGTAGGCTTAAAGCAAAAAAAAAAAGTGATGTGTAATTAAATATTTTGCAGATGAATGGATTTTTTTTATCGAAGGCAAAGGAAGGTGAAAATGGAATGCCATACTTTGCAGTCCCTTTTACAACCAGAAAATGTTGCTAAACTGAGTGTACGGAGGTGAATTAGGTTTGTTAGAAGATCGATTACTAATCCTCAACCAAACACGAGCATACCATTTCAGTGTCATACTGGTGTCAAGCCTTTTGGCATATCTAAGCTGTTCTGTTTTATTTCTTAGTCCTTATGTTGCTCTGGTCTACAAGAGCTTAAAATAGCCATCATGGCAATAGACACAGTTTCTGTAGACCTGATGGTTCAGTGCACCCCCCTGATCCATATAAATGCTGCAATAACTTGTGTAGCTAATTATGTATTCAGTTTTGCTTGATTAGAATGAGGGTTGTACTTGTAGGTGCAATATCCAAGGGTGTTATGGTTTGTTGTAGAGGCGTTGAGGTTGGTGGTATGTAGGGGCCTTGTGGTTGGTGGTATGTTGGGGGCAGTGTCCAATTAGATTCCAGATGGGAGGGGATAGAATGGCCTTCACAAACCTCTGAGGCATGCAGGCATGGTCCACTGAACATGTGCAACATTCTGGTGGATTAAGAGGGAACTCCACAGCACGCCACAGCCCCCTAACTGTCTTCTTAAAAGCACTCCAGGTCACAGTGCCACTACACCGTTTAATTTATCTTAAATGCATTAGGAAGTGTCCTTGTTCATGTTCATCAGTGACTTTACATAGGGGTTTGATTTGAAAACTTTGAATCAACTTTTCTGAAGCACAATTTGGTGTTGTGTTCAAATTCACAGTTTAAATGGGGAGGAGGATGGCGAATGTTGCCATTATGGCCAGCCTTTTAAATTGCTGAGTGTAAATAATGTCACAATATTTCAAATATTTTTGCGATAACTATGTTTATGACGATATGAAAAAAGGCTGAAAAATATTACTACTTCAAAAAGTTTTATTTACAACTGCAAGCAGTTTTATTTTTTCCTTTCAAACTACTAATGCTAGGTTTGCCATTAAAATTTTATTTAAGGAACCCCTTACAAAAAATGATTTGCATATAATCAACTTAAGTGTTTTCTTAAAGCTAGAGTATGCAACGTTTTCCCCAACAGTCACATTTGTTGTCAAAACATCCCTTGGCCCTGCCCACAGAGAGAGACACACCCCCCACCTCACTGCTTCAACAGACCTAGTTGTGAACATGCAAGTCTTCTAGATATGATTGCAGGATTCTAGACTGTCATAGCTAACATTAACAAAAATGTAGTCTAAAAGTCCAGGTAAAACAAAATTATATTTTCTGGTGTTGCGGAGTTGTTGCATAACACTGTGTTTGTGTTGCGTTAGTCTAACCCAGGCAACAGCTGGTATGCATGATAACTTATAGCTGTGTAGCTGGTTCGAGCTAACGTGATCTATACGACATATAGCATTAGTAAACATTTCTTTCTTCCAAGAACTAGCCGCTGAATAAAGGAAAATTATCAATAATGGCAACCTAGCTACTATTAATTATAGGTAATATTTGTCTGGCAAGCAGAAAGTCCATTTGTGTTGAAACTTTGACCTACCTGTCCAGCAGAATATGGGAGCTCTACATCTGTCTTTAAACAAATTTGCTCCCATACGTCTCGCCACCTTCTGAAATGAGCACCTATGTTTACTCCAGTTTTCAAGCGAGCTTTACCTGGATGGATAAAAGGATCACTTTAAGGGTTTTTTCTCCCGACTTATTTTTCTATAGAGGTCAATAGGAAAATAAGGCAGGAGAATCATTGATATATAAGCATGGTAACTTGAGTACATAGCTGCTGTGTTATGACAGAAACTACCATGAAAGCCTTAGCCGAAACTATTAGGCAAGGGAACCTTCTAAGAGCTTTATGTGACACTCTTAAAGACCTCCCTCACCTTATGGAAAAATTTGGCATGAGGGACATAATTAAGTTGTTTTATGCAACCAGGCACAGAATTTTATCAATCTATTTTTTAACCTTTATCACGATATGTCAAAAGCATCGTTGTCTTTTAAATTATACCGGTATTATCGTGAAGGATATAATATCGCCCACCCCGACTGTTTCCTCAAATTTTTATATCTGTGTAACACAAACTCTATACCCCCCCGGTTTGGATCTCAGATTCTGGATTGTCCAGCAGATGTGGCAGACAAGGCGGACCGCATCATCACCATGCTACCATCTAGTCCCAACGTCGTTGACGTATATACAGGGCCCAACGGTATTCTAAAGTGAGTATCTCTCTCACACATACTTTGTGACCCCTTCTTCTACGCCTTCCACACCAACGGGGTGATTTTCACCTGATTAAAACGTAAATGACAACCTTGTCTTCCACACTTCCAGCTGTTGCTATATCTGCCATTCTCATTGCTTTGCAGTCACCTTTGTTTTTACTGCAGGTTAGCACGTCTTTATTTAAATTCAGTCAATCTTAAATTTTTATGTATCACAAGATAATGTTATTATTGGACTCAAGAGTAGAGGAGTCTGGAGTTTTCCATAATTTAGCTTTTTGTGGGCTGACCACATGAGATGGAAGTTGTAGTGAGGTTTGGTCAGTTTCATTCAGAATTAATCATTCAGAAAGTTCAACACTCGATTATAATTCTATACGTCAGTAGAGCCCAACTTAGTGAAATGACGTAGACACGACAATGGTTTGGAAAAATTACATGTTTTATTGGCTATTATGAATATATGAATAATGGAAACAATAATTTATATAATATGAGTAATAGTATTTTCTGACTTAATCTTAATCAGAGGAAATGATAATTATGTGATGGCTAAATATAGAAGCTAACAGTCCATTGACGAAGGTCAGTTCGTGTTATGGGTTAATGACACGCTAAACTATGTTATGTGGTTAGTTTGTTTCATCAGTCTCATAAAGATAAAGTTTTAACTATGTAAAACAATAAAGTCCGGGAAATTGGCTATTTCCGACCAACACACACAAAACAAAATACAACGATAGAAACCAGCAGTAAAAATGACCTCAACTAGGTATTACAAGTTTTATGCTAGCCTATTAATTGATGTCAGTGCTAAATAAAATGTGTTTCAATACTTAGCGGTAACAAGGGGAAGGCCAGTCCCAATTTTTTTTAAGTGAGCTGGTCCAAGGTCCCGGCAGGTGCGATTCACCAAAATCGGATTGCGACGGGGTTCTAGTCAGTGTAACGTGGATGTGCACAGCTCTCCGCTTGGGCCCGTGCTGCAAGAGAGATATTGCAGGAACAGTCTGAAGAAACTTGTCTTCAAAACAACTGTTGACGAATAAATAAACCAGCTTGGTTTATTCCACGGTGGCAGGCCAACTCTGTCTCGGCGATCATGCAAAATGCGGGTTGGGATACGCAGTGAAGTCTGTCCGGGTTTCAGTGTTAGACAACATGCGCTTCTTTGATCCCAATTGGTAGATGGCTTAAGGACACCCGTGCATTTCATTGGCTCATTGCCTTGGAACCATCAATAAAACACAGATGGATCAGCCACCTCAGGGTATGTGTGTACTAAATCAGGGTCCCTCCTCTCCTTCTCAAAAGAAGGGGGTGTTCCTGCCCAAACTGGTGCCTGATCAATAAAGCAGTCTGTGTTCATCTCAGAGTCGCATGAAGAAGGGTACAGACACTCCATTGTGCCTCAGTTGATAAGGAGTGTTAATTGTGAAAGTGACTCAGCAGAGAGCCCAGTCGCATGATCAGAAAGCCAGAGTCCACCAATGTCCCAGTGTATCGTTGCAAAGTAAAGGTTATTAATTTGTGGCTTTATTTATTTATTCCAATTATGTGTCTGCACGTGAAACATGGTCAGGCAATTTTTTTTTTTTTTTTATCTGCGAAGACTGCCTGGTCAAGTAATATCACTATACTAAATATTATTTGCTGTGTATTGGCTTGAGTATTGCCAGTTTCATGGATGAACGAATTGTATCTACAAGGAATGAGGAATTCTCTAGCAGGGTGAATCTTGTTTTGCTGTATTTATTTATTTATTTATTTATTTATTTTAAACATTTCTCCTCTTTCTTACAGGAAGGTGAAGAAAGGCTCTCTCCTCATTGACTCCAGTACCATTGATCCATCTGTTTCCAAGGAGATGGCAGCCGCCGCAGAGAAAATGGGAGCTGTATTTATGGACGCTCCAGTATCTGGAGGTAAAGCGCTACAGTAGCTATCGGAGCATTGTGGTAAAATGTGCTGTTCTGTGTCATGTTGACCCCTCCATTCCTATGAAAGGAGTCTACGAGTTTACTGGCTAGCCGTCCAGAGAGAAGGAAATATTGTTATATTCTATTAACTTAATTGTAATATTATTTTAACTTTGCTATTGTGTTGGGCTTATGCTTTCCATCTGCACTACCTGTGTAGATTGTGCTGTAAGTAGACACCTTGGCTTGTAGACTGTAGTGTGAAAAGAACAATGACTGGCTGCACATAACGTTGGTCATGTGCATGCTAATATTCTCCCTTCTGCACTGACAGACAATTTAGCAATGAGATGGGCCTATAATTGAAACTGGCCATTCCAGATAGGGAAATAAAGAAAGAAGCAAAGATTGCAACGTATTTTAAATGAGATTCAGCAGAATTTGAACCCATATGACATTCTTTAGTCCAGTGATCTCAACAACTGATCAGCTTTTCTGCCCTAAAAGTCCATTCAGGTCCTGTCCGCGTCCAAATTAAGCTACCTACACATTACTCTGAGATTACTATAGCAACCCAATTAATGTGTTCTTTTAGTTTACTTGAGAACTAGATTATCCTCACGTAAACCAGAAAACTTCGGGTGGAGCCGGGAAGTTTGTCACATGCCCTGTTTAAAGCACTCAAGTGTGACCCGTTTTTTCCTTTGGCGCACGGGAATGACAGGTAAAGTGTTTGTGTGACGGCAGTGGATAGTTTTCCCTTGGGCTTGCCAAATCCGTAGAACCAGTTCTTATGGCATCTTTGTCTCTAGTATGCCCTCTCCAGGTTGTCTGGGACTTTGTGAATGCAATTGCGCTGACATCACTGTGATGGTGCACAGGCCTGCAGGCTGTGATGTCAGTAATGGCCTCGTGCTGAAACTGCGTATCACATAGCGCCGCTTTCATGTGTATAAGGAGGCTTAATGGCACATCCTGTCCTGCTGCCCTTAATGGAGAAAAAGGGTTGTAAAGAGGAGGAGTGCCTCTGTGACTTTACGACAACAAAGTTGACATTGCGTGTGGGAGAGAAGCGAGATAACCGACCTTCGCCTTGAGAGACAGACACGGCAGTATAATGGTCCAGCACCCCACCCTGGCTCATACAGACGGGTCTGAGCATCTGTAAATACACACACACTACACACACACTACACACACACACTACACACACACTACACACACACAACTGCACGCAACACAGGCCTTTACAACTAGGACCGTTGGGCTGGATATGCACATGCATGTGTCACATGCATTTCACACGCATACAATTCCAGCCAAGTAGGGAGGTCTGAATATGCATGCAGTCGCGCTCTCTCTCTCTCGCTCTCTCTCTCTCTTTCTCTTCTCGCACGCACGCACGCTCTTACGCTGTTAATTGGCCGGTGTCTGTTGTGCAGCCAGTAGGATCTGATGTCAGAGATCCAGCCTTTCAGCCCTCGGAGCCCGGCTCTGTTTGAGCTGAAGTAAAGCCCTGCTTTACGAGCTAGTCCTGAAGATTGATAATGATGGACTTGTTTCTGTCCCATCTCACATGAGGGGCTGAGCTGCGTCTGCACCGGGATTAAAGCGGCCTGCCAGCAGTGGCCATAAAACACCTTGAGCAGGACTTCATTCACCCCCCATCACTTTGGGTTGAAGGGACTGTTTGTTTGTGTGTGTGTGTGTGTGTGTGTCTCTGTGGAGGCGGATGCTATGGCTGTCTTGTTGTCCCAGACCAACGGAGATGACATAGTCAAGAGTCTCAAATCTTTAAATCCTCTTAACTGTGTTGTTGTGGGGAGTCAGTTAATGAACTTCGTCTGTCCCCAGTTGAGGCTGAGGAGGTCTGACAGGCAGTCTCCACAATCGGAGGCTATTCTTAGCCCCAGTCCCATGCACACAAGCACTGGAGTGGCTGCATCTGTCCCATCCAGGTGTTTTGGAAAATGACAAATGACTGTTTGAAATCACAAAACGGGTAGAAAGCTTGTAGTCTCATTCTCCAGGGATAGAATATGAAACCCTGATGTGTGATCCACGTAACCTGGTGTGGCACTAATCACTTTTAGATTTGAACTCCATCACTATTAGCTGTGCATATAAACATTTTTCATTAGAAACATACTTTTTCAACAATTCTGAGGAGGAGAATGGGAAACTTTTTTCGAAATGTGTTTATCAACCAGCAGGTGGCGCTGTAACCAAATCTGGAGTTTTAAGAAATTGGATCTCCTGCACAGGAGGCCACACACACACACACACACACACACACACACACACACACACACACACACACACAGTCTTGTTGTGTCTCTCTAATGGACTCATACTGTGGTAAAAGAGGTCAGGAGCTGAGGTCAAGGGCTTACTCATGACCTACAGAGCAGTCCTTTGTCTCCTTTTCATCTTGTAATCTTAAACACACGCACACACACACACACCAGGTTTATGGAGATTTTTCTGTATACCCTTTCTGGAGTCTGAAAACAGTCTGAGGCCTCTGCACATGCAGAACCCTTTTTTTTTTTCTTTCTTTCTTTTTTCTGTTTAACTTCCTGATTCTTCCAGCTGACTTGATCCAACAGCTCAGGGTTGCCTTAGTTTCAGGTACATCATCTAGGTCTGCAGTCACTTGAACTTTTAACGCATAGTTCTGAGTGATCCTATCAAATCTCTGAATTTCCCCAAGTGTTACAGCTATGGGGGGGTGGGGGGCGTGGGGGCACTGGGTGGCTCATCCTCTTAAGGCATGCTCTAGTCTAGTGCATGGATTGGCTTCATGGCTTGGTATGGAATAATAATCAATAATCAGCCTTATCAAAATACCACAGACAGATGGTAAGCAAAGCACAAAGTTTTAAAGCTTGCCATGTCTCCAAGTTGTATTGATATGAATGTGAAATTTAAAGAGGCCCGATTTCAATAATTTTGCCACAGTTAATTATATTCACGTCACTCCGTTTTGATTGATGTAAAAGGGTGTTTTGTGGCATTCCCATTTGTTGATGTGTTTTCATAACATCCGAATTAGTGGGCAAGTGAATATTCCGCCGAGTACTTGAGTTTTTCTGCAATCCCTAAAAAAGATGCTGTTAAATATGCGGATGTATGCTACTTGCAGCTTTTATTCTGTATTGCATTAATTTCACGTTTATCAAGTTTTTAATTTCACAGTGCTAGTTCTATTCTATGCTTCATCTGTCCATCTGAAAAGCATTGGCTCGTGGTGAATATTTCCAGTTTGTGGCGCATCATGTTTTACACTGGCTTTAGCTTGTTTCCTTTAAGTTTCTTCATAATTAGCATGTTATCCCCTGCTTTTCTTTAGTGTAAACAACAGTGTTTGATAAAAAAAATTTTTTTAACCAAGCAGCTAATTTTATCGAAGCTCGGGTGCGTCACCGGGGTTTGGCAGGTACAGTCAAAGCAACCGTGTTCTGATGCGAGCTTCTGCAGCAGTGATGATAAAAAGCGAAGGCGCTCTCTCACTGCCTGGCTGTCTAGCCCAGCACTTCTATTATGCATTATTCATAAAAGCCCTGCGTCTGTACCATTAAATGTGTCCGCATGCAACGGGACCCACAACAAACCGAGCGTGACGTCACAGCAGGGTGGCGGCGCGACTGAGTAAAAATAGAGGAGCTAACAAGCCCGCGGAGCCATTAGCTAACAGTAATTATGCCGCATTCCTCATCTCTTCAATTACTAACTGTTGTGCTTTAAATGTGTTGTGGCATTTTCCAGTGGGTTCTTGTTTCTGCGTACATGTGGTCACTGCAGTGCTGGCCAGGACGCGTACTTTTTTTTTTTTTGTAAACCACGAATAGAACTGTTTCATTCGTTTTGTCTGATTTCGTGAGATAAGTAAAACCTAGCAAGGGTGGATTGATGAGAGAACGATACCTTGGGGAAATGTCTGGTTGGATGCCTGTTTACAAATCTGCCTCGTAAAGGCCTAGAGGGGTGTGCTTAGTAAGTGTATCAATTATATGGCTGGTGGGTTGATTTTGACTTACTTTCACACAAAATGTCTACCACTTTCAGTATGATGCATATGAAACGCTTTCTGGTGAGTGTGATCGACTAACCAAGTGTTGAACTTGTTCAGATATTTGAGATTTTACACACAAAAAATAAATAAATAAAAATGATAACAAAGGCAAAATATCCAGAGGGTTTATCAAAAAGTTATCAGTATGGGTAAAATAACATTGCATCTCTGTGTAATTTGTCAAATGGGCTTCTGTCCAAGTAAATTTGTACTAGAGTGCCACACCCTTAATGTGGCTGGTTTCAGCAAGATCAGTCATTTAGTAAATGATGAGCATTTCACCTGGCTAAACTTCTCCCTTATTTCTGCTCTCCCAAGCTGCTCTGTATCCCAAGCTGCTCTAAATCCCAAGTTTAAACTCTTCACTTTAAGGGTTGTTTCTCCTGACTCATTTTCTTGAACTCTACGGAGCCAACACAACAAAAATTGTGTCACTGTCCAAGTACTGACTGCACTGTAAAAGTTAAGTTAAGTGTATGTGTGTGCCTATACGTTTGTCTTTCTGCTGCTCTGCTCAGTGGGCTGTCATTAACCATCATGAAGACCCCATAGTAAAGTGGCATGATGCTAATATAAATATCACTGCTGGAAAAACAGAAAAAGGTTTAACTTTAGTCAATTTGTGTTGTTGCTAAGAATAAATGCTCAATTTTGTGAAAATGTATGGTGCGCTTCTGCTTGTCTGTAGGTGGCCACACAGGCCAGATAGTTCCCATCCTGCATATGCAAGTTGGTTGTAAACAAAACCATTTCTGCTTGTATAATTCTGATTGGATTGTGGCAATCCACATTTAAACTGAGCCAATCGGATAGCAGGAGGTTGCAACTTAAGGACCATTCGTGGTTGGCCCATCTTGTACATGGAAGAATGGCAATTGGTTGTCAAGAAATGGCAGTCAGGCCCTGTGTAGGTTGGACCATTGGTGTGTAGGGTGTTTTTAGGTTGGTCTTCACATATATAGATGGAGTATTCTTGTGTGTCAGTGTGTTATGTGCTGCAGTCCAGTGTCACCCACAAAGTACTTGTACCCTGCTTTTGTCATGCCCCCCCCCCCAGTCAATATTTATTTGGAAAAACTGGAATGTATTTCATTTGGGGGAATAATTGGCATTGTGGCACTCTGCTGTAGATGTAGGAAAGTTGGACCTTACAGCAGTGGGAATTTTTCATTTATATTTTGATTTTGATACACTGTCTCTGCATCTACACTGTTCCTCTTTAGAGTGGCTGTGCTGGAAGAACGCATATTGTCTTCGGCCAAGAGATGAAGTGCCTGTTTTTTATTTATTTTGTTGTCGCACATTTTGGGTAGTTTTGGCAGGCAAAATGTTAAATGGGCGTTTTCATGTGCAATTTGGTTTAACATTTTTATGTTGCTTTAAGGTTGTTTTGGTTTTTATTTGAGAAAGTCCCGCATTTCGACATATTTCAAACCCTTAACCGCAATTGAGGGCTCTTGTAAACATGTATTTCTCTGTGTGAGATTGGGGCTGACCATACTGATCATGTTATTGTCCCGTTGTGTCTCGCAGTGTCTGTGAAAGCCATGTACCACAATTCCCATTAGCATCACACTCAGCCAGCTCTTTCAAGATCTTTATTTTGCACATGCTTAGGCCATGCTGATAATCACAGCTATACAGTTATGTATTTATTTATTTTGCATGAGGTGACTACAGATTTGCCAGACCGGTCTGTGCAACTGTGTGCATCGTTTTAACCTACTCTGTTTTTTCTCTGCACGTAATTTAAAAATTAAGAATTAATTTTTTTTAAATCAAGTTGCAGATGTAATTGAAAGTTACATGTGTTACTGTGTAAGGGGCAGTCTGAGGTGGGGAGATGCTGTAGGCACACAAGCAGCCGTGGGTACCCTGTACATCACCGTGTGAAAAGCCTGAGCACACTAGTACGTTATACAAATGGATTTAAATAATGTAGTCCACCTCCAATAAAGAGCTTCACATGCTTAACTGCCGCTAATAATTATGACCGTAGGTGTTGCTGTAAACATGAATTTGAAATTCAGCCAAGTTGGGTTTCTCTTGGATGCTTCTTTGCATGTTCAGAGTGGTGTAGCTTATGAAAACTGTAGCTGTTACTCTTTATTTATTAACACTGTTAATGTGAAGCAGTTCCAACGAATAAGCGAGTGTCGAAAGACTGACTTGAAGCTTTTGTGGGATTGTTGAGAGAGATTGTTTCCTCTGGCTTGTGAAATGAGTGACTATATAATTGACATGCTTGCCAGTTGAGGGTGGTTTAGCGTGGGCTTTTATTGTATTAACTAGAACTGTGTGGGCTCATATTTGCGTTGTTGCTTCAGTTTTTGGCTGAATATTAGGGGCCGCCCGCCTTTATGTGAATCTGTGCACATTGTACGTCAAGGTTATTCTGAATTCTCGCCTTTCCTGCTGGCTGTAATGGGCTGGCTTGGCTTGTTGGCAGTGTCGTTTCTCTGATATATGTGTTCAGGGTGCATCGAAAGAAATGTGGTGCCAATCGAGGTTCTACGGTAAAAAGTAGAGAAGCGCAAACTACATGTGCAATTTCTATATATACAGTTAGGTCCATAAGTATTTGGACAGTGACACTGTTGTTTTGGCTCTGTACTCATTGGGTTTTAAATGGAACAGTGATTATGAGGTTAAAGTACAGACTTTCAGCTTTAATTTGAGGGTTTGTACATTCATATCGGGTGAACAGTGTAGCAATTGTAGCCATTTTTATACATTGTCCCCCCCCATTTTAGGGGACCAAAAGTAATTGGACAAATTAACATGCAAACCTTAAAGTTATCCATCCATATCTGGCAGCAGAATGATTGTTTGAGGCTTGTTTGACACCTCAGACCCTTGATGACTTACAGCCATTTAACCAACCATGTGTTCCATACTACTTCCCTGTAATTTACAGCTTAATCTAGTCCCACCCCCCAATTCCCATAGAAATTATAGTATCGCTTATATAAGAGTACCTGAAAATAAGATGTCAAGAGTCTTTTGATATTGTTGGGTCAGACATCAGGAAGTCATGACATGCAAAGCATATGCAACCAAATATTAAATATGAAAACTTTATTAAAGTCATGTGTTCCATACTGGACAAGTGTGATTTACAGCTGAATCTAGTCTCACCCCCCAATTTTCATAGAGATCAATTAAAATGCAGAGAGGTTATTGTATCGCTTGTAACACTACCTGAAAATAAGATATCGAGAGTTTTTTGATGTTGATGGGTCACAGACTTCAGGAAGTAACAGCATGCAAAGATATGCGATCAAATATGAAATATGATACTTTAAAAATATGGTAAAGCAAAGGATATGAATACTTATGTAAATGAGAGATTTCTGTTTTAGATTTTTAATAAAATTTCTAAAATTTCTAAAAACATGTTTTCACTTTGTCATTATGGGTTATTGAGTGTAGATTGATGAGAAAAAAACTTTTGTACATATTCTCCTCCCCCCCCCCCCCCCCGTTTTCGGGCATCAATAAATATTGGACAGTTTAACAATGTAGAATAAAGTAATATAATAACTTGATATTTTATTTTTTGGTACTCTTACAAGCGATACTGTAACGTCTCTGCATTTGAATTGATCTCTATGGGAATTGGGGTGTGGGACTAGATTTGGCTGTAAATTATGCTGGAACAGTATGGAATACATAGTTTGCTAAAAGGCTGTAAGTCATCAAGGGTCTGAGGTGTCAAACGAGCCTCAAACAATCACTCTGCCGCCAAATATGCAGCAGATATCGTCTCTTTTTCCTTGAGTGTGTTTTTTTTTTTTTTTTTTTAAATGTAGGAGTTGCGCTCACGTTTCCTCAGATGTCAGCGTCAGCAAACACCGAGATTGAGTTCTGGATGGCTGTGCGTGCGTTCATCTCCTTATTGCACGTTGACATAATGTGAAATAAAGTTAATACTAGTTGTTTTCTGGTGTAATAATTAAAATCAACGGTAATGCACATGGGATATGACACTCATTGAAAAAATAAAACGACTAAAGTGTTTTTTTGATGGTCGAAAGAAATCATAAATTGTACGCTTTTGGTTGTCTATACTTAAATCTGCTGCCACGCTTCACCTGCCAAACATCTGTCACAAGAAAATTGTAATGGCTGCGAAACAGTCGTCCAGCGTTCTAAAACAGCTGTCCAGGGCTCTAAACAGCTGGTTTGGCGTCCGTTGTCATGCCGACTCCACACCACAATCCACTTGCGCCCATCTAAAATAGGCTTTTATTTAAAGCAATTTTCAAGCAGATTAAAAAAATATATATATATTTTTTTTTTTAGGTGGCTCAAAATTGTGTTTAGGTGGCCCGCCAAATATTTTACAATGCACAGAAAACCTTGAAGTTAATTAATTGAACATCCAGATAGTTGAACATGGCACGGGTCCAAATCTCCTCTTACACCAGTGCTCCTGAATTCAAAGTGCAATTCCCCATTTTTTTAAAGATTAGGAGCAAACGGAGCATTTTGCTTGCATTTGCCAATTCAGATATCCAATATTTTTTTCATGTTATCTGCCAATTCCGATATGTAAAGGACTACGGAAAGTGCAATTGTCCAGATGGTCCCGATGTAATTTGTAATGCCTTATCAACTACAAGCATATCCATCAAACTTTGTTAATGTCTTGTACATGAGGAGCATCCATGCGATCAAAACTATTGTAATATAATTTTATTTGCCCTATTTAGTGTGTTATTCTTTTTTTTTTCTTTTTTTTGGATGCTTTACTGGCAAACTTACATTTTCAGGCAGCGCTAGTTTATTTATGTAGTGACTGTGCTGAACAGTATAACCCTGTATGTCCAACATCATTTTGATGTCCAACATTCATTGTGTTCTCCACACTATCGACTGCTGTCCCTGCTGTATCTGTTCAAACACTTGTTTGTGTGATGTGATATCAGGTGTGGGAGCAGCAAGCTCGGCAAAGCTCACCTTCATGGTGGGCGGGGCAGAGGAGGAGTTTACTGCAGCCAAAGAACTCCTGAGCTGCATGGGGGCCAATGTGGTGTACTGTGGCCAGGTCGGAACAGGACAGGTAAACGCACCCATGCGTGCACCTGCACACACTAGCACACATGCTCATCTTTCTGTCCAGTGACATGTATGTAGGAGTTTTCCATTGACTCAGAAGAAGAGGTACTTCTCTAAAAGATTGATTGCAGAAAATGTAAATGAAAGTGACACTATAATATTATTTGTTTTTGTTGTTCAATAAGATTTAATGATCTAAAATATTAGATTAACTATTAACTTTGTTTATTTGTTGTTCAGAAACATTTAGTGATTTAAAATATTATTGAAATAATTTTTATGTGCTTCAAGGATAGTTCTCCGTAACAATGAATGTTACTCATTCATTGTGCAATTACAACCATATTCATAATGACATAACTTTAAATTATCTAGTTTTCTCTAGAAATTTGCTAACAAACGAAAGCGGCTTGGCTAAGGAGTCACAAATGTAGCATAATGTGACTGCTTGGCCACTTCCTTGCCATGAAGAGCTGTTATTGTCAAGTAGAGATGTTTCAAGTTAAGAGAAACGATTAACATTAATGATTAGGTTGAACTAGCCTTTGATATAATGAAATGATACTGTAGTGAACTGAGTGTCATTCCTTTACATGAATTCTTAATGTTACAGCACTTGCTCATTATTGGCAGTGTGTTAAGTGTTGATCTTAAATATGTGCAGACATTTGATGTGTATTTATCCATTCATATTTAATCTAGTCCGCAAAGATCTGTAACAATATGCTGCTGGCGATCGGGATGATTGGGACTGCTGAAACCATGAACCTTGGGATTAGGTAAAGTATACCTGGGGTCTGGTGGAACATACATATGGTACAAAAAATCTGTATGCATAAATTGCAGCATGGAAATAAGTTGTTGAAATGCTGAAATGTACAATTTCATAGTTGTGTGTTACTTTGATCCCATGAGTGGCATTTCAAAGGCGGTTCAGTAAAACTTTGGTGAAAGTTTTGAAGCTTCTGAAAAAATGTTATTGAGCTTTGTGCTACAGCACAATCGCAGCCCATTCTGCCCTGAGCTAGCCAGAGGAGGATAGGCTCTCCCGTTGAGTCCGGCTCCTGCTGAGGTCTCTTTCTATGTGCCACCAAGGGAGTTTCCTTGCCACGGGTTTAGGCCAGGTGCTGTGAAACATATTGTGGCAAAAAACTAAAATATAAATGCATTTGGATTTGATTTTCGTTTGACTCTTGTTTCTGTATAAATGCTAAGACATTGTGCAATAGACTGTGCAAAGTTCTCCTTGCAACGCTTGGTGAGGTAGAGCACTCGCGAGTGCATGTACAATGTGCACAGTGTAAGCTGGGAGTCTGAGTGGGCCAGCTGAGTTATAGTGTACTTTAGGTTTAGTGTGTCTGGGTCAGGAAGACGCAGGGGTTTTCTGATTGGGTGTGACACTTGCATGGGACAATGTCCACATAAGGCAGGTTCCACAAGCCAATTTACATTGCAATAACTGCCTGCAGTGGACCCACTGCGGGGGTATGCTTCAGTTTCTTTCACTCACTGGGCTATGGTGATGTTCAGTTATACTTGGGCACAGTTACATTTGCCCTGTACCCTGTAGATTGAATTGGACACACACATTTTAATTGTGAGTTTTCCTGCAGTCCAACACAAGTAGACATAAGTGCACATATCCTGTTGCCATAGCATTACCATAGCAAGAAGTCTTTCTCGGTTCTTACTTGTCACTATGCTTCAGGTTCTTGCCATATTTCATCAAATTTTTATGCTAGAAAATTAATATTTTGCCTACCAGGCTGCACAAGTGCTAGGATTTCTTCCTTCATCATACACTAGCAATGAATCACAATTTTTACAATGTATATTTCCAGACGGATGAGATGTAGGCTAATGCAGATACCTGTGTTAAGGGGAAAGTTACATTGTGAAGATGCTCTGGAGACAGCAGCACTTGGAATACTAAGTGGATACGATGACATGCTGGCACAAATACAGAAGAGAACCCAGTAGGCTGGTACACCAGCACTGAGCCCTTATGGAGAGAAGTGGAGTACTCAAGTACTTCACTCTTCAAAGATACACCATGTTATTCTCTTTAGTCTTATTCTGTGGTTCTCTAAACATATACTACTCAAGGGCTGTGCTCATTCAAAGTATACTACTCTCAGTACTATACTACTCTGTGCTATACTCTGATCCTCTCACTATATACTACCATCAGTGCTATACTCTGGTCCTCTCAGGGTATACTATACTCGGCGCTATACTCTGGTCCTCTCAGTATATACTTCCATCAGAGCTATACTCTGGTCCTCACAGGGTATACTACATACACTCAGTGTTATACTCTGGTCCTCTCAGGGTATACAACATACACTCAGTGTTATACTCTGGTCCTCACAGGGTATACTACACTCAGTGTTATACTCTGGTCCTCTCAGGGTATACTACCATTACTGCTATACTCTGGTCCTCACAGGGTATACTACACTCAGTGTTATACTCTGGTCCTCTCAGGGTATACTACCATTACTGCTATACTCTGGTCCTCACAGGGTATACTACATACACTCAGTGTTATACTCTGGTACTCTCAGTTTATACTACACTCAGTTCTATACTCTGGTACTCTCAGTATATACTACCATCAGTGCTATACTCTGGTCCTCACAGGGTATACTACATACACTCAGTGCTATACTCTGGTACTCTCAGGGTATACTACACTCAGTGCTATACTCTGGTCCTCACAGGGTATACTACATACACTCAGTGTTATACTCTGGTCCTCTCAGGGTATACTACACTCAGTGCTGTAGTTGAACTGTTCCAGTAGTCTGGTTCTCTCAGTAGGTAATTTGTAATCCCAGCCCTGCTGTTTGGTTCTGTGAGCATGGAGCAGTTGTCCCTGTGTGTAGTGTTAGTGCTGTTGCTGTAGTATTGTCAGTGTTCTACTTTGTTTGTTTCATTGTGTATGGTTCTCAGTGTTATGCTGAGTCCTAGTTCTGGTCGTCACTGATTTTTTTATTCACATCCTTAAAAACAATCCAGTGTTCTGCAGATTTGTAAGGAAATGGGTCCTCATGTATTTGTGTGATTTGTTTCATCACTGGTTTATTTAGTAAAGGAGTCCAAAGGTGAACAGCTTCCCTGATGCATGTCGATATGGGTGTTATCTAGAGGGGCATCTATTAACACTAGATGAATGAGTAGAGAGCAAAGGGTCACTTCCTTTCTTATCTGTCTGATGGTGATAGGCTAGGGCTTGATCCCAAGCTGCTGGCCAAGATCCTGAACATGAGCTCTGGCCGCTGCTGGTCCAGTGACACCTACAACCCTGTCCCGGGCGTAATGGAGGGCGTACCGTCTGGGAATAACTACCAAGGTGGATTCGGCACCACACTGATGGCCAAAGTGAGTGTGTGTGTTTGAGACTGTCTACCCAGGCTCGTATGATCTCATGATCATTGGCTTCTGTGGTACTTAACAAATGTGTGCTTGTGCAGTTTCTAATGCCTTAAGTGCATGATGTTTCCGCTTGTTATTGCGCTCGTCTTGTTTAAGCAGTTTTGTGACGAGTAGACTTGCCCCACATTATGGGTCTGATTTACTAAGATCTTTAGCAGGTGCAAAAACCAATGATTGGTCATTGTATTTCTTTTGCACCAATCAATGGTTGTGTTATTAGTTTTACACATGCTAAAGGTCTTGGTAAATCTAAGTCGTGAGTGATGCATGCACGTGTGTGTATGCGCACGTATCATGTGTACCGTATGTAACCAGTATATCTCCTCAGGATCTGGGACTGGCACAGAACACAGCGACAAGCACCAAGACCCCAATCCCTCTGGGCTCACTTGCACACCAGATCTACCGAATGATGTGTGCGCGGGGCTATGCCGGCAAGGACTTCTCCTCTGTGTTCCAATTCCTTCGGGAAGAGGAGGAACAAAAAGGGGTCAATACACCCACCGACTAGCTTAACCCTGCCCCTGCACTTCCGTATACACACAAATCTATACACACAAATCTATACACACATATACACACACACACACACACACACACACACACACACACACACACATACATACAAAACTGGGGTGCATGCAGTTAGGGTGTGTGCCAGGGGACTTGTCATGTGTGTGACTGATGGGAAATGTAGAGGGAATAGGTGTTTGACAAGATTACGTGAGTTCTGTATTTACTTTGTGGAATCTTCTGTTACCCGTTTGATCCTGCCTACTTAAAGCATAAATCTTTTTTAAAGCATAAAGCTGATTTGAGAATCATGAATCTGACTCTTCAGTAGCCTGATTGACGATGATTGTTAAGTGTAATAACAGAGGGGGCACAGAACTGAAAACAGGGAAGAGCTACATGCAGTTTTCGCAAAACAACCACATTTACCAACCCCATACCGCCAGGCCACGCCCAACTTCTCCAGTCGAATGGCCGTGTAGCTATTTGTATTCTTTTTATTTTTTTGTCGTTTGTATGTTTTGCTATGCTTTTTGTTGATGGGTTATTTTTTGTCACCAATGAAATTGGGGGTGAAAGGACAGCGATAAACTATTGAACATCCTCTGTGTGATGTTTCAGCTGCTTCTGAGGTGTTCTAAATGAAACCTGCCTGTTATAGCATCACACATCCATTTTCATTTGAAGTGATGTGATGCTTATAAGCGCTGAAGATATGTTGAGGCTGGGACTTACCTGTGGCTTCACCGCTCCGTTTGGATCAGCATCTATTTATAGCTTTCTTTTTTATTGTCCAGTCTGCCTGCTTGTGTTCACTGGCCACCTCTCTGTCTGCCTGTGTCCTGCTAATCTTCTCTCTCATTCACTGACCTGGTCCCCGGGACCCTCCGCAGTCTCCTTTCCTGTTTCTGGGGTTTATGGGATCTGAGTCTCGACGCGCCGTGCCATGGAAACCCTTAAATGGGTGGAGTTACCCGAGGCACCGCTTGGGTCACGAGGGCGGGGCCTGAGCGCGCTCACGTCGGATCTGGGTGGCCGTGGAAGCCACTGCGGCAGATTCGAGGAACCTCCATCTCCCCGATGACTGAGGATGACCACCGCAGGAACACCCTCACATCGGAAACCCTACAGTCCTTCTCTCTGTAGTAGTGAAGAGTCTGGGGCTCTGTGATAACGTGATTGTAATGTGTGTACATATGTACATACGCTGTACATCTTCTGGGACTAACTGACGGAGTCTTGCTCGGTACGGTTCGGACGATCTCCCTCATTACTGAACTGATGGAGTCTCGCTGTTTTCTGTAAAAACATCCAGATCACACTGCTGTGTCCAATAAACACAGGCCTGGGGCTCTGCTCCGGTGCCCACGCTGATGCTCTTCAGCATTTCCCTTTCAGTCATTCATTTATTTTTCACCTCCCTTGCACGTCCGATCCATCTCTCCGAAACTTCGGGCATGTATTTGGGCGTAGCCTGCTGTGGATTCCCTGACTTTGAAACCATTTGCCTCGTACCTAGTCACACTGCCAGTTTATTATTTTAGCCTATGCACTGTGAAGACCAGTCAGTGCACTTAGCATGGCACCTAAAAACACAGCCACCATTATGGGAATTATGCAAGGACCCAATAAGAAAGACGAAGTGAGCCTCACTCGGAGCAATTCTTTCAAGGAACAGATTTAGTGTTACCCTGTAATTGCACATTCCAGGCTATAACAATGTCACAGGCTCTGTTTACATTTCCTTACTTTGTTCCCGTCATGCCAGAATGCCTGTTCAGAGGTTTATTCTGGCTAGTCACCCATGCACATGTATTTGTACAACATCAAACCTCTGACAATGATTTCCTGAAGACTGCTGGAGGGCAAACTGCCCATGATGCATCAGGCCATGACTCACAAGAACATATAATAATTAAGTAATATAATGAATAATGAAACATCAGAATAATGAAATTGCACCCTCTGAAGGGTAGAAATAGTACCGTATTACAAGAACATTTCCAGAAGCTCTTCAGATTTATTACTTTAAATGGCCATTTAATTTCCATTTTTTAAACCCATAGCCACATTCCAGGATGTCATTTTTTACTGACGTCTCTAAGGTTTCTAAGGATGGTCCTCAATAGTACTTCCATGTACCTGTTGGACTGAAATCCATTTGAGAAGTTGTTTAGCTGTTGATAATGGATGGCTAATTTTAAACGGATTCCCAAAGCCTGCCTAAGTGGCCTTCCTATCACATGGTGTAGGTTGCTGGGTAGGAGTTTTCATAAAAGCCAGAATATGTAGGTGCGTTTCTTCGGCTGTGTGTTTTAAAGTGACAATGAAGATAATGGTGTGCTTGTCACACAAGTTGTGCCACAAATGTGAAGGGTATAATGGTATTTCACATTTGACAGTGACCCTAATCTACCAGAACAACTCAGACAGAAAAGAGGAGGGACTGAAGTTCTCTGGCCTCTCAGTGTGTCTACTACCCACAGTACACAGAAGCCTATGTCTTGAGTGAGTACATGTGTATAAGAGAGAAGGGCGGCATACCTCTGATGTTGCCAGTAAAGAGACGCTGAGTGAGAGTCCAAGGGTCACATGATTTTAGAACAAACCAATAAAATTTCCATTAACTTCTGAAGGCTTAAGTGGCGCTGTGTTATATGTGTAGCAGAATTTACTAACAGAGCGGCGCCGTAAACCCCCACCACCCCACACCCAACTCTCAGAGGCATTCCTTGGACTGGCTCCTAGGCCAATGCAGGAAAGTTTCTCATCAGCCTGTGAGTTCTTTGTTCTGGAGACAAGACAAAGATATGCTAATTCCACCCCAGGTTCAGCTCGTCAGTTCAAGCCCAGCCCCTATCACAATGGCAGGGAAGCGCTCACCAAGAACATGTTTATGGCACTTAAAACCATAACAGAAGTGAACCAGGAGAGATTTCTACATAAAGCTATTCTAACCATTGCGGCCTGAATCTTCCCTCCATTACTCTGGCCATGAATCTGATCAGGTGGTTGTTTGCCTAAGGCCCTAAACCAAGCAAACTGCAAGAACATTTGGCTAAACCTGAACCAAACACAGGTTTTATACACTTGGAATAAGTGTGTTTCAGAAATTACTGTTTTTTTCCCATTTTGAAGTTTGTCTTAAATTTTGACTAATAATTTGAACAATTCATACTTTAGTTGCTTGCACAATCACATGCATTGCAGATATAGAATAAACCACATATTTAAATGTATTTATTGCATGACCTCTCGTTTGATTATGAGGGGTGGAAGTCAAAATTATGAGAGAAATTGAGTTGAGAGCTCGTGTGAATTGAGAGGCTACATTTTCAGTAAAATTATACAAAAAAATGTAGTGGATAAAAGTTATTTCATAAAAAAAACCTAGTGATTTGAACAGGCTTGATTGCAAACCCTCCTTTTTATCGTTCACCACCAAAGTTCTGACGGTTTATTGGTTAACTTGCGCATTGTCTGACCATATCGGTCAGCGTGTTCGTTGGGCCTCCTTTCAGTCAAAAAACGAGTCGCCCACCGAATTCGATCGAGGTTTTCTGCTCATGATTGGCAATGGCAAATAATCTGACTCTACCTCGGTTGCCACCTCTTGAACAAGCCTATATCTACTCTGGTAGTCTCGGATTCACTTCAAAACCACTGGTTTGTGTATTTTCGATAAACGACTGCAGCCAATCAATTTGATACTGTAGCACATCGTGACGAACGACTAAGCACAAAGTTATTGTATAAACAGAACGATGAACTGACAGCAGCGTTTTCGTTTATCAAATCAACCTGTTTTAATCAAATCCATTTGGGTTTTTATCAAATCACTTACAGTTCTATATCTCATTTTTACCCTTTCGTCCTAACAGCGAATTTATCAATTCACTTGCACTTTCAACTCAATTTTTATCGATGTTTTTTTGTTACTTCCACCCATCATTTGATGCACCCTGAAAAAAATAACTTCCAAATAAAGCAGCGATGATGTATCTGAGATAAATGATGGGTAGGCACTAGGCAGGGTTCCATCTTGGGTGGATGAGACGATGCATTTTTTCTAATTGATTGGAAAACGTCCATGGTTCTGATCGTGACCACCTGTTTGCATTCTCATATTCCAATCCACGTAAAGCCGATACAATACCCAATACAATTGCTATACCAAAAGGCAGTTATAATTTATATTCATAAACAGTTTGTAAACTGGTAACAACATATCCATTACTTCTTTATTGGACTACTTAGTCATGCCAATGTCACTGGCTATACTACAAACATAAATTTGTTCCGTGCATTAATAGATTACCCTTTCCAAAACTGTAAAACTTAGTCCAAAACATATTGTGAGAGTAGTTGCAGTTGTGCCAATTGTTAAAGCTGAGAATAGCAGCACCTGATAGGCGATATTTTTTAAAAGGACAGCGTTTTATTTTTATCATTTTTTGGGTATTATTTCCGTTTCATTGTGTTTTCGATTGACAGAGACAGTTTTATGTGCAATGAAGGATATTTTAGATGCACAGAGAAGTTTCTGAAAACCAGCTGACTTTATAATGGCTGTTGTAGGGGCATTTGGGGGGTGTGTGGTCTAAAGCAATAAAATGCACTCCACGTAACTCCAAGACAACTTATGTTTCTCGAGTCTGTACAAATTAACAAATTCATTTTATAGCATTTACTGACAATTATAAACATAAATATGAGTTTGAATATTGTGATTTTACTGTTTTACAGTGTTGCATGCACCATATGAAATAGTCTCAAGTGAAAAAAATGTTTTTGATTGAGTAATATACACATGCATGCACAAACTCTGGAAGCATAATGTCACTGTACAAGCTTGTTTGGAATTAGAATTGTAGTGCATTTTCTTACTTCAGATCACAGATTCCTGAAAATTGTAAAGCTGGCTGGTCATCTGAAACTTTTGTCTAAATTATATCTGATTACACACAAAAACTGTCTGGACAAATAAAAAAACCTACACTAAAACTGAAATAATAATAATTATTAATAATAATTAAACCCCAAAAAATAACCTATTCCTTTAAGGAACCGTCCAATGCAGCCCTGTTAAAGTCACTTTTGCCTGTCAATCCTTAGATTGATTGTTTTGTGATCATGTCACATCACACACTGAGAGCCCTTACTGAAGACTGAAGATGTAATTTTGTAATACCAATAAGCAAAGATATTGGGTGTGTATCAAAGGACTGTGAGTGCGAGGGACTGATTGTTTGTTTGGGGCCAGATGTGTCTAAGGTATCTAACTGTTTGTAATGTGACTATAGGTGCACGGGGAGGTCCTGGTTAAAAGGTTCAGTTCAGGTCAGTAAAGGTACATCCTTTTTGCAGGAACAGAAATGTATAGCATACTATAATACAATGGCTTTTTAAAAAGTGGAACAGGTTTGGGCTCAAGCTGAGGTGCAACCTTAATGTAATAATTCTGCATACATAGGAATTTTGAGAGCACCAGAATGAAAGGCCAGGGGATTTTGTTATCGGCTACGTTCATATGCAAGACATCAAAAGTTCTCTCATAATCTCATGCGTTTTTGTCTGCAGTCTGCACTGCTCTGGGGATATGACCCTCAAATGTCTGTTTTATTGAATAAAATAAGTTTTGCTTTAATCAATTTTGTGAATATCCATGTATTAAAGTTTGACTATTTATCTTTTTTATTGTATATTGGTCACTTGGGGATTCCATCAACCAGATTTCGAATACTGCTTATTAACAATTAGATATCTATTTCAAGGCACTTACACATTATCGTTTGACTACAGTCGTATGCAAAATGGCCATTGTTTGTAACTTACTAAAGAGGCACATGCAGTGTTGTAGGAAAGCATGGCACATTTTTGATTTCATTAAATACGTCGACTCGCTTCACAAATTATGTTATCGCTTGAAATTAATAATAATAAAAAATACTTGATGAAATGAATTAATATCAGCAATAGATATAAAAATATATTCCAAAGTAAAAAAAATAGATATAAAGATATATTCCTTAATTGACAGTTTTGATTGCTGGTAAGCCATATTTCAACTTGTGCATTTGTGTGCATATAGGCTATATTAAATCACTCCTGTGATGCTCTTTACCGGTGATGTCTGACTGTGTCCTCCAGCTGGAAGAAGCAACTTAAACTTTGCCTGTGTTGTTCACAAACACATCGCCCACCTTCTCAGCCACTGTCTCTCTCCTGACAAAGCCATCAATCTGGAGCTCATCTTTTTTTTCTCTGGCATCTCAGCAGGACATTTTCTGGCCTCTTTTCATGGAGGAATGTATGTAACCCTGTAACATACCAAGCTGACCAAGCATCCATGCACATCAACCTCTTCCATCTGCTTTCCATTATGGGCGCATTGAGAATGTAAGGTATCGGAGCACCCAATCATTTCAAAGCAATGAGTGAAGGAGCGAGCCGGCATTGGGCTGCATGCCTCTTCAGGGCTTGTCTAGTCTGACCTATAAGAATGACTGTGATTGTCATTCTCAGCACTATGATTGTGCCACTGGTTATAATATGGAAAGGAACATATAAAAACCACCACTGTTTTTTTTTTTTTTTTTTGGTAGGGGTGCATGGGACCACAAATTGTAATTATAAAGCATGTAATGGCTGTAGGTTGTAGCACAACACCACCATGTCACACATAACTGTCTGTTTTGGCTGGCAAGAAATTGCAATATAACTTGAATAAGAAATCTTGTGATTAATGCCCAAACTGTATGGAAACGTGTAAGTCTCTTGTAAGCTTGTAAACTAAACATTGGCAATAACCAAAGTCATGCTTCAAATGCAGGAAAATTAATATTGTAATTGTTATAATTGGATTGACTATTCATGAGCAAGTTTGTTGTTGCCAAAGGGAGGCTACAGCTTGCACTGTGCACAACAGATCAAAGACGAGAGCAATTCAACTTGCTAGCTTTTTATTTCATGAAAGCCTATTCATGTGTCATATGTAGGCTATGTATTTAATATTACCACAATAAATTTATCAGAATACAGGAGATGCTAGTTACTTTACACATTTCCGATACTGTCTTAAATATGTCATTATAGTTTATGTCAATATTAAGGCACTTGCCTTCTGCTCATTGTCGTGGAAAATGTATTTTTATATGTCAGCGTATTTCGGTTGTAAGCTATTTGTAATAGAATGTAAATGTAATAAAATACAAACACTAAATTGTATTTTACAATTAACCATTATTTTTAAAAGTTTATTATTGTACTATCACTAAATAGCTTGCATATTATGCACTGATTGCTAGCACAAAATACAAGGCTAGCGTTACCCAAATACAAGGTTGCTTGCTTTAGCTACACATCCTGAAATACAAATATCGCACACACAAAAAAACATGCAAATAGCATTTATCAATTAAATATTAAACTTCTTATTTTTAATATTGCTTTTCTTAATATGTGGCAAATAGTATACTGAAAATAAATGTTTATATATTCGAAAAATTATATAACGTAAATTAATGAATAAACAATTTGATATTTCAGATGTTTCTTTTTCACTGTGATTTCTCATTCGCCACAACCTATTGCAATTGAAAATGACTAATTGGAACACTTTTTCTGTTTTTGCTATAGCTACTGTTACCGTGTATGTGCCCTAAATGGTATTGGTAGCATAAACTTAATGTAAATGCCGAACTGATATCCAATTATGTTCTAATTTTGCAGTAAATCGACATTTTTCTGAAGGGGCCTCTCCTCCCATTTTACCGTACTTGGTTCTAACTTAAGAGATCAGGACTGACGCGTAAAGTTCCCTCGAACAAAGCAGCAAATATTCGTACGTTTCCACTTTCGTTTTGTTTCTCTCGCGTTATTGGAAACGCAGGTTTAACATTTTAAGGTTTTTATTTAAATTAATTTTATTTTAAAGATTATAAAGTTTCATACAGCTTCTATGTTCATGACATACATGTACGCCTAATAGTCATCATCATCATCATGCAGTCGTACAAATTATTCATAAATTGATCACCAATGCATACAAAAATATAGTATTGATTAAGCTACTGGATACGTTTATCTTGGATAATTTCGTCTTGAGCTTTAATTGATTGGAGTAGGCTATATACTGTAAGTAGCACGTCTCGTGTTAAAGTACAAGGGCTGAAAGCAGCCGCGAAGTTCCATCATGAAGCCAGTCCATAGACATAGTGGACATTTGGTGAAATTCTTCCAATCGTTTCCCACACTTAAATTGAACTCAGAGAACCCTACATGACAGCAGTAACGAAACTAGCGGTACTTTATCAATCAAAAGTTCCAACATCCTGGATCTACTGATTTAATATTTCAAGTTTTCTCTCGAAATCCTTGAAGGGATTTTCCAGCTACTGTACGCAGCGCCAGAAACACAGGCCATTTAAGCCAGAATGTTTACCAAGCCGATAGGTTACATGTTTTCCTAAATTCTGTAATGTTAGAAGATACTGTGGGAATACGACCTTCAGTCTATTTTAACATAATGAATTATCATCGTGGAATAGCCTAATATTATGGGATCTCATGAGTGGCAGAATTCAAGAATTTGTTAAATAGCCTACATATTTTAATGATGTGGCATGATTTAGTGCAGGATACCAATACGGCAAGTGGAGCACTTCAAAGCAAAGTTTCTTAAATTTGGCAGCGCGTGGACACTATGTCGACCATACATTCCCAACAAACAAACCACAAGTTCTAAAACTTAGTTAAATAAGCAAATATTTTCAATATACTTGTTTTGTGTCTCATACACATTTTTAAAAATTTTCTTATATAGAACATAATTGTAGGCCTAAACGTCTATTTAAATTGCGTCCTGCAATTTTGACAGAATGTTTATTTAAATTAATCATAATTTTAGGCCAATGAATGTACTGTAATTTCAAGGGCAGAGTCAACCTTAAATGTTATATATGGCACTTGATTATTGCAAGCATTAACGCAGGTCCACGAGAATTGTGTCTGCTTACTCAACACACCGATAAAAGCAAAACGTTTCCTTTTAGTGATCGCGTGCTTGCTGAATTGAGTTGATAACACTTTGAATTAGAATAAAATTTAATAACTATTGAATAAATAACGACATTAGCCTACATGCAAACAAAAAAAGAAAAAAAAGTGGGGTCCAGCACTTAATATTTCATTTCCACGCCAAACAGTGATCCACAGTGGAATTTGGACATGATGGAGAAGTCCCACACTTTGTCATTAAATTATTTACTGTTCCATTGGTTTGTTATGAAATTACTGTTAGAAAGCTGCACAACACAGCAAAAAGGCATAATTTCTTTCTTACCGTATTCAAAAAGCGTATATTGGGAAATCTGTCCTCTTGCGCCCTCACCTGTTGAGACGGATGAAGTAGCTAATGAGCTCAGGTCACTTTCAAAGCGGGATATGCTATACGGGTCTCGTTTAACTATAATACTTTCAGTAATGGACGGAGGTGGCGGAGGTCTCTTATTCCCAGCATATATACACCCCTAGAAGTGGCATGCTTGTGGGCTATTTAGATGCGTAGCCTAACTTCCCTTTCTCCTTGCGTCCACCGCATGCACGCGTGTGTGTGGGTGTGAAAGTGAATGACAGGTACAGAAGTCTCTAAAAGACAAACAGATGAACAGAGAGAGAGGGGGGGACGTCAAAAAAAGATGTGAAGCTGAACAGGATATTGAAATATCCTGAGAAATCCCCCAGAGATATCAATCTTCCCCCCAAAATTGGTGGTCTACATTACCAATAGGTAAATAAAATTGAACAGTGCCCTCCACTATTATTGACACCCCTGGTAAAGATGAGTAAAAAGGGTTATAAAAAATCTAATCCAACCTTTAATTGAAGTAAATTTATTATGAGAAAAAAAATCCCTTATCAAGAAATAATTATTTTTAACAAAACCACGTATGCCACAATTATTGGCACCCATGCATTTATATATAGAATAAAGTAATCATTTTTAATATTTGGTCGCATATCCTTTGCATGCTATCACTTTCTGATGTCTGTGACCCAACAACATCAAAATACTTTAGATTTCTTATTTTCTGGTACTCCTACAAGTGATACTATAACGTCTCTGCATTTGAATGGATTTATATGGGAATTGGGGGGTGGGACTAGATTTATCTGTAAATTACACTGGAACAGTATGGAACACATGGCTGGCTAAATGGCTAAAAGTCATCAAGAGTCTGACGTATCAAACAAGCCTTAAACCATCACTTTGCTGTCAGAAATACAGTAGATATGGATGGATAACTTGAAGGGTTTCTTTGCCTGACTTATTTTTCTATAGAGTTCAATAGAAAAATTTGTCAGGAGAAACAACCCTTAAAGTGATCCATCTATATCTACTACATATCTATCAGCAGAGTGATGGCTTGAGGCTCGTTTGATACCTCAGACCCTTCATGATTTACAGCCATTTTACCAACCATGTATTCCATGCAGTTTCAGCATAATATACAGCTAAATCTAGTCCCCAAATTAGGCCTACTTTATTCTATATATAAATGCAAGGGTGCCAATAACTGTCACACGTGGTTTTGTTAAAAATAATTATTTCTTGAACAGGGATTTTTTTTCTCAGAATAAATTTATTTAAATTAAAGGTTGGATTTTTTTATTCTTTCAGTGTGAGATTAAGATAATTCACCAGAAGGTGAATTTTTTATAACCCTTTTTACTCATCTTTACCAGGGGTGCTAATAATAGTGGAGGGCACTGTATGTCCCTGTTTATAATCTCATGGCGCTCTCACTTAGTCTATAGTATAGCCTCGTATTATTACTGGGGTCCACTCTCAGCACTGTACATTCAACCTGAGAGTAATGTCTTGTATTATTATTATTATTATTATTTAGCTTTGATGTTAAGTGATATTAACACCATTATGGGGTGCGTTTAAAAAGGCACACTTGTTTATACACGACATGTGTAATACCACAACGAACATTTTAGGCGACAAATTTCAATCTAAAATACGCGAAAATAGCAAAAGCTTCGCCTTAACCTGGAGCAAAGCAAGCCAGCGTTCCAATCTTTCACACGTCCAACAAATGTTTCACGTGAAGTATGCAGGCCTAGGTCGCAGAAATACGCGTATAGACGATATGTTGATGTAACGGAAAATGTCAATCACTTGCTTCTGTTGGTCATAGAATACAACAACAGATTTTGTCAGGACATAAAGTAACATTC
Organism: Ilyophis sp. 1 JC-2022; assembly: GCA_022702515.1. NCBI lineage: Eukaryota > Metazoa > Chordata > Actinopteri > Anguilliformes > Synaphobranchidae > Ilyophis > Ilyophis sp. 1 JC-2022. The sequence goes on along the minus strand of CM040406.1, from coordinate 92,407,484 downwards.
ATTTAAAATACAAGACTAATGCACTTTGGATGCATGGATTTAATCGCCCCTTGGTTTATACACCAGGAGACTACACTTAGAGACTTACTGGCTGGGACTACACCTTCAAACCTTGTCAATACAGTCCAAAGTCAGTCCCTCCCATCCCCAAGGTCCAAAAGTCTGTACAAAAAATATTTTTAAATCCTTATTTACCATTTTAAGCGTTTCGCAATAATCATTTAATTCTGAAAATTCATCAAACAGTGCAATGGTGTAATATAGGAATCTCTTCAAAATTCCCCCAAAAATGAGATTCTTATTTGTTCAGTAATTAAAACGGCTGTAAATGTTCAATATCAAATTGAACAAAATGCATATTGGTAAAGTTGAACAATAGTTCCACTGCCATACGCGCCAACAAAATATATAATTTTTTAAAAAGTGAACACAATGTGTTTAAATGCGTTCGTTTATTCACGGGAATAAACGTTATGGTTAGATTGAATCGGACCTTTAGCAGATTAATTAAATATTTTAAAACTATTCCTAATGTCTGATGAAAACTAACTAAAAGCGGATACGGTTCAATACCAGTGTTGTAAGCATTTTCTGTAGCGAGAAACAACAAAACCCACCAAAATCATTCCTTAAGCTAGCTCAGTTAAAATGATTATTATCCTATATAACAAACTAGCTATTTCTGCAAAAATGCATAACGTGTCGGTACGTCCGGACGAACCGGAAGACGTTTGAAGGTCTCCAATGTTGTAATGATAATTCAGTAATTGAGCTGACTGTCAACGCTTGCATACCTGTACAGTTATTCCTCTCCGTCATAATCATCGTTCTCTCTGAAAAGTGGCATCAAATTGATCATTTGTGAGTATGGGCTAGTTGAAAGAACATGCCTTCACTGGAAGTCAGATCTCCCGATTCTAAGGCCTATGTAGCCTTTATCTAGATCTATGCATAGGCAGCCTATGATGGAACCGTGTTATACCAAACGTATGATTTGTCATATATATTGTCGTATAGACAATCAATTGAATAAATAAACAAATAAACACATTTAAATGTTCATTGCGCATCACAAATGTGGACTACTTAATGTGAAATAGTCATGAAGTTGTCGGATAGTAACCTTACCCACCTTCATTGCGTGAACAACTCTTCTTTCCGGAAATAACAAATAATGTCCATACTTTGTCACAACATTCCATTTCCTGGATGAAATAAATATCACAGGCAAGTGGTAGGAACATTGTTTCTGAGTTCAAATGAACCATTATAATAACACACGTCGAACGTTGATACATTTTGAAGTTAGCTTACTGGTTTTTCATTCGGACACTTTTTTGACAAACGTTTTGTTGTGCTTGTTGTTGTTGCTTGTTGTTGTTGTTGTTGTTGTGTGTGTGTGTGTGTGTGTGTGTGTGTGTGTGTGCGCGCGCGCGCGTTATAAGCGCAATAAATACACCAAACAACAGGGCAAAATATATAAACATAATTACAAAGGTTCAATCAACCCGTCAATTAGAAACATGCAATCTGGCAGCCTATTGTACAGCAAGAAACATTTTTAGTTGATGCGCACGTCGTCATATTTCACGTTACATGTTTATAAATCTGTAATAGAAAGAATGTTGCCTGAATAATTATGCGGCGCCTCAACGAAAACTAATAGCCAAACTTTCAACCAAAGTTGTTGGCGACAATATTATTCAGTGTATATAATGTTTCCATTATTAACATGTTATTGTCTTCATGTTTTAAGCGATGTCAGCCGTGGTCAGTGACAGCTTTAGTGCAAATGCATTCAGTTACACCTGAACACTTCTATAGATTCATCCAGTAAGTATGGGTTACTTAAAATATGGGTATTGGTATTTTGGAAATAGAAATTTCGGTTAGCATAAAATAGCAGCGCTTACTGGTTGATGTGATTATACTGTTTTCTTTTTGAGAATTATGAGAGTGCTGTTCCACAATACGAGTAAAATACGGCCAATTATACGAACACTATTGAACTTCATTCACAATATTAGTATAGCCTATATTGTAAAGCATGTATTATTGCATCATGACAAAATATTGTGTCATTCAAAGCAGGATCCCGAGCCAAGGCGTGTCTATTATAGCCATTGGATTCATATAAAATAACAGAATTGATTGCAACTAAGAAGTTTATATAAAACGTGTGAAAATGTGCATTAACACAAATTGTTTACATGTAGCTACATTAAACCACCCGAGTAAGTCAAAAAGTTAATAAGTTACTTTAATCATTTCAATGTTGAACTGATAGAAAAGTGAAATTAGCCAAGCTGGAGGAAATTTAGCAAGGTTGATTAAGGATTAAAGAACAGGCCTGCTATATCATTAAATAACAATTAATTAAATAATAAATGAAATAATAATGACATGAATAATCACACGATAAATGTTTTTATAGAAACCATAACAATAGTCGCATTTGCATGTGGTTATGCTTTAAATAATAAAGCCTGTTATGTAAATCAAGTAACAATATCTGAAGTCCATTGTTGAAAGTCAAGACAATTGAGATACAATATCCGATGTAGACGTGTGGCAAATTGTGTTAATAGGTTGTCATATTGAACTGTTGTTTGAAAGATTTAAGTTTCACAGTCATTTCATGCTCTAGATCATTAATTTCTAAACCTTGGCTGAGTATGCATGCATGCAAGTTCAATTGTAGGCTATGCCTGTGCTTGTATGCGTAGGCCTATATTGTAAATTGTACAAGCAAAGTTTAACATTTCAAAGCTATTCAAAAGGCTTTATCTTACTTTCGTAAATTTTTAGCTTAGCCTATATAAGCGCTAGGACCCATGTTCATTCATTCATTCATCAGACCCTAATATTAACATATTAACAGACGTTATTTACGTTATGGGGCAAAATTTTAGCGTTATGTGTTTGTTATAATATAATATGAATCCTCTCAGTTCTTGTCTGGATCAGCCTTTTAACGGTTTGAGCAAGGCTCGTGATTTTAATACTGCTCTACTATTTACAAACTTATAGGCTATATTGAAAGTTTTGTGGATTTCCAGCAGTAAAATCCGTACACTGCCGTTGTTGAATTTTGCAGAGCCTCATAGTCGTGTGTGGCTCTGGACACTCTCCAGCTTTGCTGCTACTAAAATGTAAACGCCAGTGTAATGAAAGCCTCTGGGACGACCACTGCCACGCAATGGGCCTCCCTCGCAAGTGTGCATGGTGACAAATATAGTTTATTCTTATTCAATCCGTTATTAAATGTCCTGGCACCGATCCGATTATCTGTTAAAACACATTTTGTCAGTTTACTTTTCCTATTGTTTACAGCCTAAGATAATATTACATACGTATTGTTTCTGCATGGTTTACAGACAATATTGGCCATTTTATTCCGTGTGACCTTGTTAAAGGACTTTCAAACGATTTTCTTCTTCCACATTTGATAGGATAATCATACTTGCCGCTGAGATAGACCTACATGTAGAAATACATTGAATCATGAATTTATACATGACGTCCCAGTAAAATTAGATATTCTGAAATAGCGTCCCTCAATGGCAAACCGTGAGTGAGGTCAAAATTGGATCTGACGGTGGTATTTTGCACACAATATTTGCTATTTTTAATTTAATGCAACGCATTTACGTTGACACTGGTTGCAGTTCACAAGCTAGATTATTTTTTGGGTTCACTTAATGCTTACTTTAGCTAAGAATCCGATGTATTTGGCTATTTGTGGGTTTTGTCAATTGTATAGACTTGTGCTAGACCAACATGAATATAGGCTACTAAATTATGTGGTCTATTTAATATTTGTAATGTCCATGCTATGACGCGAGGAAATAATAAACTGCTATCGTCTCCTAATATACAGAATTTGTTTGGTTATTCTTTACATTTTTGTTGCCTACTATTCTTTATTGTTATTCATTCTAAGGTAATCTGCTGGCCACATAATTCGTCATTCTCTCTCGCTCTCTCTCTCTCTCTCTCTCTCTCTCTCTCTCTCTCTCTCGCTCTCTCTCCCTCCGTCCCATCCCCAAACACACAGCCTACATACATGCAGTACATGCACTGATTTCATTTTAGATAAGGCATTGTGTAAACAAGTGCGATTTTTGCACAATAGTAAAATATTGCACTGAGCACATATAATATAATTCAATTAAAATGGTTCCCAATTAAACTACATTATAAATACGTCAAATACTCACAATTCAATATTTTGCAGTATACATTTTCAAATAATTGAATTCAGTATTGATGAATATACATTTAACTTCTTACATTTTAAAGAAAAGGTATACAAATAACGTAGCCCTTGTAGTAATATAATCGTTTAAATACGAGCAGACGAAATAAAGTAAGTAGTCTTTTAATTGTCTAAAATTACAACATTGAGAAAATCTATTATTCCAAATCATTTTTGCTGCCGCAAGGAAAGTTTCATGTTCCACAGTGTCGAATGTTTACGGTTTGTTTTTCCTTTCATAAATGTCTAAAGTAGGAGTATATAGCCCCATATTTTATTTGCGCACATATTACCTTTGGAAACGAGCCACGTCAGTAAACACAAACAGGCACACCGGATGCCCCATGCTTTTATCTTGAAAAGGCGTCTTTGAGGAATTACATCATTTTCACACCTCTTTGCAAGAACTTGCAGGAACACCGACAGGCAAATAAATGAGCGTAGGCTACTCACCGAATCAGAAAGGAAATTGCACAAAAAAGACACATTGAATCGAAAGATAAAGGTAAGACAAAACCGTGTTAAAAGGTTCACCAAAGGCGTACACAAAACATGAGATATGTGTTTTCTCACCAACCCTTGGAAGAACTCGGACCAGGCAGTCAAAGTTTGAATGACAAAAAGCACTTTGGCTAGACTGCAACTTTCAACTTGACCTTGGCCTCGAGCCGTGTGTCTAACCCGTATGTAAAACAGCGTTGCCAAATTGTGGGCTGCTTTCGGGCTATTCATATTATGTATACTACGTCGTACAATGGCTGCAGATTTTTACGTTGTTGTCTACTGCTTAAAATGCACATGGGAATGTGTTCAGTTTTCCATACAGCATGTTACAACACTTTCCTTTCTGTGTTTAAGATTTCGTTAACAATGACGCCAATTGTTGAAATTATCGTGAAAATTGTTTTACATTCACCAGAAAAATGCAAGTAAACACTCAATGGTGCATACAGGATTTTATTGCAGTAGGCTAGCCTTTGATGGAAATATTTTTTAATTCCAAACAAATGTTTAACCGAATTCACCAACAAAATGTAAGTTAAAAAGGCAAGAAAAAATTTAAAGTTGAAGAAATTGTTTGCCGAATTATGTACATTTGTCATTGTTGTAGATTGAACTGTTTCCTACTGATTCCTATTTGTGTGGATCCAGTATTCATAAGCAAATGTAAGTTTGTATTTGTACTCGCTTTGGCAGACAAAGATGTATATTCATATCGTCCAAAAACCATGATGTTATTACCCAATGTATAAATTAATAATTTTTCTGAATTTACATTTACCTGTAAACCCATCTCACTGTATATGTGGCCCTAAATTAGCTCCTCTTATTATGTAATATATGCGAGGCATGGGAGTGTAACTACCGTTTCAATGTTGGAATATATGCCTTCGTACGCATGCATTAGACATGAATGATGGTCAGTCTTAAATTCAATTTAAAATGACTTTTTTCAAGTCGTATCATTATCAAAGAAGAAACACTCGCTTCTGTCTGAGATTGCTCCCGTAATAGTTTGAACAGAATTGCAAAAAATTGAACAGGAGCTAGCTAGGTAGTCTCACAACGGTGCATTTTGTACATTCGGATTTTCTTCATTCTCAACGTTTACCAGCTCATTTGCATACCACGTGCCTCCAACCAGCCAATAACCAGGCGGCCGTGGTGCGCACGGTCGCGTCAGCGTCAGTTACTCTCAGATTCAGTATCTCTTTTTTCAGTCTTGAGGCTTTTTAAAAAGAGCTAGTAGTCTCAATGTCGGACGTGCTATGACAGCGTCATTACTTCTCCATTCCCGCTGGATTGACCCGGTGATGTTCCTCTACGACAACGGTTTAGATGAACTGAACAAAAATATGGAAGGATTTGCGGGAGGCAATTTTGCTGCAAACCAGTGCAGGAATCTGATGGCGCATCCGGCATCCCTGGCTCCAAGCGCTACTTACACGTCGAGTGAGGTGCCAGTGTCTATGGGCGAACCTGTCAAACAGTGCAGTCCCTGTTCCGCCGCACAGAGTTCCACCAGCGCCTCTCTACCCTATGGCTATTTTGGCAGCAGCTACTATCCGTGTAGGATGTCACACCACAGCAACATAAAGTCGTGCGCACAGCCTTCTTCATATGCAGAGAAGTACATGGAGACATCTGTCTCTGGGGAGGAATTCACCTCTAGAGCCAAGGAATTCGCTTTCTACCAAGGTTATACCACCAGCCCTTACCAACCTGTTCCCAGCTATTTGGACATGCCTGTTGTGCCCACCATGAGCGGCCCCACAGAGCCCAGACACGAGTCTCTGTTGCCCATGGAAAGTTACCAACCCTGGGCCATCACCAACGGCTGGAACAGTCAAGTTTACTGTGCTAAGGACCAGGCGCAGCCCAATCATCTGTGGAAATCGTCAATTCAAGGTACAATGGGATGCGGCCTCGAATGCTTAAATTATTTATTAGCCTCGTATAATTTGAATGGAAACATTAGCCACACTTTATTTTGGCATTACATTATATTAATTTATCATTAATGTAAGCGATGAACTCAGTGTTAAACTGGCCATACGCAACAATAATAGCTATTATCATTATAATGAGATTAAATTAGTATATAACCATAGTTTTTTTTTTTTTGGTGAGCGTGGAGATAAACAGCGTGTTTTCTCTGTCTTGTTCAGACGCAGTGACTCACGCAGCAGAAGGCAGCTCTATTCGACGTGGAAGAAAGAAGCGTGTGCCATACACGAAGGTACAGCTGAAGGAACTGGAGCGGGAGTATGCCACTAATAAATTCATTACAAAGGACAAGCGAAGACGGATATCCTCCCAGACAAACCTAACCGAACGACAAGTCACAATCTGGTTTCAGAACAGGCGAGTAAAAGAGAAGAAAGTCGTCAACAAATTCAAGACCGCCAGTTAGCTTTAACAACAAAATGAAGAAGAACCAATGTAAAGCTGGCATGAAGGCTGTTCTATTTGGAAAGCGAAGCAAAACAACACCGTATGACCTATATACTGTCTTAACAGGCCACCACTCAGCTTTAGTGGATTGTTTAAAATTGGAGTGGTACCCGTTATGCTGGTTACTGGCCGCATAAGTTCTTGCGGGTTTGAAGATAAAATGGGAAATGTTAGACCTCCATCTTGATGTTCATCGTTGGTCCGATTGACATCTACATGCTCCACAGATCATCGACTTGGAGATGTTACAATTTTCGTTAAAATACAAATCTATAGATGCGCTATGCTTAGAATGCCCAGGAAACAAAGAGACATGAAGTGTGTATTTAAACATTTGAATTTAATTATTATTTAAAGTGGCACTAAATCTTAAAGAAGAAAGTGCAAGAAATACGTGGTTTTGAATTAACCAATGCATTCTATATAAACACTCGTTTTAAACACACGTTTGATTGAAGAATCAAATGCTGCCCTTTCCAGCGATCCTAAGATATCTAGTTTACCTGTTTTGCAAGTTCTTGTCATAATCAACTGCTGATGCAGTCTCACTTTTATTTCAAAATATCTTCTGGGAACCCAAGGCATTGTGATGTGCCCGTGTACAATAGCTTCTCTATAACATTGGCTGTGTTGTAAATAAAAGCAAAATTATACAAGAAAATTATGAAATATTTGAATTGCTCCATTTATGTGTCTACAAACATAGTCAAACTCCACCCAAATAAAAGCTGAAATTGTGAAATTGAATGTGAATTTTGAATAATATTGTTACGTTCATTTATATAGGAAGCCTTGTCTTAAAACGCCTGAATTATTTAACAAAAATGTGACTCTGTTTTACAGCACATTTTGGGTCGTTTCCAACCACAAATCAAGAGATATCTGAAATAGTGGAATTATTTGCCTTTTTAAAATTCTATGTACTGTTCAATACCAATAGTTCGACAGTTAAGAATGATTATGGTATGTCCTGGTAAGAAATAGAGATTCCGACATTTTTCTAAGATTGTATTTGGCATAATGTAGGCTACTTAAACCTGAGAAAAACGTGAAGTTTGAGAAAAGCTAAATATATGAACGTCGATATGTAGTATAGAACAATGTCGCCATCTGGTGATATGGATATGATATTACATCCGTTTTTATATTCGTTTTTACTTGCGCGCAGGCGCTGAAATTCGCTTGAAACACCCTCACACATTAAAGAAAAAGAAAACAACAGGACAAAACATAATAATGGTGGAATAACATAAACATGTTTGAGATGTTTGAATAGATCTATAGAGTTGATTGGTTGCTGTATTGTGCATGAGTGCCACCTGCCAAATAATCCTTTTCGCCTTACTTGTCGAAGCACTCGGCGCTACCGACACTTATAAGGCTTGTCACTGTTCAATTACCTAAGGGCGATCAGTACAAAATAACATATACATGACATGTTCTTTAGAAAAAGCCTCCCGACGACACCTTTCCATAGAGAAAAAAACACAATCTAAATATATCACAACACGCAATACACGGATATTAATTATTTTAGGTGTAGGCCTATGTAAAAATGTTTTATAGCAAAATTGAATTATTCAGATATTTATTGTATTCTTTAATTTTTATTTTTGAATTGTTAAATAGTGCCTACTTAAGGTGTGCATCTAGCCTACATGCGCTTTGGTTCGTTTCGTGATTATAAATCAATGCAAGATTAACGGTTTATCCATTGAATAAAATGTGTTGCAAGTTACTTTTTGTATTACTTACACATAATTGTGACCGCAGTGGGCCCGCAAATCAACGAATACGTGGTGTAACACACAGTAAAACCCTCGGAGATTGAACCAAGCTTTTAAATTGGTATTAAGTTTGTCAGGAAATAATCGTATACATTTTAACGATTAATTGCTACATTTTCATCTATTGCACAACATTTCCGTTTATAAAAATTAACAGAAAATGTTGGTGCATAAGCGATCGAAGTCAATCATCCATTTGTGTGTATGCAGCTGTTTTGTGGGCTATATTAGTAAGACGCATTTGCACGCCTGTATTCAGGCCTACGTAAGGTAATAGGAAATTACACTATATATAATTGCCTACATTTTTCCATTTGAAATGTAAGTCCAAATTGAATTTTGTTTTTGTTATGGCTCATCCTGATTAAAAATGTAGCGATCAGTATCGCGAGTCACCTGTACACACTTACCGCGTTGCTCTCCAAGAAATGGGAAAAGCAAGATGACATTTTTGTTTGGGTGTAGCCTAAATGGTGATAATTAAATGCTTAATTTCTCAACATTCAATTATTGAAGTGTGATTTATCAGAATAGACGAACGATTCTGAACTGGCCCCCATACACAGTAAAAGTATTAGTGTTAATTGAAGTCTAACAGAGTTTATATATGAGTCCAAGAGGGATCAAATGTAGGTCACCCTAAATTGCACATCTGGTTTTACAGTATTTCATATTTCATAAATAGCGTATAGACCTACTGTCGTAAACCCATTAAATCTTAAAATATAATGACAATTTATTTTAGTTTTTCATATAGCACATATTGTGCATATTTTTATTTTTATGCCCATACTTTTCACCGAAACAACTTATTTTACAACAGCAAATGTGCATAAATAATGGATACATTTAGGTATGTGTACACAGAGCAATACGCAAATAATATATAATATTTTAGTGACACCAATAATTAGTGATTTCATTGTACACAATAATGTAAATTGACGGTCCTTTCACATGCACTGGCTTTGACTTTATTTCCTAGTAATAAAATGGAGGGGAGATGCGTTGAAACTAGACACCATCTTTCACATATTGAAGAAAAAGTTTGCACTGTTTGAACTGTTCTCTGATCAGATTAACAACAAACCGTGTCAAAATGGCTGAATAATCGAGAACATGGCGCATTTTGGGACTGGTTGTAGACTATAATCAGCTAGAATGCTTTTCAAAATTGAGCTTTGTAATAGTTATAACATGAGGTACATTCATATCTCTAATGTGCAACATGTTTTGTTTACATTTTTGTTTGCAATTGGTTTAACGCTTCTGTTGCTTGGTAGCCTTCCGCATTTAAACCAGTAAATGCTGCCTTCATCAACATTGGCCACTGAGAGAATCGTGAGTTTTGTCTTACATTTACCAGAAATGCGTTTAAATAGACTATCACGTATTATTATTAATGCGAGAAGAGGCAAACTCTGTACAATAAATCTCTGTGCAACGTAGGAATATTAGGTTTTTTATGTAAGGGAGTGGTTGTCCAGTTGGAGTAGGCCTCCTGCATTTTTCAATTTTATAGGAAAATTGTTTTTAGTTTACAATATGTTACCAGCATGTGTCCTTCTGCTAAAGAAAATTGGAATACAAAGAGAAAACAATCTAAAATAGCAGACTTGTGGCATTTTCCTTTGTGTTATTTTCCCAACGGCTACGTACACAATTTTTGCCAATTCTAAACGGATTGGCCCACTCCCCTCACTACATCTCAGGGCCTAACCACGGTTCACCCCGTTTGCTTGGATGGAGAGAGGGAAATTGTGGGTAGAGATGGAGGGAGGACACGGACGGGAGTCAAACGCGACGCTCGCACAAAATAAATAATACTCCACATTTTTGTGGCATTTTACTGCCACCCAATGGCTACATCTGTAATTGCAGTTCAAATACGGTAGCAAACGATTGACTATTATCGAGCAAACAACTCCACGTGCGATGGAGTAGGCGGCCTTCACGAAATAAAAGCATATATGGAGCCGACATATATTGGGAACAATGCGCACAATATACACCCAATATATAAATATTTTCATAATGCTGAAAAAAAAGCTTATAAAATAGCATCAGTCATTGAACCCATGTGCCCTGTGTGAAAGCTATTTTGAGGGTTTGAAAGCACATTCTTTGCACAGCACGTTGTTTTTTCAGCACGACTTAGCCTACAACCTCGCGCCTGCCTTGTCGTGAGCTCGTCTCTGTCAGAGTGACCGTTTTTCACCGATGCAGGACAAAATGTGCGACTCATGCACTGCGTTTACCAGCTAAACATTTTTTTTATCGTTGCCCACCTCTTTAATGGCACCTTTTTGGCGGTGAAGTAACTAGATCTATAGTTTGATGGATATAAAGCAATGCTACCTTGAATAGATAACACCTCATTATATATAACAATTTTGTGAATAAACAGCTGTTTAAAGTCGTGAGTTGGCCCTCTGCCATTTGTAATGTCCTACTTTAACACAATGTACATCTAATTGTGTCTATAAGCAGCGTGTACGATATGAAAGGTCACCAATCCATATGTCATTCCTTTATTTATTTTAAATGTAAATACCTGTGATAACTATAGCTCTAATTAAAAACCCATACAACAACAATAATAATAACAATAACAAGAAGAAGAAGAAGAAGAAGAATTTAAAGTATATAGTGGCACAGCTAGGCTAATTAAATAAAAGTTTTGACAAATAAACTTTGTTTCATATGAAATTAGCCTACTGTTTTACTGGAACACCATTTTAGATTAACAGATTTGGTAGTTATAATTACCTGGACAACTTAAATAGATAGTGCTCATTCAAATATTTTGGTTGTCTTTTTTTGACTGGTTTGAAATAGGTATGATTTCGGATCAGAACGTGATTTCTTTTAAAAATTTGTGTTGGAAAATGCCTTACAGGTGGAATAGCTCCAACGAGCAAGTTGCTGTTCCATAGTGTATGATATTTCTATTTGTGTGCGTGTTTGTGTAATGACAGGTCTGTAATCACCAATGTGTATAAGCTATATTGTATATTGTCAAACGGCACACGAGTTGGCATTAATACAGGTTAGAAAAAAGTACTCGGCTACACTCGAAAACAGACAGAGCCACAAATATCTTTTGTGATAACAGCCTAAAGTTTATAGCTCGTAGCATCACATTACGCAAAATAACAATGAAAACTAAATCCAGAAATAAAATATGGATACAATAATTTGAAGTGTGTTATGTAAAATTGAATTTACCAGGATGCCCTGATCATGAATCTTTGGCAGTAGGCTGTATGGTCTTCTCCGACGTTTTTCATAGGCATAGAGATAATGGTTTCGAAAGAACTGAAAAGCTTAAAGAGTAAACCTAATAGGCAACAACAATAATAATAATAATAATAATAATAATAATAATAATAATAATACCCGTTTAAATGACCGGTCCGGTTTAAAATGTAATATTGTAATATCTGAAAGCACCGTGAAACCAGACGGAAACCTACAGTCTGTGTGGATATGTCTCTATTATCTCAAAGGGCACTTCGAGTATTAACTCTTAATTATTCTGTATCTCTGAGGAGGTTACATTTCCAACGGTGACATTAGTGAAGTTTTAGTGGCAATGTGAACCGTCCAGTGCAAAACCCAAAATGCTGAAACGCAATTTCAGATGTCCTGCAGCACCATTCCAGGGCTCTTTGCTTTGTGTAAAAGCAGTAGCCTACTTTGGTGTCCTAAATCCAAGGGTCAACAGGTACCTAACAAAAGTAGCTAGTCTTAAGAAATGTGGTGTAACAAACATGAATATCGCATTTGCAAGACGGTTACAAACAACAAGATGGTACATAAAAAAACAAGACATCGTGGTGATATCTGAGATAAAGGAGCTAGCCTCGGTCGTGACTTTGGACTTATCAACATCGTCCACTGTTTGTGAGTGAATTGGAGTCTCTGGTGCCTAAGGGGTCTCGTCGTTTTTCGTCGTTTCCTTTTTACGTTATTCCTCCATTTTGAACGTGGCGTTGTGTCTTTTATCTGCCACCGTCTCGTCATTCACCTGCGGAAAACAACAAACTTAAGAGGATGCCTACTACATGTAATCAGGACAATGCCCAACCTGTACATGACCACATGTCAAAATAAGTGTATAAAGGTTAGGTTAAGAGTTACGGAAATATCCCCTTCCCGCAATCTTCCCAAAATTATTAATGGGTTTGATGAGATTTAGGCTATTATAGAAAGAATAACATTCAAGTTCAAAAGCAATGTCGGTCAAAGCTCAATACAAAGTTCAACTTCCGAAAGACGACGGATTAAAGCACAAGACAGGTAAATGAATGTGCTATTTAGTTTACATCGTTATTTCACTTGAAACACTATGAAAGCCTAGGATGTAGCCTATTAAGTAGCCTACATTTCAGAACACTTGCCATAGGCTAGTTGTTCATATCTTCAAAGAGATTACGTTTCATCGTTGTTTTACGCCAGCTCACATATCAAGTAGCTATAAGATACAACAGCAATAATAGTGATAATACAACTAAAACAACAACCACAATAATTAATATTAAGATTAAAACAAAAATAGCGTGAGCAGAAGTATATACTTCAGGGGCGATCAAATAAAATCATTGAACCAACCGCCAATTAAATGACAAAAACACGTTTAACGGTAGGCTACAGTCCATAGGCCTACATTTCTGCTCTCTAAAATACACAAAAGTATCAAAGGTATTGGATTTGCTGTTAGGCTATCCACAATATTAGAAGCCTATGAGAGCCTGGGATATATTTATATATTTATCGTATTTTTACTGAAAAGCGTAAACTATAACATACATGTAAATGCGGGAATGACTTGTTTTGACATGCAAGTGAGAGTGTGCACAGCACACGATGTACCAGATCATGATATAACATTATGAGACAGAAATTGCACTTACTGTTTCCAGGTTTGATATTATTTAAATACAACATTCTCAATGAATATGAAGCTTGTGTCCTAATCTATTATGAAATTGTCTATAGACCTATTCTTCAGTCGCAAAGTGAAGTCTTTTTGAATAGGGGTGCATTTTAATAAAAAAATATTCTGGGTTACTAATATCATAGATCTGCAGGACAACGACTGCATATTTTGTACACTTGAATGCTTTTGTAAAAATGTGTACACATTATATGCGTTATTAAATGGATTATATATATTTATATATATTATAGATTATGATAACACGCTTAGGTGGAAACGTAATAGGTGGAAACGTAATTCTATATTTTGTTTTGAACAGAGGTAATTTGTGAATGGCCTATCAATCTCTTTTATTTTTGATAAATGGACTGCACTTATATATAGAAATAACACTTAAACATTCAAATCTTAAACGTTTTCCTTCGCATAAACCTTTCAGAATAGCATTATTTTCAACACTCATTAATTCTTTTCCAAGAGCTGAGGTCCAGTTTCACATTTCACAGACATGATTTTCAAATTAATTATTTTGTGAAGAACTAGAATGCCAAGGCATGCGGTATGTTATTCTGTTTCATCACGTTCAAAAGAACAAAGCTAAATCGTCCAATGCATTTTAAAAGGCCTACCCCATCTGAGACGAATCGCTCTCTTCTTTAGATTCAACATTATAAATAGGTTTTTAGCATATAGTGTTCTCTTAGACCGAGTTACAAATGTTTAAACCGAATTACTAATCATCAGCCGTGGTAGTGACTCGGTATTGACTGCGGTAGTGTCGGTGACCTTCTCCCACCCCGAACTTGAAGTCTGTCCACCGATTAAGCTCCGAGAATGCCTTTGCATAGATGACAGAGTTGAAGCTACTAAAGAAGCACAGCATTAAGGAGGAAAATACCTATATCTATGAGACGTTGTATGCAACTATTAAAACTAGGCAACTTTTTAGACACATTCGATAATTAGGCATATAGGCTGCATGTAATAGGCTACTTATGACAGAAGTTCAAACACAACAAATTGGCTGTTTCTATTATATCATTGCTGTGTTGTTCAACATATTCAAACTATCTATATCATTTATCATGAATTATGTAAGGTTCTTGAAACATTACCTGGTGCGTTGTATTTTACCTTTAATGCGTATTTGTGCTGAGTTGGCAACAATGAGGAGAATCCTCGCTGCTGGATACATCGTAGTTCACGAATTCCATGTAGGTGGCGTCTCCAGATCACGCTTGGTCAAGTCTGTCATGTCTGAGCCGACAAAAGCCAATGTTGGCTGCCAAAAGCGCTATAAAAACCACAGGTCTGTCTCGAGCTGTTTTTGCTTTTCGCAGACACCCTGTATTCAATTATATCTTAAAAGACAATCAAATGCACGAATTTTTCTGCATTCGCGCATAGGCGGAGCCTGAGGCCGCGAAAGTGGATACTTTGTTGTGTTATTTCAATTATTCAAATGCGCAACCTCCTAACAAGACGGTGGACTCGGTATTACTTGCTTTAAAAAAACGTTCTCATTTGATGTAGGCTACATTTTAATGTCCAGTTAACAATATTGCACTTTAATCCCGCTGTTGCAATACCCAAGTCAAGTCCATCTGCTTTGTCTATGCGCCGTGTAGGCCTTGATCATTTAACCGTAGCTCAGCAGTGGACCCAGAGACCCTGTGGTTTTAATCCTTGTTTAGGCTTCTTATTCACTTGACTTAAGTTCCAGTAATTCAAGCCTGTAGCAGTGATCTCTCTCCTCAACAGACGCGCGTAGCCTACAAGAACAATGATTTATTTAAAAATGCAGTCATAGCCATGGAGAATTCACCACTATAATAACCTGAAATCTAATACCAGATAGTAGCCTACTAACTGATAGGCCTACACGACAACTAATCAACATGTTTAAAAACATATACCTATGTTTAAATCTATTATTTTTTAGGCCGAAATGTATTTTTTTTTATTTTGCAAGAAATAAACCTGCGTGCAAAGGCGTGCTGGACAGGAACGTGTGTAGTCTTGTCCAATGTGCCATGGAGCAATACATTTGTAAAATAAATAAAATAATAATTTGGCCTGTATATGGCATTTGGTCTGTATACGACAAAAAAACGAAATGGTTCGTTTACTGGGTCTACAGAACTATTATTACTATTGTTATTATTAGTAGTAGTAGTAGTAGTAGTAGTAACGTCATGATAATATTCCATATAAGCTCGTGTATTGATCCGCATGATTATGAGTAGCCTAGGCTTTTTATTTATCATTATTATTATTAGCAGTAGCAGCAATAGGAGGAAGAGGAGGACGCAAATTATTTAAAAACTGATGTTATAGTAGTGCCAAATAATAAATAATTGAAAGGCATAATATAGCCTATGCTTTGGCGAGAGATTACCAGTTTCACTATTTGGATATTTTATATTATATATTTATCCGTGTAGTATTTACTATGAGTAAGTAACTATCGTGCCCAGTGTTTTATTTTGTGATTCTCTCAGCTGCATCGTTTGGAAAATTGTCTTAATATAGTCTGGGGATGTGTATGCTATGAATTGTACGATGTTCCTGATGTCAGCAATAAAATGCAATAGAATCTCCCATTGAATCGGAGCATGTGTGTATACAAGCAATACAAGCAAAGTATATATGGGATATACTACCATTTTTAAGCAAAGTACCTTTCTCATTTATAACAAAAATGAGTATGGAAAACACGACCCCAAATATCGTCAGCTTGATACAATGCCTATCCTGTTTGGGTGTACATTTTAGAGTCAATCTCTAAAAACGACCAATACAAGACACAACGCTAAATTTGGACATGATTGAATGTGATATTTTCCAGTAAAATATTGTTTATTTCAAACAAATATGCAGTGCCCGTTTTGAAAAGCATGGTCTAATGTAGCTACAAGAGGTTTGTATATTAACCTTTTATGGAAATCCGGGATGTTAAGGTTTAAGTTTGCGATTATACCATATTGCAGAGATTAATATTTTAAGTACACATATTGCGTCATCTTGAACAGTTTGTTTATCCATAATGCTAATAAATCATTTAATATCCCATGTAAACACATTTACGGTATTAAAGTAAATTTGCACTGTCGATTCAAATATTTAGCCAATCTGAAACAGAAATTTTTATTCTTAAGCAACCATTTACAAAATGTTTTCCATTGTATCCACTGATGCACGTGGCCAGCGTCGGTGAAATATTGTCTTATATTCCATTTTCATTAATATAAATCAGGTATCAGTATATGGAAATCGAAAGTATTCAATACGCCAACTTATTGATTTAAAAATTAAAGACACCAATGTACCGATTAAAACAGAATATGCAAGCAACACACTCAGTCTCTCCACATGCACAAATGTAGTCACAGCGCTCGCTCAGAATATGTCAATTTCTACTCTCGGTCACATGACTTGGCGCCTCTCTGGAATGGACGGCGATGGATCTCCACGTCAGCCTACGTCTCAAAATTTCAGCTCCACGGATCTGCTTCAAAGAGACTGAAGTAGCAGAGCGAGAGAACCATGCAAAGGACTGTTATTGAGACGAACCCAAGCTAGAGTAATGATGGATTTTGATGAGCGGGTTCCCGTTGGGTCGAATATGTATTTACCCAGTTGCACGTACTACGTCTCGGGAACAGACTTCTCAAGCCTCCCTTCTTTTTTATCCCAGACCCCGTCTTCTCGCCCCATGACCTACTCCTACTCCTCTAACCTACCGCAGGTCCAGTCCGTGAGAGAGGTAACCTTCAGGGACTATGCCATTGACACATCCAGTAAATGGCACCACAGAGGAAATTTGTCCCACTGCTACTCAGCAGAGGAGATGGTGCACAGGGATTGTCTGTCTGGTCCGACCACTTTAGGGGAAATGTTCGCGAAAAACAGCTCCGTTGGTTACCACTCCAGCTCCAACTCCACATCTAATTTCTACGGAAGCGTGGGCAGGAACGGGGTGCTACCCCAAGCCTTTGATCAGTTTTTCGAGACAGCATACGGAAACTCAGAAAACCCATCAACCGACTGCTCGGTGGACAGAAATACCACAAAGCTGCCTACCGCCGCAGTCTCCGGCTCCGAAGCATGCCAGGACCCAGACGGGAGAGAGCCGCGAGAGGAGTGCAGCAGTCCCGAATCCTCTTCCGGCAACAATGAGGAGAAATCCAACTGCAGCAGTACGTATAAAGACGCGCCCCAGTTATGAGAGAAAGTTTGCAATCTAGCGCGCCCCTGTTAAACATTTTATATGCTGTTTTATAAGCATATAAGGTTTATGGAGGGCCTGTAGATTTACCCAACAAAACTTTGTTATAAACTGCAAGATCACGTGCCTGCAATTGGAATTGGCCGTGAAAAAATCAGGCCATTTTTTCACAGAACTTTTAAGAAAATTCATTATTTTAATTGCAGCCTATATCATATTTCACTCATATAAGGATTGGTATTATTATTATTTGTGACAAAACTGTTATTGTCCATTTACTGTTGTTTTTACCTAATAAATCATAATGTTTTAAAGAGTAATTGTTCTTTTGTATGCCTGTATTCAAGTGAAGGAGGCCATAGGACAATAATAAGAGTTTGAAGATGTAAGAAGTCATAGGCTATTATCTTTTAAACAAAACTGTTATTTTGATCTAACCAAAAGCTTCATGTCAATTTAAAGCCTGTAGGCTGTTGATATTGATTATAGGCCAATTATGAATACGGGTTGTTCATGAACACCCAAATTCTCACCGATGTAATGCAAGCTGCTATTTAACTTTAAACAATTGGCTTATTATCTCACTATTAACTCATATTAACTAGGCGTACCTGTTTTTCCTGTTTTACGGACTAGAATGTTGTTTGTTTAAATAACTAACGTTAAGGAAATCAGCGGAATTATCGCAGATAGTTTCATATGAGCAATGTTTTCTGTACAGTGGTGTGTAAACTCATATTCACAATTAATGTAATTTGCCACGTTTTTATTGTTGATGTTGATAGTTTTCTCTGTGTTCCAGGTGGCCAGAGGACGCGTAAGAAGAGATGCCCCTACACTAAATACCAGATCAGGGAGCTGGAGAGGGAGTTCTTTTTCAGCGTGTACATTAACAAAGAGAAACGCTTGCAACTATCGAGGATGTTAAATCTAACCGACCGCCAAGTGAAAATTTGGTTTCAGAACAGGAGGATGAAAGAAAAGAAACTGAACAGAGATCGCTTACAGTATTACACTACGAATCCATTGCTTTAGGATCGTACGGCGTGGACTTGTACTATACCCTTGTGCTGTATACCGAGGCTGAGCGGTTAATTTCAAGTTCGAGGCTGCAGATGTCTTCGGACTAAGACCAGCATTTTGAAGATGTTTTCTCGTAATTTGTAGCCTACTACATTGTGATGTATGAAAATGACTGGACTTTTTTCTTCACTTCACGACTATATTCTATGTATTTCATACATATCATGATGCGTATAGCTCTCATATCGCATATCCATTAGGCTACACTCACTGAACAGACAGAGTTAATAACTATGTATTTTGTAATCAGACACAGGTTGTTTTAAATTCTACATTTTTAAAATGTCTACGCTGTGGTAAAATAATTGCGGGGGAAATGATCTTGTACATTTTAGTCTTTGTGGTTATTGATCTTGATGTGACCAAAACAGAAACAGGCCGTAAATACAACAGTGTTACATGTGATACATTTGGGCTACATCTGTTTATGCATTCATCACAATCTTTAAGTGTCAAACTTGTACCACTTTAAAGATAAAGTAAAGTTTGCACCGCCAACATAAAGTGGCTGTCGCTGTTATTTGTTTGTTTTATGTTGTTTGTTGCTGCAACACACATGGTCATATGGTAACATGTAGACTAATGTATTTCTTATAGTAGGATACGAATACAGTACTTACATTTAGTACTTGAAATAGTTAAGTGTTTCATGAACAGTTGTCAAAAGAAATGCGCTTAAATACCAGTTGCAATCTTATTAATCAACCATTAGCATAGAAACATGAAATTGGATGCTTAATCTATTAGATTTCCTCTGTTTTTATTTTCACCAAACACATCGCAGTTATTTATAAGTTTCAAATGTTTTCTGGTTGTATCATTCAATGAGCTATTTTCATTAGCCCCATGCATATTATGTTTCAATGCAATATTATTTTAATCTTGAATACGATTAGACGCATTCAATTATAGTCTAGGCTATATAACTATAGCTACAATTGATGTTTATATTAAAATGGCATTATTTCTCATAGCTTATTTCTTAAAATGTGATTTTATAAAACCACAACAAATATTTATTTTCCAAATATCACGTTTCGTCACGTTTATGTAAACAACTGCTCTGGGTTGAAAGGGGTTAAAATTCGATGTTTTGGGTTATAACTGCAACTAGCTTTGTTCTTAATTTAGACTAATATATATCGTTATTCGACACTTAAAGAATACGGAGGATTGGAGTTCGTCAATATTCATGAAAGGATTTATGCGGATCAAAAAACGTCCATTATTTTAATATAGGTCTGAGACAAATCGCTTTGCGGTAAAATAGGCTACATAAGAATTCAGCCTGGAGTGGTTTAGCTTCAGCAGGTTCTGGTCAGAAACACAAACGTTTTAAACTGAATCTTTATTTAAAGGAGTTATCGAAAATGCAATGGCATGGAAAATTTGGGGAAATTGTTAGACCAGACATTTTGTCACACCTTACATTGCAGAGCTGGTATGAAATCTATTTTACCACTTGCTGCCTTTGAACTTCTTCATTCGTGTAGGCCTTCCACTGTCCATCGGACAGGGGTGAAGAAGGCCCCATAGTTTGGTGTACCCTCTGGTCGTGACGTAGACCTCAGATTTTTAAGGATTATTCCATCAAGGGGCGAAGCAGAATTGTCCTTGAAAACTGAGTGACGCATTTAAGGCACCATATATCCTACTGTGTGCTGTAAGAACATAAAATATTTCGCTGACATTACCAAAATATAGCATACGCTTCTAAATAATGAGTTTTCGCCTCGCCGTAATTGCATTAACTCCAGTTGCCTATGTTCCAGGTTATTCATGAATATGTAACTATTTCCGCTGAATTGTTATATATTTAAGAATGCCTCACTCACATTGTCCTCGTACATGTATGGCAATCTGACTGATAAAAAAGAGGACGTGAGGTTTATGGTAGCTACTCTGTGCGATGGTCTTGCCTCGCGCATCCTTTGACGGTCTACGGAATTCCGAGCTAATTAAGGCACATCCTCCCTGTTGCTGCAGCAACTTGGTCATAAAACTTGTCTGAGTCTGGAGCATTTGTAGAATTTGAGTGCAGTGCAATAAACTGTCTGAGACCAAGGTTATTAACTGTTACTAAGGAGTCGCGAACGACGACTGGAACCATTGAAAACTTCTGTCCAGTGGTCTTTCTGGCTTCATTTGTAAAACTGCTTTCGGCGTTCCTGCAGTGGCAGGAATATTAGTATGGATGTTTTTCCACTGGGCGGCGCTCTTTAGATCAATGTCATTGCCGTTGATTTCGCAAAGCATACAGGATCTGTCCTTACGCACCCAAATTCGTTCAGACCTATGTCAATGCTGTAGCGGAAACGGACACAAAGGTAAACAATTTTCTATATCGAATATTATATCTTGTCGTTTTATTGAATATTCTTAATACTTTTATAAAGTTGAGAAATTCTATAATAAAATGAAACCAGTGTTGTGCGATACCGCGTGAGAGCAAACTGACTACAGTCTGAATCCTGAAAAAATAGACCTACATTGTAGTCTCGTCATGGGCTACAGGTATATGCAGAGGTTGTATTTCTTCTTTATGTTTATTTACAACGAACATTTAGAGACGTTTGAATAGCACGATGCTTCTCGTTGTATTGCAATAGGCTGCTATTCTGAGAACGGCCCAGATGTTTTTAAGTAAACCTGTCAAAATAGACAAATCGATATTGCAGTGATCCTAATTATGAACAAAAAATTTGTGGTTGCTTGATACATAATCTTTTCTAACGCCAGGTAACATAGTATTTCGTAGACTATGTACTAGCCTATCTTCGGCAAATATAGGCCTATAGAAAAACTATCCTCACCAGTAATGAGAGGACTGAACGCATAGCCTAATTTTACATTGTTACATTTACACAGATAAAACGTGAACGAATGTAAGCTTTTGACATGAGAACGCTGCTATGAGAGAGAACTTGTGTGTGAGGGAGGGTTTGTAGCCTATGTTTGTGTGTGTGTGTGTGTGTGTGTGTGTGTGTGTGAGAGAGAGAGAGAGAGAGAGAGAGAGAGAGCGATAGAGAAAGAGATAATAGCATGGAAGGGATACTAAGGTGAATAACCATACCCGTGGGCTTTGTCTCCTGTAAAAATGAAGCCTCCGCTGGATGTAATAAAACGGCACGTTATTGGACATAACGACAAGAACATACAATCGCCACTATCCCCAAAAATAACACTGAATTGAGACAAATCGTAGCAATAATAAGCGCAAGCTAGACACACACACACACACACACACACACACACACGCATTATTATTATTATAACATATAACCCAACATTAGGCCAAATGAAAAATGAGAAGCCTAAGATTGTCGAAGAGTGTTATTTTCTGCAAAATTACGTAAAGTGCGCTGCTCCGTCGGCTACACTTTGTTTAAGATGCCTCAGCTAAGTAGCTTCTTACTAATAACAAGGCTTATGCTTGCAATGCCGAGGAAATAAACTATTCGCGTATTTATACTCAGAGACAGCAGCAATAAAATCGAGATATAATTTTCTCGTTATATAGAACGCTTAGTGCTTAGTCTTTTGATGCAGTTACGCTATTTTATCGTAAACTACTGTACGGCCTACTGCTTTATATACAGTCTTAAAGAAAAGCGTAGGCCAACGCCTACATTTTAGGAAGAATTAAGACCAAACGTAGTTACCGCATGGTCCCATTGATGCACACAAATGATCGCTGGTAAAGCTGGATAGCATTTCCTCTACAAAGTGATGAAACCGCAGAAAAACGTAAACAAACATTTGTAGCCCTACTACCCAAATGTAACAATGGCCGCAGTGAAGAACGATGTAGCCTACTCCAGGCAAAATGTGTTCATTTTTTTGATATGTGATAGATCTGCATTTTAACTTCACGCTATATGTGAAAGCTGATCACGAGGTTCGCCTGATGTAGATCACGAGGTTTGCCTAAATGCCTGATATAGTCTATTTAAATATATAGTCTATTTAAATCATGATAACAATCTTGTTGTTATGCATTATACATTAATTTTGACTGCCTCCTTTGTGAACAAAGCCCAAAAATACATATTTTCCTCTTCTAAAAGGTGCAGGGACTGGGGTTGTACTCGATTAGGTATTGAAAGGTGTTTTTCACAGGCCTCGGTTTTTTTTATTTTGTATTTGAGGGGATATAAAATCAGTCAGTAATATATTTTCCATTAAAAAAAACAACACATATTTCTGTCATGGAATTTGAAAACGCGGAAATACAGATTTTCCACGAATTTATTGTATAGCCTACTTTTCCGTACAATTGCAGCTATGAAGTCATGCGTATAATTCTGTGTTAAAGGTGTTTTGTGGAAGTTCAAAATGGTCCGCACTGTGCCGCAATATAATTCTGACTGAGATAAACTGAGTAGCATAACCTATACAAAGATTATTCATTGTAAATCTGGATTCACTCTAATCAAATGTTGAATGACATTTGTTTTTACATGATAACCAAAACCTGTATAATCACGTCTACACTGCCACGTGCAGATATATATATATGTGTGTGTGTGTGTGTGTGTGTGTGTGTGTGCAATGAAGCAAATCTATACTACTTTGAATGTAAAATATATACAGAACGTTCATTTTACATTTTATCCGTAGCAAAAATATAGTGCATTGGAATCTCGTTGATTCAGTAGGCTTATGAGTGCAGACTTCCCATGAAAACTATTGTTTCTTGGACAGTAGATGAATGTTAAAGCAGTTACCTTACTATAACATAGGGCTGTAAGGATTCGCAAGTTTAGTTTTACAGAAACCTTACTATTGGAATTATGTTACTGTTGTTATCTACTTTATAAACAAAGAAATCCAACCGTAACACCATTTATTACATAGTTTTTAAAAACTGTGAAGTACATAATTATTTTCAATATAATCAATAGCAATGAATGATTTCTCCGCTGAGAAGAATTTGCGTTTGCCTAAGTTTTACTATACCTGTTTCACTTCTCCGAATACAAATAATAAAACCATAAAAACGGATTCTTTAGCTATATATATACTCTTTACCTTGGAGTATTATCCGTAACGTTCAACAGAGATGATACACTGCGTGTAACGAGCAGTTTACATTAGGGGTGAAAAACTCGCACAAGTAAGCCTATAATAATCGTTTCACGACATGCTTAAACATGAGGTCAATGGGTTTAGTTCAGTAACGATACTGGACATATGTTAACACACACATACACACACAGGGAGAACCATGCTTGTACTTGTACAAAAAGAGTGTATGCGTATGAAATTTTACCCATATTTTAAAAGATCATAATGGGATATAGCGGGCAATTGGTTTCCTTCTCCTTTTATTGAGGGCTGAGATGGATATGACCCCTTGTCATTACGTGCTTTGGGTGGGTGGAGCCTCCCTTCTCCGCTCATTTTAATTGGCTGTCAGCTGGCACGGTGCAGTGAGGGTATTGCTAATCATATTCCGCATGTTTTGCACTAGAAATGTCAGCCAGAAAGGGCTATCTTCTCCCTTCGTCGAATTATACTACAACAATGTCATGCTCCGACAGCCCAGTGGGGAACTCATTTTTAGTAGACTCCTTGATAAGCGCCCGGACCGAAAACGGCGGAGGCTACTACCAAGGAAGCAGCGTGTATGTGCCTCCAGCCTCGGATTTGCACTATGGACTACCTAACTGTGGATTTTTTCCCGGATTGAACAAACGGAACGAGAGTAATTCTCAAAATATGGTCCCTGCTTCCAGTTCGTATATTCCAGGTATGGAATTGTGGCTGGACACATCAAGGTCCTGTCGAATGGATCAGCCTCCCGGCGGACAGCAAGTCTCCCAGTGCTCATTTTCCCCTAACATTAAAGAAGAGAACGGGTATTGCCTTTATGAATCGAATAAGTGTCCGAAAGCGTCACTGGCAGATGAGCTTTCCTACTCCAGGGTAACATCGGGTAACTGTCCAGTCGGTCACGGCGGCACAGTACCTGTGCCTGGCTACTTCCGGCTGTCCCAGACGTATGCAGCCTCTAAGGCTTATCACGGTGGCCAGTCCAGTTCTTCCCACTTTGTTCTGCAACCGACAGTTCGGTTCGATACCCCCGTTTGCATATCTAACCCGGCAGAGACTGGCAAAAGAGGGAGCGAGGAGATGGCTTCCAGCAGCATACCATGCGCTCCGCACAGAGAGGAGGAAACGCAGGAGTCTTCAGTCGAAGAGGCGTCTTCACCCGAACCACCAGTCAACGGCAAAAAGAGTCCCAGTAAAATCACAAAAGGTGCGTATTTTAAAATCATAAAGGTGCTTCAATAACAGCCGTTGCATACAATGTGAAGTCCGGCAACATGGAATGCTTGAATGGCTCCGTCAGCTTTTTGTACTGTGTACTCTTGGCCGTTCACTCTGTTTTAGAAAGGTTTATTTTATTGCTGTTGCGCAACCCACACTGTATACTTTTTATCTTTTACCTTTGATCTTCGGCGGGGCGAGCCTTGCGGGTTTGACAGTGTTACAATGAGCCAGTTATTGTTTTTCTGTGGTTTTATTATTTGTATTCCGGGGAGAAGTAAAACATATAGTAAAAAACTAGGCACACGCAATCTATTCTCTCCGGATATATCATTAATTGCAGTTGATTATAGAGAAAATAATTACATAGACTACTTTCACAATTTAAAAAAATATACTTCATAAATGTCATTTTAAATTAATGTCAGAAACAGCCGACTTTATCTGCAGATAACAAGAGTGAAATAAGTAAGGTTACTGTAAATCTAAACTTGTGACTCCTTTATAGGCCGTATATATAGCAATGTTATAGTAAGATAACTGTGATAACTATATATATATACTGCCCAAAAACAGTTTCCATGGGGAGTCTGAACTCATACTGAATCAACGAGATGAGATTCCAATGCACTATATTTTTTGTTACAGATAAAATGAAAGACCCCTGTATATTTATAATATAAATTGTAGAAATTTGCTTTAGTAACATTTAAGCCGTTTCATTGCATTATAATTAATTTTCTTCATTTGTGATTTTTACGTGCATCATCTCTAGAGGGAACTGGCTTTGATTTTTTTTCTTCCGAAACATTGATGCTTTCTAAACAACTAGAGAAAACATTCTTAGAATCAAAATATGTTATATTAAACACATTAAAGTACATACATATTTTATATTTTGTCACCGTAGCATTTGTTTTTTAAATTAAATAATATACAAAGCAAAAATGCTTCTTAATCCAAGATGTTGAAATATAATGATTAAATTCAAGATGAACAGGCCAAATATTGTGTATTTACACAGATAGTATACGCTTTACAGATAGGAATAAAAAATATGTAAAATGAAAGACATCTGCTATGTGCAGTCAGTAAATTGTAGCCTACTTATCTATATTTTTTTCCTCAGGGGACACAAAAAGCGAAAGCACAGCCAACTGGCTAACCGCGAAGAGTGGCCGGAAGAAACGGTGCCCCTACACAAAACATCAGACTCTGGAGCTCGAAAAGGAGTTCCTGTTCAATATGTACCTGACTCGCGAGCGTCGCCTAGAGATCAGCCGCTGTGTCCACCTGACTGACAGACAAGTGAAAATTTGGTTCCAGAATCGTCGGATGAAACTGAAGAAAATGAGCAGAGAAAACAGAATTCGGGAGCTTACAGCCAATTTTAGCTTTTCATGATCAACACTGCAGTAAAGAGATGGGTGATTCCTTCCACCTTCCATCAAGTGAAGAACCGGTATATCCGGTTTTAGGGAGTCCCACTCTGTTTTCAGATATGACTGTGCAAGACACTATTGATAAGTGAATGTTTTGATTTGCTACACGTTCATTTTTAAAAAGTTTACATGTCTATATCAGTTTTTTGTTTTTTCGTGACAATGTGTAGACTATTTATAGAATGTAAAAAAAGAAGGAATTCACCCTTGTCCATAATGTAGAATATAATGGCGATATATCTATAGGTTATATCTATATACCTATATAAAACAGGGGAATATATGTTACAACCATTAAAATAATGACTTAGATGTAAACAATATCCAAATTGACTCTGGACATAGAGTAGGCTACAAATACCACTTCAATGAGTGTGACTGGTCAAACTAGCAGGAAGTTTGTTTTGAAGCATTCAGAACAAAAATGACACTGAGCAGACGCTTTACATCTGCGAAATTATGGCATGATTTATTTTGCCAACACGCATTTCTTTTTGGCAAATGTAACAGGCATTTCAATACATCCAATGATGTGACAGTTTTCTATAGCCTATATTTTAAATTATTTCCAAGGGACATACGGCGAATTCTGTCGGTATCAAAGTCAATTTAAGTGTTTATGCTTATATATTTTAATTTTGAGGGTACAGTTACATGCAGATAAATATATTCAGTCAGTACTGTGAACGAAATGTTTTGTGTGTTGTGGTATAAGTAAATAAAAACATGATAGTGTTTCAACGAAAACGTACATGTTTTGTGTATTACTGCTTTGTATATTGCCTTGTCAATGCATATAGTCTGCGTTAGATCCTTTGTATAATACATGAATAATTGCACCGTGGGATGTGGAGCATTACATAAACTGCACTTTTCACTGCAAGTAACACTTACATTTACGCCAGACGATTTCACAGGTTGCGTATATAATAGTAGCATATCAAATTGAACTTGTTCTAAACTGATTTTCTATATTGCTGTCGCAACCTTTTTTTAAATTGGACACCCATAATTCCTCTCGGCCATGAAGCAATAGTGCTGTAAGATTTGTCGGGTTTGTCGCGTTTTATTGCTTGCTGGTAGACTCAGGGTCTTTGCTGTCCTGTGCGAGTGGCTTCAATTGAGCGTTGCTAACAGGGGAAAAAATCACGGAACTTTACAAAGCATTAACAATGGACTGAGCCAGAATACCTGCCTAACCTTGACTTTTCTTGTAGTACAGTAACAACAGGTAATTACTGTTTAGTGTGCAATTTCTATTGCAAATCATTTGACTATGCATAATATTATAACTCTCTGTTGTATCCTAATTACACAATTCTTACCATTTTCTTCATTTAAAAATGTTTGTTTCTGCCTTGCCGAGACCATGTGTAATAATGTTTTTCTTTTAGTTGAAAGCTGTATTTTTATTTTATCTGCAGTTATGCAGACTGTTTCAGTTAAAGGTATTACCTAAATCGCATTACCTGTTCTTGGTCAGCGGAGTGGACTGTTGAGTGGTTTAGGTAGTTTCATGTTGTTGGGCTGAAGTTTATACTCCCGCAACACGAAACTGTCTTAATTGCCCCCAGTTAAATCAGCGCGCTACCCTACCGTTGAGATCATTGTTATATTTATGTTTTGAATTTAAACTAAGGCATTTTCGTTGGTGATATGATCCTGTATCGGTCAAAGCATTGTGTATAATATTATATGGATATCCTCTTGTAATTAGCACTAGTAATGCATTTCTGTACAGCCTATACGCATATGACTATTTATTACAAAAACATATAATGGTTATGCTGTAGGCATTAAACTAAATCCAATTGGTATGTTATTCACTTCCGTAGAATAAACGTGCACGTCCATCGGACCTCGGGTTATATTTAGCCGGAAATGTGGGGGAGGAGGGATGGATTTGAAATTTGACTAAATTCCTGTGGCATGAGTTGAAAAAAGGTATAGCGGCAAGTCCTCGGTTACGATCATTACAAGTCTGGCCAAATCTGTGAACGCAACAGCGACCAATGTGGTAGTTCATGGAAGTTCCGGATGCGTCCCTCGCGCCATAGCAGAAACAAAAGAAAAGCCTTTATTGGTGATATTTAGGCCTTAAAAGCTGTTATCTGCAGGAAAGGGAGTGAATAGCCCCTGTGATAAACTAGGCTGTTTTATACCTATCCTTAAAAGTGCACCACTACAGCCACCAAAGACATTTCACTGAATGTCTAATTTTGATTATTTAAAGCAAGTTGTGCAGGCACCTCTGTTTGAGCGAAAACTTAATGCCCCAACACAGAGGGGTTTCTTTTTGAACCGTGATTCGTCTCGCTGTAACTCGAGTGCATGGTAATCACGCAGCGAAGGTTCCATTTGCAGAGGAGAATCATTTGATTCAGATTGGTTAGGTATTCAAGAAAGACCTAGGTCTACTAATGTTCTACATTAGTTGTTATTTTGTATTTAATTGGCCTTATGCTGCTTAAAACACAAACAAGCTTGAAACGAGTTTTTCCATACATCTAAAAATAGTAAACTGAATGTGTGTATATAAACAGACAAATAACCAGAAATGCGCACATGTACTTGGAAACGGAATATTCCATTTTGCATTGTGCACTCTTATGGTAAATTTGTGAACCTATACTCGGCCAAAAAATATCCCAGTGTATTATGGTATTATGAGGCCTATAGAAGAGTCCAGTTTAAAAGTTTTAATACTGAAAAAAAATCTCAAAAACGTAAAAACATACTGTATCTATAATGTGTAATTAAAATTGTAATTATAATTTAGTAATACGTAAGTAGTTACCAAATACCAGATTATGCTCCCTAGAGCATAAAATTGATGATGATATATGAGACATGTAGGCTAGAAACAAAACAACCTGCTATAGGGGACTGATTTAGAGTCCATTTTTTGTTTGCTGATGTTTATGAATGAACAAAAATGAATACCTCATTGCTTAACCATTTTCATACATTAGAACTTATGAATACATTTTTAAATAAAATTTTAGTTCAACATAAAGTTGATTAGTACCGAGTAACTTTTAGGAACATTAATAATATTGATTTGGCATTTTATTGAAAAATCTATTAATTTATACATACCAAATATTATAATAAGCTTCCCTAAATACAAAGCTGAAAACATATTCTTGCAAAATTAAGCTACTGCATATGGATTTAGAATTAATGTAACAAACAACGTGTAATCCTTTGTTTTATTATTGCAAATAATTGGGTCTTTTGTAGGCCATTACGAAAACTCCCCGACTGGGAATGATTTTAAAAAGCTTCGATACTATTCTCCTGTTCAGTACATTTCAGTAAATATAATATTTTAAAATAATGAATATATAACATTTATAATATGGTAAAATCAACAGGAGTAAAACAACTCTTAAAACAACAACATCCTCAAAAACAACAATAATATTTCCTCTACCACCACCATCACCATCACAACACAAAACAAAACAAGAAAAACTACTACTACTACTAATACGACAATAACACACACACACACACACACACACACACACACACACACACACACACACACACACACACACACACACACACACACACACACACAAATACTACTACTACTACTACTACTAATAATAGTAATGCGTGCAGGCAAAACAATTAATATAATTTTCATATTAGCTTAACCCTCCTGGTGCTATAGTCTTAGTCTAGGTTTTCAAAATGTATTTTGGTTTGGCACAATTTAGACCGCTTTCTATGATTAAGGTCTGTACTTAATTGTTGTGTCAAATTTTTTTTAATTTTGCAGAATATGTGATGAATTCGGTCACTCAGACATGAAGGCTTGAGGTGGTGTTATGAGCACATTTTTAGAGTTCTTATTGTTATTATTGTTGTTATTGTTTTCTTTTCACAGAGCATTTCACAAATATATTGCTTAAAGATACAACTGGAAACTGGGCTTCGTTAATTTAGTTGTTAATTCAACACAAAAACATATTTATTTTATTTTAATGACTAATTCTATTTGTGGAAAGCAGCCCATATTCTCCGTTCATACAACTGCATCGCTACCCTTCACAGTAAAGCAGTACTATCAGTCGTTGAATAAACATGTGATTAATTCACTGTCTAATAAACTAGACAGGGTATTACTTTTTATGCCATTCAAATATCAAGAATAAAACATAACTGACTGAATCTAACATTAAGTAGTCCCTCCCATTGTAGAACTCAAGAAATGTAAGGTTTTAATCTGTTTTAGAGACTATCTGCGTTAAGTTTATAGCGCATATCAAATAATATTCCTTTGCGTAAAAACATACGGCTTTTCCATAAAAAATATGACTGGAAAACAGAGGCCATTTAATAGTGAGCGGACTGATTTAGTTTTATTGCGCTGTCCTTTGATCACGTGCTTATGTCACCCAATCGAATGGCACGTAACGTTAACTTATTAGCTGGCTGTTGCCTTGTGCCTGCCGAGGCCAAGTTGACACTTGATTTCTACAGATTCGTATATTGCGTAGATGGTAGACTACTGTGTGTGCATGCGTTTTCGCGTGTCGTCTTGTACTTTGCCATGTCGACATCAGGGACATTAAGTTATTATGTAGATTCTCTTATTCTGCCTGAGCCCGAGAATCTTTTGCCACCAAAATACTCCTCTGATGCGGGGCTCCAACAAGAGAGGCAGCCAGCGCTAAGTGAACAAGTCGAGCTAGATCCTTGTCCATTCCAGTCAAAATCTACCATATTCGGCGCATCCTGGAATCCCGTGCCATCTATGCCACCGAGCAGCGTGTCTACCGTGTACCACTCGTACACGCAGTCCCAGGGTCCTACAGGAGACGCCGACGGAATGTATATGCGATCTTGGTTATTGGAACCCCTTTCTGGATCCTTGCCTTTACCCGGATTATCTTCAAATAGGCATTACGGTATTAAACCCGAGCCATTGACCAGCAGAGGTGAATGCACGGCGTTCGATACGCTGCTTCTCTCTGACTTTAAAAACGGATCATCGCCTGCAAGTACGGATAGAATCTCCAGTGATACCACTTTTCCCGACCCCAAGGAAGAGACCGCATCTGCCACGGAAAAGGCAAACACAGATCCAAGTAAGGGCCGCATATTTTACCTTGCAATACAATAACTATTGTAATACTGGACTGCATAAATAGTTATCTAAGGAAATCTCATTTTTTTGCCTTGGGTGGAGCGTGTGTGTACGCGCGTGTGTGCGCACGTTTGTGTATGTGTGAATACAGTCTCCCTACGATTTAACCCGTTCATTCCTTTGTGTTGAAACATCAGTAGGCCCAATCTTCTATAAACGTGCAAACTGTTTTAATCTAAGGCAGGTTTAAAATAAATTATGAACAAAACTAAAAGAGGATAATGGATTGCCACAATTGTTAACATGTGTTCTGAGTTAAATGATCAAGAATTCACAATTTGTCAACTAACTTGTAGCCTGTAACAGAATGACAAGATTGAACCGCTCATGTATATCACACTGACCGCAAAATACTTATGTGGCAACTTGGTATAGTGGCTGACACTACAAGAACTGTTTACACTCTCGCCCCCTTTTCAGATAACCCTTCGTCCAACTGGCTTCACGCGAGGTCCACGAGAAAAAAGCGCTGTCCGTATTCTAAGCACCAGACTCTCGAACTGGAGAAAGAGTTTCTGTTTAATATGTACCTCACCCGAGATCGTAGATATGAAATGGCAAGACTTCTAAATCTCACTGAAAGACAAATTAAAATTTGGTTTCAGAACCGCAGGATGAAGATGAAGAAAGGCAATAAAGACCGACCAAAAGACGATTGATACAATCAGAATCCAGAGACAAAATATAATCTTTACATACCTAATGAATTGGATTAGGCCTAGTTTA
The DNA here is from genome assembly GCA_022702515.1 of Ilyophis sp. 1 JC-2022. Taxonomy (NCBI): domain Eukaryota; kingdom Metazoa; phylum Chordata; class Actinopteri; order Anguilliformes; family Synaphobranchidae; genus Ilyophis; species Ilyophis sp. 1 JC-2022. The sequence continues at coordinate 92,374,629 of CM040406.1, read as the reverse complement.
AACCTCATCGAAACAGGACTTTAGATTTAAGTAGTAACTGGTTTCATATTATAATAGCAATCTGTAAAAAAAAATGTCGATTATAACTGCAGTTTCCTCGCCCAAACTTGAATTGCAGTTCCGCACCCTATTATCTATTATTGTGCGTTTTCTCTTGTTGTGTAGTTGTAAATGTGTATGCTTGTTTTAAGATATGTAAACGACTGATATTGGTTTATTTATAGTTTGTGACTGAACGTTTTTGATAATGTATTTTGTTTAATTTGTAGTTTGTGCAAGAGAAGGGCATTGTGTTCTAGTAGCCTGTAATGTGATGTTGATTTGGGTGCATGCGCTTGTGCATTACAGTAATATATAAATTATTAAATTGTGAACGTTAGATGTAATTACGTTACATTGTGTTTTTTGTGTTGACTACCTATATTTCTCAACTACCTACATATATAAATAATATCAAAAGTAACATGAGCAGATAACCTGGTATCTCTACTTAGCGATTTTGTAAATTGCAAGGGCGTATATGTTCTGTGTGAGGACCATACACTGGATGAATACCTCATGGCCTACTGACCAGCAGCTATTTTCGTTCTTAAATGTTAAATAAACAGAAAATACCACGAGGAAATTTCCGCCTCATATTTACTGTGTTGCTATTGAAAAGTAATTTCTGACTGCAGAATATAACGCATATTAAGCTTTTATAATGACATAATGTGACATACGAGGTCGGCAGAAATAAATCTAGTAATTTAATATGAGCACGTTGACATTGTATAGGCCTCTTTCACTTTTCTGTAAAATGTAAACTGTAAAACTACATTTTTTATTCAAATAATAAATAAAATATGTAACAAGAATTATTAAACAAAGCAATATTTTGCACGAAAGACAGTGATTGTGTTTTAATGTAAAATAATAAACATAAATTTGTTATTGGATACATTTAAAGTACATTTTAAGTCATGTGCAAATACATTGTAGTCTTGTATAATTCAATTTTGTACACCATCGTATTGAGACAACACAAATAAATATTACAATTGAACTCATGAACAATATTCATTGTTTGAATTTTCATTTGTCATTATTTTGGCTCTCATTTTTTACTTGTTGCATGTTTATTGTCAGTATTAGTAGTCAGTACTGATATTGCAAATACAAACGTCCTCGATTATTATGGCCTAGTAGGTGTTGAAATCATTGTAATACCTCGGAGGTGAGAACATTACAGGCCTAAGCATAACATTTTATATGGTGATCAATATATGAGCATGCGGGCGAGTTCACGGTCACACTATAACACATACTTGCTTTCATGGTCATTTTTATGGAGTGATAGAAATTGGCATAACGGGAAATATGTGAACCAAAATTAAACGTGTTTTTATTCTGGACAAACAGACTTACACCACTTGCTCTGCGTCTTGGCAAAGGATGTGGCGCGCTGTATCTACAGCAATAAAAGACAATCACGGCTGTAACAGTTTATGGGGTGCAAAGCGCTCGAGGGCGGAAGGAGAAACATAGGAAAGCTGTTGAGCGCTACGACAGCTGAATCCTAAAATAATATCGCGAATATTGTATTTCATTTGAACCGACACATGAATACCTATACTTAAAGAAATAGCCGTGACTAATCAGGTCTGCGATGGTTAACCACGCACAGTTGTATCATAACAGGAACCAAACAGTTTATGAAAACGTTACGTTGCGTACGTCGCGTATAGGCCTAGGCATTACTGCACAGACACACCATAATCTGGACAGTCTTATACCACAAAGGTCTGGCAGTTTAAGAGCTGCGGGGCTGTGGTGTCTTGCAGATGGACCCAACATCAAAGGTTCTTTCTGAAACAGCACAATAAAACGCACAGTCTGCCATACTGTCTGGAATTTCTCTTTTAATTAGTTTATGACTGTCCAGCCGTAGTTAGGATGTTTCCAGACTGGAGTATCCATTTGTTGTTCGGCCCTGTCACACAAAAGGCCAGCGGAAATAACCCATTTTATTGGCTTCCCAGACCATGGTCCCCAACACCGTCTCGCTTCCTTTGTTTACCTGATATGGAAAACTTTGGTCGAATTTCCACAAAATATAGCTAACCTTTTTCTGAAGTATATCGATATTCTGAAAACAACACAACAACCAGAACATCGAAATACGAATACCGAAGATAGTACACCAAATTTTTAAAAAAGCTCTTAAAATACCCCCCTCCTGTTTAAAACCAATCCATAAAATACTGTGGAAAGGGAGTTTAATGTGACTCATATAGAGAGGAGACAGTCTGCAATTGCAATGACCACTGCGTTTGTTTACCATGCAATTGCAGAATGAACAGAAGAGGGCAGCAATGTTCCATTCACGAATTATCCTCGTTTTAGATAGGCCTATGTTGGTGGAATTCCTTCAGAAAAAATGTATCATGTTAAACGAAAGCAAATTGTTACGAACTATGCAGGGGTTTCCTAGTAGCCTGTGCATTGCGTCCTCAGTAGCTATTTATCAATATTTCACATCATAAGCGATTTTTCGTATACGATTTGTTTGACTAGTGGAGTTTGAACTTTATCATTGTTTCAAGATTTTGACAATACACGGTTTTTGTCCAATTCAGTGCTCCTGGTCTGTAACCTAGAGGGAAATATAAATGTCTAAATCTCAGTCATGTCTAAATCCTTTTGCATTCCATCCATTTATATAGGCCCAGTGGGTGCTGCTGCTATTACGACTATAAACTACAATAAAAATTAAAATAATTTTATTAAGTTTCTTTGTTTCTTATCAAGAGTGTTTGAACAGACTTTAAAAGCTATTTATAATAAGAATAATAATAATAATAATAATAATAATAACGTTTTACCATTAGGCCCGCCATCGAGATTGCCATCGAGTATAGCACGTTATATGTAAAAAAGTTTATACCTTTCATTGTTTTGTTAAATTATTTGGCTAAGAAATGTATTTCTGCATTCATTTCTTAACATCTTTAAAACCATTGACAGGGGACCCACTAGTTGTCGCTAACTGAGGAGCCATAGAAACGGATGAAAAAAAATCACGAGAATAGTTCTGAATGGATCATTGTAGCATTTCACTCTAAGTCGTTAAAATGTGCCTTTTCAGAGAAATGTCAGTTCTATCAATATGTTATTGGCCTACATCGTAATTTTTTCCCTTAAGCTAAAAACGGACTTTCCTGTTTCAGAAAAAGTGTCAAAACAATATTTTGTTCAACGATGGAAAAAATACAATCAGTTAACATTTTGATAATAATGGAAAATCTACTACATTTGACTATTGAGGTCTTTTTATTGTTAGCTGTAGGCTATGTCGACATTCTTAGGCCTGCGTTATACTAAACAGCTTTAGAAAGCCTGAAGGTGGAACTTTGAATAGCACTAACAAAATGCATACTATTACATTAGCGTTTTAGCCTAAAGCTATGGGTGAATTGAAACATGTTAAGCACCTACTAACAAACAAGATAAGGCCAAGCAAACACAATTGAGTAAATCTAAGTAGAACAGTGACTTATTATCGACTATATTCTAATATTCAACATTCGGTTGCATAGTTTGTTTAAAATGTTTTTTTTATAACGCCATTCCACTTAACCTGATACTTTCTTAAGTAAACATATAGCTGAGATTGAATAGTAGGCTATTGTGTTTGTATTTTGATACATTATTATTATTATTATTATTATTATTAATAATAATAATAATAATAATAAATAAATAATAATAATAATACAATTTGTAGGCGATATAACATGAATAATTCATAATAATAGTCGAAATAAAATGTGAACTTTAGAATAAATTGTGATTAGGCAATTTAAAGGGAACCTTAATTTAAAAAATTTCTACGCCCAAATGAAAATGGAGATCAGAGTAAATCTTGGAAGTAATGCTGTCTTTTATCACGTTACCTCGTAAAAACGACATGGAAGAGTCTTGGGCAACAAATCACCGGTCAGCGCCAGTAGTTCCTCTCATTATGTGAACTGTGGTCGGGAATAGGCTGCGTCTTTAAAAATAAAAAACACTGACCGGTCTAACTGTTCTCTCGCACTGAAATCACAATATCAAAAAATCATAAATGACCACTTGTTACTGCATGGGCTTTATAATGTCTAATTTGTCTGAGTTTCTCAGCTGCAGTTATACCAGGTTAAGGAGGCCTTCCAACACAACTGTTCTGCCCAGGGACGCCTCTGCAGTATTCTGATTTAGAGATTGTATCAAAACATGATAGACAGGAACCCGCAGTCAGCCGGGGATAGCAATGTAGCAACATCCTAGTAAGCGAACTTTAGTTATGGTTAAGTTCTGAGTAGGCCTACATTGCTGGAACCTTATGAAAGTTAGGCTAAATGTTCCTATCACCTATCGATTCCGTTTTTTGGTTGTTCCTTGAATAATTTATTTATGCCGCGAGGACCATTTCAGGATTGGTCTTTTAGGGCGTTATTCATTGTTATAATTTAAGTTAAAACACATTTTAATTGATTGATTTATTGATTGATTGATTTTATTTTATACATGTCATACATATGTTGTGAAATTATTATTACACAAAATGTAAAACACCAAAAACAAAAACCAAAAACATACATTTACATACATACATTTCACACAAAAAAAAAAAAAAAAAAAAAAGGAAGAAAAGCCCAAGGCTTATTTTTAAACTTCCTATCCCATCATCTCAGATCCATCAGATTTAACTCAGATTATAGGAAATCAAGGGAAAAAAAAAAAAAAAAAAAAAAAAAAAAAAAAAAAAAAAAAAATAAAATATGATATAATTTTTATATTTAATATATTTATATATATTATATATATATTATTTATTATTTATTTCAGTTGTAATTTATTATTTTTTTTTTTTTTTTTTTTTTTTTAAACATAACACACTTACACACATAATATCTCATAACAGACCATTCCATAACTTAAAAACAAAAACTGACACATTTATATTTTTACACATTACATTACATTTACAAAAAAAAAAAAAATACACAACCTCTTTATCTTTAATTTCCTCTAAATGAAAAAAAAAAAAAAAAAAAAAAAAAGGCTTTTTTTTTTTCTTCTCGAAAAAAATTTTTTTTTTTTTTTTTAATACACACAATGTCAAACAATTTTTAAAAGTTCTGGATCTATGAAAATAATGATTAGAGATAATATAATAAACTTTTTTTATTTATTATCCTAATAGCTCTTTTCTGGAGTTTAATTATAGGGTCATTCACGTTAGGCTACTGTCATCAAGCATGTTAGTCTACCATTTCTAGACGGAACATATTTAAAATGTAGCTTTTTTTACTCACAGGAAGTAAAGAAGTTGTAGCCTAAAAACTTTTTTGTTTTGTTTCTCCGAGGTTTTAATTTGGCTAGGCTTCTGTTTGAAGTGTATGCTGCGTCAGGCTCTATCTATGTACCTACTACCAATGTTATAATGTGGTAGTAGCCTATTCATAGAAACATTCATAGCATAGCCAACCATTTTGTATTTTATATACAAATGTGTTATAATGTAACGTTTAAGTGGAACGACAGGCTGTATAGCCTACTCCACGTTGTGGTTTTACTGTAATATATGCACTTCACACCTCACTCAACCGCTGAAATGACTTCTGTATCGCAGACTATATGGCAAGATCTTAGAACCAGTTTTGTAACATAGCCTACATTTTAATCCACATGTCTATTTATCGATGTATTTTTAAATATCACTGAAGCACTAGGCTACAAAATAGTGTTGCACAGTATAAAGCGTAATTTTAAACAGCAGAGAACATCTGTATTTTTAGTGCCACATGTCTGCTAATATCAGAAACATGAGACCTCAGCTCATCCTGCGATCATTGGCCCGGTAAAATGGCGCCTGGCAGATTTACTCCCTCTCGCGGTGGAGGCTCAGCCATAAATCCGTTGTTGTTTATGAAAATTTACAACTTTGCCATACAACTTGACGAGTGGAACCTTCTCTCCATTGGCCACTGTTGGTCATGTGGATTGTAGCCGTGAACCTGAACTTTTTCCTTATATAAACCACTTCCTTTACAGAATAAAGTTGTATTTTCTAGCACAGTTAACGTCTGCTTCAGATCTCAGGCTTTTGTTTTGGGTCAATCAAACGTTTCGGCCTGTCTAAATTGATCGTCGGAAGATTTCTTGCCTAAGAATGAACAACATTTTCCCTGCAAGATTTGGCAACAAATAAAAAATCACCCGGCTGGCAATGGAGTGTTTTTAAGCAAAGTAGCTTTCGTGGTTTTTGGAATGGTCCCGATACGGGAAGAGCAGATTCTGCTTTTGTGCTCCCGATCTGTCACCTGCCATGGCGTATTGTTCACTGTTTTTGCAATTCCTAACAATCCGGCCTCCATGTAACGGTAAGAGAGCCACACATGGTCATTAATCATTATCCAATCGGATAGCAGGAGAAGTTATTTTTTTTTTTAAATTATTTATTTTGTGGGGTTGTATAGAATATTTAGACCTTGTTGTTCATAGTTTATAATTTATTTGAGATATTTTACTGATAGAAAGAATACATTTTTTGTTATTGTTGTTGTTTGTTATACGATGTCGTTTTTGTTATCATCATTGCCATTTTTAATAATTATTCGGTCTACTGTTGTCGAACATACGCCTGGATCATGATGAATAAATGCATTAACGGCTTAGCATTAACAGCCTACTAACGACGCTTGAAATGTCTGATCTGCCCTGGTTTACATCACTATTTTACAATGGATAGTGCCTGAAGTTAGATAAACTATTATGCGTTTGTGAAGCTTGTCTACGATTTCTGCCACCTGTTGGTGAGAAAACGTAGGTAAGACATTACCTAAACCTAAATTCTCTATTCATGACCACATATTCCCACGAAATATTTGTTATGATTTTGAATACAATAAGAATTATTATTATTATTATTATTATTACTGTAATACGACTGTTACAACTAATAATGTAAAATAAAATGTATATTCACATAGTACATAATAACATGCTATAATATTGTATATATCTTTCCATTTAGATGCAGCATTGTTATATATGCTTATATTTATATATGTTTATATTATGCTTTATTTGCTCACCAGCAATTATGCAACATTTTAGATGCAATTTACCAACGTTGATGTGTCTTACTGTCAAAAAGAATATTTTCAAATCCTGCTCAAGCTAAGGGACAATGGATGGAGGCTGGCTGGGGATCTATGATGACAAAGGGCTGAATTGTGCCTGTAAAAGTCACCTGGCCTGTTTTCTTATAGTGTGGTAGAATTATGAGAATTATTTTGTTGCCAATGAACATCAGCTAGTCAGATAAAAATTAAACCATACCCCCCCCCCCCCCCACACACACACATACAAGCATAAACATACACACACACACACACACGCATACAAGCATAAACATACTCACACACACACACACACATGCACACACACACAAAGATAATCTGCTATTCTTGAAGGATGATCCACCAAACTATTTGACTAACAGTCAGGTATAAACTCATTCTATTTAAGGCAGATAAGCCCGGATTTACACCTCTGCAGCTGCAAGTAGAAAGTAGACATGTACATGGACAGTCCACACTACCAACTGAGGAAAAATGGGCAATATTTACAGCATAGCTTTAAAATGAGTGATTAGGTTATGGTATTAAAAAACCTTATAAAACAATGATACATTGTTGATGTTCATCCAACCTTACACAACAATGCTGCAATAACAATTTGTACAAACACTGTTTGTTCAGCAATTTTGCCATGTTGTACTACAAATGGAGAACAGCTAATTCCACAGCTTGAAAAATGGCATGTATTGATGTTATTATTGTAGTTGTAGGCTATACTACTACTATCAATGCTGCTAAGAGTACTACTACTACTACAAATAATAATAATAATAATAATAATAATAATAATAATAATAACAAATATAGCTGCAAGCAAGCACTGGGTCCAAGCAAAAGGTTGTAATTTGGAAAAACAATTAAAAACAAATTAATCATGTTACACCAAATAAAAAATGGCGGAAATCTAACATGGCTGGCATTATGCTTTATTGAGGCAAATATCTTCTGCAGTCAAATAAATATACTTGCACCTGCATATGGTTGTGCCATGCAGCACAGATTCAACAGTGCGTGCAATCAGGCATGTACAGTACTTGTTCAAACTTGTTGTTTGTAGAATGAGAAAAGACAGAAGCTGACTTCACGTGCCTTGCAGGGAGCATCTACAAGTGTATGTTGCCCAAGATTGATGGCCATTTTCAATTGGGAGAATATACAAAGGAAAAATGTCCAAAAAGACTTAAAGCATAACTTTCACTATAGACTTTCACTATAATTATACTCCTGTACTCTGAATGGTGTATAGCAATTTTGTTTGACTTAACATGAATATGATTACAGACACAATATTGTGACATGAGCTGATAAAATAGATGGTCCAACATTTCTGTTTGGATTTTTGCAGAGGCAACACTGTGACTCAGTGTAGTGTAACTGTGACTCAGTGTACTGTAACTCAGGCCCATATAAATGCCAGGTAAGGCCTCCTAATGGACGGAGGCAACCTAAGACAGGTATACATCACCACTGAAATTTAATAAAAAGATATCCAGATATGATCGGCTAAGATCTCCTGTCCAGACACAATGTACTGCAGATATGCACTGCTGTTGGCAAAAAATATATAAAAGTATACCCTTCTAATCCACCCAGGCTAACACATTACAATTAAGATACAAAATATAGCAATATCTTAGTTTTACTTTCCACATGTTCCAATTACCATTTACCCAACCACATACATCTCCACATCCATTCAATTTGAAGACTAGCACACATTTTCACAGTTTCCCATTAACATCTATTAATCAAGCTGATTTGGCAATTAAATTGAGACTTTTTGGAAAGTCTTTAAAAAGAATCCCTTCTAGGCTGTTTTATAAATGAAAGGGGAACTTTTACCAGTTATAGTCCTCTATAAAATTGTAAGGGACAATTTTACATTTACGTATGTGCTTTGCTAATGCATTAAAACTCGCTTGGTAAGCTTAGAAAGGGACTAAAGAGGACCTTATGAGAAACAAACATTCTGCTCATTCCTCATGCTATGTTGTTGTTACAATTAGATATCTGCATGAGTCAGTAAGGCTGCGTTTGAGCTGACAAGAACTGTTGATGCCACAAACATCTTCTTTATACCTCTTAATGACGTGCAAAACTGCTAAACAGGAACTAGCTATTTTAACTGTCAAGCTAAGCCTTCTGCATGAGGCAAAGGCTCTGAGGGGGTTGGGTATTAGGGAACGCCTATGCTTGTGTGTTAAGATATATATATATTGTGTGCATTCTCTGAGAAATCAGAGAGCTTAGGTAAGATCTCTCTCTCGTTCTGTTATTTCTGCTTGCAAGAGAAATAAAGTCTTATTGCGTTTAAATCTGCCTCTGCTGTGGAATCATATTGGTATGATTGACAACTTCAGCCCTGGTCATAAGAAGGGAAAACTGAATTTCCATCACAAAGTTATATCACAGATAGTTGATGTGGGCATGGCTTATCACAAAAATGGTGATGATTCTCAAATGGTTTGACATATATTGATTACATTTGGAAACTGTGTTGGGAGTCACATCAAGAGTCCAACTGAAACACATATTCGCACTATGGAACGCCCTATTTAAAAAAAATACAAGTCACTCAGAATCACTGTTCTCTTGTAGACTTGAAACTTGCTGCCGTGATTGCCGTCATTATCTGTAACACCATGGACTCACTTCAAAACAATTTGCTTCATTGTGTCTATGTGTGCTTGGCCCCATGATTGCTCATTGTAGTTATATTTCCTGAATATTTTTGGAGCTTTATAGCACCACCACCAGGTTTGATTCAGACAATACTACAGTGCTGAACACTGGAGTAGTTTGTCACTGAGCTTACCAAATGGCATAGGACTATATGAAATAATTTGGGACTTTACTTTAGCACTTCCTGTTGGCTGATTCTCAGAAAACGACATTGGTGGCAGCACCTTTGGCAGCCCAATTACCAAATTTGAAGAATATTAGTAATTTCGTTGAGAAGTAATTGGCATATTCACCGTTTCCCCTACAATAGTGCCACCTATTCACCAAGCATAATCACATTTTACAAACCTTTTTGACATCAGGTTTTGTGACGATCAGACATTGCATTTAAAAGTTATGCACATTTTTGTGATGAGCCACACCCACATTGAAATTTATTGGCTTAGTGCAACATAGAAAGTTTTTAACATAGAAACTTTATATAACCTTTACATATCTTCCATACTAGATGTACTATACCACGTTTTACACAATTCTATCAAACTGTCAAGGAGGAGATAGATTTAAAGGTTTTTCACAAAATTCTAAATGGCGGTAATCCAATATGGTGTGCATTATGGGTTATTGCGGCAAACTTGTTCACCAGGCAGAGACATGTATGGCGATATAATTCTCAAGACAATAGTTCCAACGTTGTTGGAAAAACTTGGATGCTAGTACATGCTTACCAGTAGTACATATTTATCAAATTTCAAGATTATTGGACCTCATTAAGTCTGTCTAATGAGTGTTGACATTTGATTGGCTGATGGCGGCCATGTTTTTTAAGGGTCATGGACAGTCTGTCTGGACCTTTGACCAAGACACTGCATACATCATTTCAAGTTATTTGATCATTTGGTTGATGAGTTATGAGCATTTTCACATTTTCCCCTGCAATAGCGCTACCTATTGACCAAACAGAAGAAAATTTGACAACCGACCTTGACGTGTCACAATATGTATTAAGTTTCCTGACGATCAGACACTGCGTTATTAGCATTTTGTGATAAGCCACGCCCACATCGGTTTTTATTTGTCTTGCTGCAGCCGTGTTTTTTTTTTTTAAGTTGAAACGTTATTTATGTAACTTTTAAATATCGTCTTTAGCAGGCTTGCACAAACAGTCTATGGGGAGAAAGGTTCTAAAGGTTTTTTACAAAATTTAAAACAGTAAAAAAATCCAATATGGTGGACTTTATGGGTCCTTGAGGTACATTTGTTATGAGCCAGGGAATCTGAGGAAAAGATAATTTTGAAGATTACAGTTTAAAAGTTATAGGCCAAAAATAAAAATAAAAAGTTTATTCCTTCCTATAGCGCCACCATCTGGCCAATCTGGGTACATTTTGTTATCTGAGCAGCTGGTGTAAATGGGAACCGTATACCTGCCAAATTTGGTTGCTCTATGATGTACAGGTTTTGCTGTGCAAACACTTTCAATTCAGAAAAATAATTATTAAAATAAATAAATAAAGATCAAAACAAAACTACATATATTATAATAAGTATAGCGTAATACAATTGTATACTTACTATATAATTATTACACACCTATTACTAATATACTTATTAGTGAAGTATTATTATTGTTAGTAGTAGTCGCAAGCACTACTATAATATACTGAACACAAATAAGCCTGATGCTTACAAGTACACACATTCGACGACAAGGATGTAGGTCTATCATATCCCATTTCTCAATCAGATACCTGTTACATTTATTATTCTTTAAGCTAAATACAGACCTTGCACTGTATTTAGATGCACTGTATTGAACATTTACTTGTGTAACAACATGGTCGACTTAGCCATCATATCAATGTCCTTTTCTAATTGGCCTACTACAACGTTCAAGTTGCGTAGGTGCATCAGTATGAACTCTGTTTCCTGCAATGTGTGAGCCTCATGGAGGTTCTCAGCAAGGTAGTCATCTTATTTGTTGAATAGTGTCCTTTATTTTTTATTGTGGTGTATTTTTTGTGCAGAGATTTTGTCTAAGTTTATAATTGCGAAAATATATATAAAATATATATTGCGATTATTTTACAAGTAACAGCTAAGGTAAAGGGCAGTATTTATTTGGCTATGGTTTTAGTTATTGGATTTGTTTTTGAATTCGTACTTCATTGCATCCTCATTTTGCTTATTGTGAGCAAATTTGTGATACAGTACAATGCCTTCAGCCTACATTTGACCTAGTTCTCCACCATTCTGAAAGGACAATTTGACATTGTATCCAGCGGGTGGCGCACAATGATAGTTCAAGACACTCCACCTCCAAGATTTTCAGTTTGACCATAAATTTACCAATGAAAGTTGTCCAGCAGGGTTTGCAAAAGAGCATCTTGTTTTGTTCCATATATGAGCAAACCAAGAAACCTAGCTGGCTTGCTTCAGTCCTTTCTGTTGAATGACACATTTCACACAGAAGTATGAGATTTTTACACAGCAGCTTTCTCTAAATTGTTCATTTGGGGCAGATACGAGTATTAATTAAGCCGTCTACTTTATGAAACAGGAATATCCCTATATCTGCGACTTCCCTCGGCCAATGCAATGCAACTTGAAATACTACGTATGACAAAATGCTAATAATAAACAACAAGAAAATAATTATTACAACAGCAGAAAGTAAAATACCAGAAAACAGTCCTGCTGTGTAGTGTACCTACCCATGTGTTTGATGTCTAAACAATCTTTACCAGACAAGTCATCTGAGTTTCCATGCAGGCCGTTAGCCATGCAAAATTCTTTGAACTTGGAGCAATAAACTTTATTATGACAATTCTTGATGTATTACCTTTCAAAGGGATGGCCCTTTGTTGTCTTTGAATTTGATAGTTAAATACCATGGTAGAAACAGGCCCCTGTGGCCATAAAGAATCACGTGGTGGAAATTAAGTTTTATGGCTTGGGGGAGATTCGATGCCCAGCAATAGCCTTTACTGCACACGAGTCAACACACTGACACTGAACATCATTTGACTTTCTTGCAGCCAGTTTTCTCTAACCATTAAGACCTGATTTTCATCAAGCATGATGGAGAATGATAACACAAGGCTCATGAAGATATGGCAATCTTCTCAAGGTACGTCTCCTCTCAGTGCTGATTCCTAAGCCAACCATGGGTACACGCAGTGCCAAGGTGGTAACTGTTTGAATAATGAGACTATTTAAGATGTTCCAATATCATAGACAGAAATTCTTTAATCATGTTGATTATATGCTTTATTTACATGCCTTCCCATCCATGTTTTCCATGTAGAATATAGTTGGTTTAAAAAGCGCTTTTTTATCCTGCTTTCTTTTATTTATTTGAAGTGGTGTGGGATAAAAAATCCATGAATTTATTATTATTTTTTAAAACAATTTGCAGAGCTAGTTTTAAACATGTTTTCTGCTGATGTAGTGCTCTCCCCAAGGGGGCAGTCAAGGTACAAGGTGTTTAGCTTCTAAGAACAAACATATATTCTATATTACGCACTACTATGCTAGACCACATGAGCTATGAGTTTAGATTTGGGAATAGTCCTTAGACATGACCTGACATTCAGATTTCGTTTTTTTCCCCCTTACTTTCAGACCTACTTGTTCAGCTGTCGCTATGATGGTGGACTATATTCAAAAGCTGAAATTGTACTATATGGTAGTATAAGGGTTAAGGAACTGGGCTTGCAACTCAGAGCTTGTGGTTTAGATTCCCAGCTGGGAAATGTCGTTGTACCCTTGAGCAAATTACTGAACCTGAATCAGTAAACTATCCAGCTGTATTAATTGACTTGCACGCGAAAAGACAATCTCTGCAATGTTGCTCTGGATCTGCTAAATGGAAAAATGTAATGCAATTTTGTGTACTTTGAGAAGAAATTATGCATCCACCCAGGAGCTCAACACCTTGTGCTGTTTCTTAGAATAAATATGAGCCAAAATAGTAAAAACACATAACAGCGGGGCCTATATTGTGAGAGTGCTGGGTGTGCCCACATCACTGTGGCTGCTACATTGGTAGGACACATTTCGGCAATGTTTTTTTCATATTTTGCTTCATTCCATTTTGAAAAACAAAAGCACTTTTTAAAATAATTATAAGTTATTTAAACTTTCAACCATAAGATTTTGGTTTCTGTTTTATGTGTCTTGGTGTCAAAAGGCTTTGAAGCTTTACATGCGTGAAGCATTATAGCTTTAAAATTAGTAAGAATTTAATTTAATAAGCGAGGTTTCGGTTATAGATGCATTATTATAAAGTAATGCAGTATTGATGTAATTATTTTTCATAGAAAAGACCAAAGACTTCTTTTGTGAGAAATATTAACAGTGTATGGTGCTATGTATTAATTCTGTGCTGTGGAATAGTGTGTGAAGAATACAATACCTTTTATAATAATTAAAATTGTCTAATGAACTACTGTATCAAAGTTTATTATAGTTGAAGTATTTGTAGAACCCGTTAGGAGAGCAATGGCTACTGGCAGCCCAATTAATTTACAAATGTGTTTGTTCATTTCAGACACAACTGAACCCATGGTAAATACGTGACGAAAATATTGATAGTAATGCAATTGCGTCGGCCCATATTAGTAATGGCAGGCAAATATATAACAAAGCATTCTAGCCTACATAAAGATCAGTTTCACTCCTCCACATTATGCCTTCATCGCGCTAAATTCTACCAAAATGTTGTAGCCTAGGCCACTACCGCCTAAAAGCCGCATTGACCATCGGAGGCCATATTATCGTTCGTCCCGACTCACAGGAAGACCATTTGGCTTGAGCCCAGCTCAATCGTTGTATTCATCCGTTGTTTTTGTGTTATGCTAGTGGGTGGCGCATAGGCTTTGCTTTATCTCATAAAGGCATATGTGCTGGAAAAATGAGTCCGAGTTGAACTTCTATAGGCACTGCGTTTAGAATATAATGTGAACTCCCAAAATGGCACGTCTCACTATAAACGCCTTGTTTAACAAAGACTGTCTTTGTCAAAGATTAATAAAACAAAAATGCAAATGATGTCACTCTTTGGTCATTTCAATGTGGATGCAGGTCTGGAACAGAAGCGAAATTGAACTGTTAATAACGTGTGGTTGATTTTTGAGGTTGGGGTGAACACAATGGAGGTTGGAGGAAAATGGTCAGCGATTCTCAATTCCTGATGACACATTTGCTGTGTCACTTGCGACAATCGGCGAGTTTTTATGTGCATCTTTATGTAATACTGTAAGCATACTGACAAGAATATTTAAATCTTTTATTTTTCTATACTTCAGAATATGATATATATATATATGAGATTGCTAGTCAATTTATAAAAAATATTTTAAATTAACATGTAATGCTAGCATCAACAATGAGAACACAAAAAATACATTATCACAACTATTAGGTTACTTCTACTTGCCAACTACATCTACTACTCCTATACTGCTGCTACAACAACAGCAACAACAATAATAATAATAATGTCTTTGTCAGAGTTTAAGAGTGAGTATTGTAGTGATCTTCTGTAATATGTAGTATGCCCTGTTAATGGTATTGCATTTGATTAATAATTAATTTCTCGCTCAACATTATGGCTTTATTTCAATATTAAATTAACGAAATTGCTCCAGCCCGTAAAATGGCATGATTGCGTTACACCATTCCACGGTATATCGGGGTATATATCGAACAGATACAGCTCTAGAAAGATTTACAAACAAGATCCAGAATTTCTTTTAGAACTAGTTTTTGTTATGCAGTACAACCATTAAGAATCCATATTTTACTCTATCCCCTTTCGGTTCTATCTTTCTCACAAAATATGCACATTGACCTGTGGTATACCACATTTGTCCCGAAAACTAAATTACTTTGTCAGACTGAAAGAAACATTTTAGCTGTATAATTCCCAAGATGAGTGTTAAAACAATTGTCATGTTGACTATACCGGCATGAATTTAGGCACGTGTAAGTATACCGAATTATATAAAACAATTCTAATGCATATAGCTTATTCTAAACGCACCTATAAACACAGAAATGTTAAACTTGCAATGTTTCAGTGTCACTTTACGTGATGTCTGATTGGTGGGTTTTCACAAACAACAATGCGAGAAAAAATAGTGCAACTGAATTTGATAAATGAATGGCCAAGAGTTCATACTCGGTCGACGCAAATATTTTTTGCATTGTCCTTCCCTTTTTGCGGATACCCTGCGAATGGCGATATCTTCTCATCTTCCGATTGTTATCAACGACCAAAAGATTCGCGATTTTCTCAATAAAGAGATTTATTTCGCGGACTTGACTCCACGGAAAAACGTATAAATGCAATGATGTATGTCAGGAGTAGTTTTCTGAACAACGTCAAACTGAACCCAGTCTTCAGAATCACTGGTCATTGAAAAATGATCGTGGGGGTGTAGGTCCCAAGAACGACATCTTACGTCAACGAACCTAAAAGCTAAAGACACTTGGATGAAGACGCTGAAAACTAGAACTGGTAAGTAATGTCCCGACTTCAACTTACTCCACAGTCAGACAGCTGGAACTTGAACCCCCCCCCCCCCCATTTACAGCTGTAGACCCAATTAGGCAATGAATTAAATCCAAACTGTTAGGTCAGTAGCCTAATTAAAGACCCTCGTAAATTTTATCGCTGCATAGCTCTTTCTGGGTCATGTGTCTTGTTGCATTTGAACCAAAAATGCCTTGCTGGACTGCAGCCAATGTACAATCATAAGTACCTGCGATTAGGCTACTTAACAAAATTGCGTATAGGCTATGCATTTTATATATGCACGTGGATCAAAGTAAAAACGGCACAGGCCCAGATTAAAGCGAATTTCGAACAAGATAACATTTTGCCTTAATTTTGAGTAAGGAACGTTTCAGGTTTTCATATAGGCTAGCCTAGCCTACTAATATCAACGCCTGCTGAATCATGATTTGGAAGAAACGACAGTCGAGGTAGCCTATTGCAGGCTTAAGACCTTTCCTCGAAATTAAGCACAAAGCATTTCGGTTAGACAGGATATAGCCTACTGCAATGTACAACATAGTGTAATGAGTGAGTGTGACGTAGACATGCTGGGGTGCAGAGGGGCTGTCGGTGATATGGACAGCGAGGAGACGGTCTCATGTTCCTGTGAACTGCGTTTATGTTTCGGTATGGATAATAAATGCACCAACAAGTTGTTACCATCATGTCTCCGGTGTCTGTGTACTTAACGTACTACCTCGGTTCCGTGTATTTACTATTACCAACGAGTTGACAGCCTTTTTGTCGGGAGAGTCAACCACCCAGACTTGAGGCTCGTCACAATAGGCCTATATGACGATAACAGTCACTTCTGCTTATACGAAAATGTTAATTTAGTGCGGGAACTCTGCTTGTAAGAAAGATAATCAACACCAAGGTGTGCTCAGCCACAGCCAGGTCGTCTTATGATTACTCTTCACAATTACTAGACTTGCAGTCTGGGACAATGAGGCAAGTTGTTGTTCTCATGTTCAAGTAAAAACAGCAACATGCCTCATTGTGCCAGACTGCAAGTCCAGTAATTGTGAAGATCCAAAGCAACAGGCTGCTTTTGGAACAGCTCCCAAGAATACCAATTCATTTTTCAGTGACACCACCCCTCAGAAGAAACTAAAGAAGAAAACGTGTTGGATTCAAGGGCAAGTGCAATGAACACCATATCTTAACAGAGATGCAGGTTGAAAAACAAGTTCATATAATACAACTAAGCAGTATCAATGAGATTGGAACTGCCAGTCCTTGGATTGAATTCTGAGTGGGACACTGCTATGGGGGTTACATGAAATTACTCTTGTAAATGTTTATATTAATGTCCTGTACTGAGGACTATTAATGGGTATAGCTGACAGTATCCGTACATTGATGCCCTTAAAATTGTATAACAAACTGGTTTGAGGCAAAATTGGACAACAAGCATAGCAGACTGTTAAACTTCCCCCATTGCTTATTTAAAAAAATCACTATGATAAATAACAGTGTGAGTAAGGTAGGCTACATTGTATAATATTGTTCACTGCTCCAGGCTTGTGCGCAAATATCTCTTCCATAGTTTGGGGAGAATACTCGCTTAACAGCATTTTCATGTGTGTAGGTCTAGGAAAACATCAAACATCAAACTTTTGTTTTTAAGTAAAAAACAAAACATGAGCATGCAAACCTTGACCTTTTCGTCATGTTTAATGGGGCTTTTGCATTTGCACTGATGCTCTCTGGACTCATATGCATTGACTGCCTGTAATCAGTTGAACCGTAAAATGTTAGTTACTATTAACCGTCCTATTATGATGCAGGGAAATTTGACCTGGAAATGTATACCTGAAGTATTGGATAACTTCTCTTTTTCTTAGTAGGTCATTATATGGAGCGTTTTCACCTACTGCTGTGCAATGTC
Organism: Ilyophis sp. 1 JC-2022; assembly: GCA_022702515.1. Classification (NCBI taxonomy): domain Eukaryota; kingdom Metazoa; phylum Chordata; class Actinopteri; order Anguilliformes; family Synaphobranchidae; genus Ilyophis; species Ilyophis sp. 1 JC-2022. The sequence goes on along the minus strand of CM040406.1, from coordinate 92,356,325 downwards.
TGAGCACGCTCTGTATACAAAGATGATGTCGTGGATCAGTTTGGGCCAATCGTGTTGTTTGGTCACCAAGGTTACATCAAGTTGGTTGAACTGTTGTATCCAAATCCAACTATTTATTTGAAAGGAAATATGTTCAATAAACTGTTATCAAATGTAGTGTTTGGTATAAAAATGTTCTTGTATTTGTTCTTTGTGAATGGGCAGACAAGGCAAATTAAACGTTTCCACTGTTTTAGGATTATTTGACTATGTTGAATAGATTTATACTGTGCTGGTCAATTTGACTATTTTTCAACATAATACGAGGAACGTCGAGATTGTGGGAATATATGCATATGAGGTTTGCCAGTTGAAGCCTCGGTCACGGGGACAGCTCATTTCCATCTTGCCTTACACCTGCAGCCTAGTGCTTAGTATGAGGGCACATTAACTTTATAGGTAGGCCTAATCAATATCACAACGATAACGAATCAATGAGCAAACGCAGTGGAAACACTTTAAGGTCATCCCTATTTTGCCCTTGATGACGTCACGTAAATGAATTCAGGTGCAGGGTTACGTTCTCTTGGTAGGCTACTCGTGGGGTGGATTTCAATCGCTTATTTTATCCGTCCTCTTCCCCTCGGTCCTCGCCTGACCCGGAAATCGACCGAGGTTCGCCATATTTAAGGACATTCCAAACCGCTAAATGCTCCTCGGTGGAGAGAGGAGTGGGGAACGAGCTGGCTCCCGGAGCATGCTTAAGTGAGGAAACACGAATGTACCCTTTACGGAAGCCTTTTCTCGGGACGCGTGACGTGTATACATTATCCACCACTCTCCACATCTGCCACGTCGCAGGCACACCCCATACACAAATGCAAATGTAGCGTTCCTTTCAGGTTATTATAAAGCGATAATCCATAATGACACTCATTCTTTATAACTAACAAAAGCTACGTTTATTCATAAAAAAATAAGCTAATACGCATTATAGTTAAGCACGTTTGGAAAATATGACCCTGACGCTTGATTGCGCAAGGACGTGCCATTTGCCTAATGCATGTTGCCTCGATTCCTTCGTCCTCGTATCTCATCCTTGCATCCTTTCCTCCATTTGGCGGAGCTAAAGAGCGAGGATAGGATGCAAGTGAAAACAAGATGAAAACAACACTTAAAAAAACTTTTGGGCAACATGTGAATACAATAACAATCATTTAACTCAAGAGTTAAATGAACTTAAAGATGTAAGTTTGTACAACTGGCATTGTTAAAGCCAAGTTTGTGCAACTTATTATTATGATTTTAGCCAACATGTACAGCTTGTTTTGTTAACTCAAAATTGTTATTGTATTCAACATGTTGCCCAAAAGTTGAGTTTACTCAAAAAGGCTGTGGAAAATATGACCTAATTTTTTTAAGTTAGGGGAGCCAATTTTTTTACAGTGAAGCGATTGGAATGAACCCATGGTGAGTCCATGCAATCAACGTGATTCACTTAACTTCTTGAACTTCTAAATATCGTACTTGTTAAGTGTCTAAGAAACTCGAACATTCATTGAAAATACATGGGAGTGTGATGTCAGAAGCACCCGATATTGGTGATCTTCGTGAGCCCTTTCTATTCTCGCCAGTCAGAAGCGTGAGGTTAGCCACATCACTGGAGACCAGAATAAAAAATAACCAAGGAAGACAACTCCCAAACTAAAAATCCTAAATATACTGTATAAAATGATTGCTCTACAAATCGGTGCCTTTATAGGATTATAAGACTATAGTTTTGTAATTTGCTTAAAAGCGTCAGCCAAATTTCAAATATTAAACTGCGTGCTCACAACACTCATTGTAAGTAAAATGTTTGCGATAGTAGCTACTCATAAAACAATGTTATTGTCCATGTTCTGGATATATTTCCTTTACTCTTATTATTTGGACATATACAGTATGTCCAAATATTCCAATAATTTTATCTTTGTGATCTTTAACTTTGATTTAGGCAAGTCTTAGTCGCAGCTGAAGTCTCAATACAGACCTAAGTTCCAGCATCACTCAAGTACCTGTGGGAAATGTGTAACACAGGTTGAGTTGTGGGTCTCCACGGACAGAGGGGGAAAGAGTCCTCAATTTGAACTAATTTCAGGCTGCTCCCCATACCATGTTCCACATATCACCAAGGAGCCCACTTTGCGTTTTGTCAGGTAATTATAAGGCATTTGATTTATTTGACTGTCAGAGTGTAGCGCGTGGGAGCGGGGCGCACAGAGCGCGGTAGTCACGAGAGGCGACTCAAGTGCTGAGTGATCATCGCACCACCCATTAGGGGCTTCCTTGCTGAAAAGCCCTCACATTGTGCACATTACAACACTGCTGAGGGCTAAACATTCGCTTCCGTCCCTGCCTTAAACCAAACCAATGTTTAATGGTCGATAACTGTATAACATTCCGGCGGACTGACATTTAATCTGCCTTTAAAGTGTTTCTTTGTTGGTTGCAATAGGACAAAATAAGGTATATGTTTGCATATTAATTTAAGCAATTCGGGTTAGTATATTTACTATTAGCCTTTTAATGGGTTTCCTTGAAGTAAATCTGTATGATTTGACATTGCGCACAATAATTTAGGCTACATTATTGTGGAAGGGAGAACGGAGATCCAAGCCTGCTACTGTACTTACAGTCCACACCTTCTTTGTGACATCGGGTGTGCTTCTTCAGGCGAGCTTGTCTCACGGATGGATATACTTTCCGAAAGGAGAGAGAAGGAACGCTTCCTGTGGTAGGATGAATTTTATTTGAGGTGTTTCCGCTGATTGTTTCTGAGAGACTTAGCGTTTCTGAAGACAAGGGTACATCAAAATACAGATTGAACCGCATTCACAGACACGTGCATACACATGATAACGTTTTTATATTATGTTATCTAGTGTTGTGGTAGTCTACACCTGGCAGTAATTGACTTAGATAGTCTCAATCAGAACACTCAGTGACTCGCTGAAAAGTGTTACCACACGTACAGCGAAATTATATTTCCATAAATCATATTGCCAACGACGCCGTTGTCAATTAGCCTACGCTGTTTGTTTATTAATTGCGTTTATTGCTTTCAGTGTTTCACACCAAGGAACTTCCTATATTTTGGTTTTCAAGTTTAATTTGAATTTATTCGCAGAATATCAGTTAACAAGGTTTACAAAAATCTACCCCAATACTACTAATCAGTTTACAAACAGGTTTTTTTTTTTCTCTTGTAAAATCATATTTTAAACCAAACGACTTTATAAAGGTGTGTATTCCCAAGACAAAGTAAGGCAACGGGAATTGAAACAAAGGACGTAAATGTATTGGATGTCGTCAAAAGTACGAGAATATAATGTGATACCGAGTGGTATCCAGGACCGACTCGTTCACACGCGGGTCACTGCGTGATTCTGTGATTTATGTTCCTGGGACTTGGGACACCGTCTGCCGCGCTAGTCGCTTCATAGACTCGGCTAATGGCTTTTCGACCCAGATTCTATAACTGGTAGGCTAACTTATAATGATAAGCACATTAACACGGATAATACGAATAATAAGTATTAAGTTTGTTATACGAATAAAAATAGTAAGTAGTAGGAGTAAGGAGTTACTACTAGGCTACCACTACTAGGCTAATAGATAATAGTAAGAAGAAGATAAAAGATAATGCAAAAACAAGAATTATTACATGCCTACCGTTTTAATTCAAGTAGAACTCCAACATATATTTATAAATAGCATCGGATATTCAAAATAACAGCACTGTCATTTGCAGAAAAAAAGACTACTATAGCCTATGCTTGTGGGTGCCGGGTGTTTATAATAAAAGTTTCATTTTAAGCTAAGCTTCGTGATTTTCAAGCCCCATATCATAGCATTGATTTATACTATATTACTTTTTTTAATGCTATATTATTTTCTTTTTTTGTATTTTCTTTTACATTTTTACGTAATTAAGATGTTTAACCTATTTTAGGCTATAGATAGAAAAGGGTCGTATGTGTGTATATTTTATGTAAATAAGAGATTGAAAATAATTAAAACTATTATTATTATTATATCTCGATATTTTGAAGCGTCTACCTATTTACTATTATTCTATTTTTACAGTCTGGTTATAGCCTACATCAGAGAAAACGCAAATTCCTGACGAAATTGGTCATCTAAAAATAATATAAAATGTTATTAAAACAAACATCAGATTCTTAGTGGGAATATAAGTATCTAATTAAGTTGTTTTTTAAAGAGAAATAGACTGGTCCCATGCACTTTTATTTTTACTTTGCATCTATACTTATTGTCCACAGATTTCCTCCGAAATAAAGGTCCTTCGATCGACGGCCTTGGAGAAAGACGGACTACAATTTTGTAAGTTGAATTACATTTTTATTTTCAAACATTTGAGATTATGCAGAATTAAAACCGCACTTATGCTAACCTATAAATAATAGAAACAAAAAGTCAACTTTTGGTTTTCTGTACGTGCTGTTGTAGTCCAGTGGAATTCGGTTTCAAAGAGATAAAACTCACATTGGTAATACACAGGCACACTTGAAAGGATGCTGTCCTGTTTTAAATTAAATTATCTTCCCTTGACATTAAGATCAGCGACTTGTTATTGATTTTTTCCTGATTTATCCAAATGGTTATTTTTGCGGAAGAGGCATAAATACATGATTCTTCTCCATTCTTGGGTTTATTTTAGTGAATTGCGAAAGCCACAAAATGGGGATTCCCTCTAGCGCTTTTGTTCTTGAGACATTCAGCCACTATCTTAAAGAAAACCTAAATCAGCATTTTATAAAACAGAGCAGTAAATGATTATTCAAAAAGTCTTCTGTTAAAATCCTAGCCTACGGAAAGCTTTGATAAAAATGCTATGAGTGGATTTTTGTCCCTTTCTTCCCTCCCACGTCGCAGTCTTGTGGTTTCTGCTGATATCTGTGTAAAAATTGTGCCTTCTGAGGGGTTCTGAGGGGACGTTTTTATTGCCTTAGCCCTCGAAGCTATAAATCTTGTGTGGCGGCAACAAATGACAAAAAAGGCTTTTGTATGCAGAGAGGTAGCTCGCTCATATCCCTTTTATTTCTCATTTGTTTTTATTTATTTATGTTTTTCCTCCATTGTAGTAAATCCGGTACCAGGTGTAATTGTCATTATGAAATGTTTTGACTACTTTAAGTGATTGGTTTAATGCTTCACTTAATAATTTTACCACTATATTTAATTTCACATTAAAGCCACTTTAGTATGAAAAAACGTTCAGCGCATGCACGGATATTAGCTTTTTGATTTTACTAAGGGTAGTCTATAACTCGGTCTTCAGTTTCTTCATTACCTCCTCTGGCCACATGAAATCGTAAGATTTATTAAATGTGAGCAATTTATTATGAGGCGATAACACTTTTTGAACGGATGTTTTGGTTGTTTAATGTAGCTTTGCCAGACTTCAACGGGAGAACCCTCTGCACCAGTCCTCAGGGCTAAAATACGACTTAATTTGCATAATTTTCCTTGTCTCTGGTGACGCCGTGTTTAGGGGGAGTTCACTGTCGTTGGCAGGGTACTTCTGCAGCGAGCAACATTTTTAAAACAGACCCAGTTTATAATTTGTCTGTTGCTGTGAAACGTATTTCTTGGTCATTTTTAGTAAGACTGGCCATTGGAGTTAATATTGCTTGACTCTATACGACGAATCTTTGGCTTTTGGGTTCGAATACAAGGATTTTTTTCAAGTTTTTCCTACACCTTTGTTGCTCCGATTAGCCCACATTCTGCCTGTTACCGCTTGCGAAAGTTTCCGCTGGATGGAACTGGATTCTTTTAATCGATTTCGCCACTGAACGAGGATATTCTGTTGTCCTTTGTATTTGTGTCCACAGGCTAAGGTAAGCAGGCCAGAAATAGACCTTCGGTTGTAAACTCCAGAGCAATGTCCCCATGATTTATGGCCGTATGGCTAAAACCTCGGTTCAAGAAGAGTTCACATGTTGTAGCTTCCCCTTGTGCAGGGCAGCTAAGAACTTTTCTCCAGGTCTCAGAGAAACTGATTTAGGCTACCGTAGGCCCACTTTTTCATTTTGTCCAGAATTTTGAGAATGCTAAAGGGACAGTATTTGTTCAAGAATATTGATTTGAACTCTTTGCATATATATTGCATGTATTTTTGTTGTTGTTTCTAAACATGTTTAGCGTGTTCCAAATATACGTACGTTATACGATGTCATTTAGCATTAATCTGTATTGTATGGTGACAACTGTAAACATGTAACAAAGCTGCGAACCAACTCTCAAGGTGTAATACTAGAGCTCTTATATCGCTTGCTCAGTAGACCATCGTGACATTCGTTTTAGTTCTTTAGTAGTTTTGTAACATATGGACTTCTCAGTATTTCTTCAAATCTTTATTATTTCTAATAAGAAAATAAGGGAGCATATGAGTGCCTTTATAATTTAATAATTATCTCACTACTGCTACTACTACTACTACTAATAATAATAATACATTATTATTATTAGGCTATGATTGGGCTACTAATAGTGGTCATGCTAATAGTAATATCAGTAACAGTCTTAGCTACTGTAAAAGTTGACCAATAATATTATGTATTTGATATGATTAAAATGATTTTGGAAAATATTTTAAAACATATATTAAAATATATGAACATTTATATGTCACCATTTTCAGTTTTCAATTTTCAGTTTTAATGTTGCTAGTGGTCAGTGATTTTGTTTTTTTCACTTGAGTCTCGGGACTTGGAAATACCACTCCTCCACTGAAGTTGGGGAATGTAGTTGAAATCGATAAATCCAAGATTTTTCAACAAAACAATATTATTTGCTGAGTAAACAATTAACATTCACAAGCCGTGCTCTCCAAAACTACATCAGGTTTCTAGGTCCATTGACTCTTGCATCCATTCCAGCCTATTGACCCTAATACATCAACCCTCACAGTGGCATCAGACAGGAGCCATTATAGTGGGACCAGTAGAAAAGTTCAAGATGTGGTCATGGAGATGGGTGCCTAGTTTTTCAGGTTCTTTGAGTGTTCAATCCATCTTAGTTTTGCACAATTGAAGGTGGGGAGTTTGGTTGTTACTCTTTCTCAGGAGGGCTATAGTAACAGCGAAGGTTCACTCTGTCATGTCCTCAGTCCCTTGCTTTAGATGTGCCACGTATTTGGAAGAAGCTGCGGCTTTTTAATGGAGCCAAAATAAACTAGCTTTATTCAGCATCTCATTTCCATGGACAAGGTGTTCAGTGTGTAAAAGACACAATTCAGCACAATGGCTATATGTCTTCCCCCCGTTAATCATCGTCATTATTAGAATCACTGTCCTTATCACATGCACATTTAATTCTCAACAATATTGTATTCATGTAATCTCAGGAAAGTAGGACTACTGCCACTGCTGCCATTACTGCTATACTATTTTTTTTAAATACTACAGAAAATGTAATTTTCTTAAGCTCATAGGCGAGGTAAACATTTCATGTCGGCAAGTATTAATGAGTCTTTTTGATCTGTGCAGAAGGAAAGGTTTTGGAGTAACTTGTAATTACTTTATTGTTTCTATTATCTTTGTATTTTCAGTGTTGTCATTGTGGTTCTTTGTATTATTTATTGTTTGTTGTTCCACTATCATACTGTTTTATTTCAGAGTTACAAATCATCAGCCTTAAGGTAAATCCTGAACACCAGAAAAAAGCTGTTTGTATTTCTCTTCATGGCTTTACATGTCAGGTAGCTATTGAAAAGTAAGATGGATGGCGATCTTTCCCTCATCTCACCATGCCTCTTGTTACCCTAGGTCTGTCCAAGGAGGGCATTGGTGGAGAGGTGTCACGTGACCGTGGGCGCCAATGTTACACTACAAGGGTGTCAGCACCCTGTCAGTTTCCGAACTAAATACTGGGAAGCAGCGAGATGCAAAAGGCGACCTTTTTTGACAGCTCAGCAATATACAGCATCTATCCGTATCAAGGAGCAAATGGTTTCAGTGATCATGCCAATCAGCAGGTTTATCCCCCCTCTCAAGTGGAAAATGGCCACCACCCACCTGCATGCTCCCTGCAGTCCCCCAGCAGCTCGGCTCCACTCGCGGAGACTGGGGAAATCACAGAGAGCTGCATGCAGACTAGCGTTTCACAGGCCAGCCACACGGCGGACATCCCCAGCTGCCTCAATCCCCTGACCCTGGTCACTGTACCATCTCCACCATCTGGCATTCCCGTTTCACCCACTCAAACCCCACCAAGACATTCCTATCAATCCAATGGTGAAAACCCAATACACAGCTTTCCCGCCGATGCCTCCAGAAAGCAGATCTTCCCATGGATGAAGGATACGCGTCAGAACTCCAGGCAAAAAACTGACAGTTCTAGTTCAGGTACAGTCATGCTACGATATGTCTTGTTTCCACTGCAGTACTCATTCACACAGTATGCAGTTTCATATACACTTAGGGCTTCATTTACTAAAACCTGTAGCGTGTGCAAAACCTTCTAGCGCACGCTAAACCAATAACACAACCAATGATTGGTCATGGTATTTCTTTTGCACCAATCATTGGTTGCGTCATTAGTTTTGCGTGTGCTTAAAGGTTTCTCATACAGTAAAGGTCTAAGTAAATCAGGCCCTAAGTCAGAATGGCGCTTGGCTTTGGTTTTAAAATATTACTTATAGTTAATCTAATTGTGTTAATTATATATTTCAGAGTAAAAGCATTAATTAATCTGTGACCCTGTAGACCAAAATAATTGTGAATATTTTAATGCTGAGGTCCATAATTATCTTCTAAAAGTGGTAGCTGCAATAATACATTTATGGCATCGATAATTATATAATATTATAATGTAAGATTTCAATATTTTTTAGGTTTTCATATTGTGTGCTTATTTGGGATTTCCATTGGATGAAACCGTGTTAAACTTGTGGAATTATGGGACGTATGATTGAAAGACATTTTTGTAAATGGTTAACTTTATTCTCTGTATGAATAATGTGCTAACCACAGTATTATAATTTTCCTGCCGATTTAAAAGATCAAGATAGGTCTACTTTCCTCTCACCATACCCACCCACTGAATAATTGTGCCGTAAACATTTCTTTAAATTAAAACTTATTGTGTCATGCTGAAAACAAATGGCAAAGTGGCACACCTGTGGGGGTCAGCAGCCTTACATGGATATGTATATGTATTTAGCATATAGTCTCATCCAGAATTATTTAAAGATCGGGCATATTACAAGACCAAATCAACAGCAACACAGAAATAGACATTGTGGCTGTATTACAATCTAAAGAATATGTAATTGTATAAAACGATGCCACATTACAAACTGTCACATCTGAGTGCTGTGTGGAGCTATACGCTGCATGCACACTTTAACATGATTACTGTTAGCATAACATCACCAAGAGCAGTTGATGAGTTACTGTCGCACTTTGAGCTCACTAAAAGTAAAAGTGATACCCCACCAAATATTGTGCAGCTCCAAACTCTATATTGTCCAAATCAGATGCACATCACCTTCTGATTTGGTTCTTTTATTTACATCTATTTCATCTATTTAGTCGGAAGGTCTATATGCAAAGTGATATATAAATACGACAGTGGTATTGTACATGGAAATCTAGGATTGAAACCCATGTCATATGATACAGAGGACAATCCCCTGTCTTCTATGTAATTTTGATGCCCTATTACTTCTGGGTATATTCTGGGTATAGGCTGTCCTTGTGCTATCTTTACCTGCATTGAGTGTTTGCATTTGTTTTTTATAATGTGATTCAGCAACTCATCTTGTTATTGAGAAATCAGAAAAGGCCACATTGAGAAATTTCCTCAACAGTGAATTATTTATAACAACATTCTCTGCAACCTTCTCCCCCTAAATAAATTAATCAATGACCACACCACCTCCACCAACAATTAGAACCAACCATTAACATTATAAACCCACCATTAATGTCCCACAGGTGACAACATAGGTTTATTTCTAATCTGTTCTCTTTTGCGAAATGTGTTTGAGTATATGCTATCTTGCCCGTGCACCAAAGAGATTAGTGTTGTGGAACCAGAACCTGTTTTATTTGTAAACCTCAGCGCTGTAACACGCTCCGGTTGGCATTTTCACAAAGTGTGTTTCATTAGGCTATTAGTTGATGGGCATCTTGGTTCATTTTGAACATAGTTCATTACAATGTGATATGCTAGTTTTGTTTAAAGATTTTTTCGGAAGTATGGGTTCTATTTCATGCCATGGTTATTGATCTCGGTTATTTTCTTCCATTCAGCTGAAAGCGGCGTAGGAGACGGTAGTCCACGAGGATCCGCTGCCTCGAAGAGAGCCCGAACGGCTTATACCAGCGCGCAGCTTGTGGAGCTGGAAAAGGAATTTCATTTCAACCGTTACCTTTGCCGCCCTCGGAGGGTTGAAATGGCTAACTTGCTTAACCTCACCGAAAGACAAATAAAAATCTGGTTTCAGAACCGCAGGATGAAGTACAAGAAGGATACAAATGTTAAAGGAACAGCGTCATCCCCAGGTTGCCAGTCCCCTCGAAGTCCAGTAACCCAGTGTTCGGCAGGAGGTTATCTCGATTCTATGCATTGTCTCGTAAATCGTTTACATTATGAGCCACATTCACCCCGCTCTCGGTCTTCAAATAGACTTCAGCAAAATGCATATAGTTTGGCAACGTCATATCCGGTGCCTGTGAGCCGCTCTGCGCATAACTGCCCGCCTCCACAGAAGGGATGCACGGTGACAGGCGTGGTCACTCCAGAACAGGACTCTCACCCCCTTCAAGGCAATGGGGAATATGGAAGTCATTTGCAGAGTAGCCCATTTTGTGCCAGAGGAGGCTATGCAGATTCTATAGCTAACTCTCGGTCTTCAAGTTTTGATCTGGCTCATGTTACTCATCACGTATCAACTAACATGGACTACAATGGCGGGAGCGCAATGGGAAGCTTCCACCACCATGGACCGTGCGACCCACAATCCACGTACTCAGATCTTAATTCGCAATATTCTCAGGAAATAATGCAGGAAGCGCCCAGACTGACACATCTGTAATGAATATGTTTTTTCTCTGATGAAGTGTCCTCACTTCGTCTATTATCTTACCTCTTCAATGTCCTCACTTGATTCCGTATAGGATACATTGTTATGTACTAGTAACGCACATCTCTAAGGTCTTACAAGGGGCTACAGATAAGTCTATTTGTTTGGTAAAAACTTTTTACAAAGGCCAATCAGGGTATATGAACCATGATCTATGATATATTTTTTTCATTGTTATTTATACTAGCTTAATGTTAATAGCTTTTTTGCACTTTTGGAGGAGCTTATCGAAGGCTAATTGAGGTCAACCTCATTCCTTCAACTGTTTGCATTTGTTATGCATTCAAAAGTATTTATTTTGTTCCGAAAAACAAAACAAAATTGTTTATTCTTAGTGCGCAAAGTGTTATGTACAACCTCTGGGAAAGACGGCAGACTACACGTGGGTCTTTGTTCTCGATGCCCCTAAACACAAGACACATACGGAACACGGAAGACAGTTTCTTAAGGGATGGTTTATGTAATTTAATGATGCAACCATGAACATGAACAATGCAACAATTTTCATTGAATTTATGTTTTTCTTTATAAACCCACTTGAAATTATGACAGAGTATTATGTATGACTGTCATACACTCCGTGTTGCTCCGTTTTAAAAAGATAAATAAACAACTTTGAAAACATATCTCAATTTACATCACACGTTGAAGTTTTTTCCTATACAAAGGCACAATATAGTATAAATAAAAATAACGACACATGAGGTTATACAACTACTACCACTACTATTACTACTACTACTAATAGTAGTAATAATAATAATAATAATAATAATAATAATGTATTATTATTAATATTATTATAAAAATGATCACTTTATACCAACCCTCGGGATTCTATATAGACATTTTTGTTGGATGTGTAGATAAAGGCCTGGTCGTGCATTGAGATGATGGAAATGCTTAGGCTAACCAGCATACATGTATTTGTTTTTATGTGCCAGGAAACTTATTTCTGTATATTTTATCGCGCTGTTGTGAGATTAATCATTCACAATTTTCACAAGATGTATTCCAGCGGCGTGTTTGCTCCCAGGTGCCTGTCTTTTCATGGCGGAGCAGATGTTTAATGGCCCCATTCCCGTCTACCACTGCGGACATACCTATTAAAATTAAACTCCTGGGACGTCAAATGGTTCCTGGGAAATAAATAAAGAAATAAAAAAATAACAAGAAATAATTGATATTTCAAATATATAGTCTTTTAAATAATGGTAAGATCAATTCCAACTGGGCATTGACAGTGGAGATAGTTTATAATTCAAAATGAAATACTTCCAGAAAATGTAAAATATGAAAATAGCTGTGGGAATTTAAGAAAAGATTCAAATAGGCATACCGCATAATGACAGAATAAATAGGCCTAAACGCAAAAGAAAAACATATATTCTTCAGCGTACGGGAAAATGTACAAGCATCTGATAAAATATATTTCCCTGTATGAGAGTAGTCATGGTGTTGCCTAGCTCTAATGATTTTCCTTGGATTTTTTCTGAACTATTTTTTTCAATATAATTTCATTTTCGTGTGTTCCACACGGAACACAATTTGCCACAGGCCTGTTGTCCAATTGCCATTTCAACGCAAATCATCTGAATATATATTTTTTATATTACCAAAGCAAAAGTTCTACATTCCTTTCTCAAATTGTTTTTACTTCTCAATTTTCCTTTAAACATGTTCGTTTTAAAATGTATTTACTTTGCACAAAACACCTATGTATTTTTTGAAAACACAATAGGCTACACGTCGTCGATTGTGAAATATGTTAAAGGACCACCTTTGTCTATATCTTTTTGTATAGTTAGCATAGCTTACTGGCACATATTTTACATTAATAGGCTATTTGAAAATAAATTACTATCAGTTGTACGGACGCATACTGTGCGTCAGATTACATTTCTAACAGTTATAGGCAATTGATTAAATACTTACATTTTTTTTTTCAATAAGGTCCTCTTATATTATTGTCTGAGACGTGCTCCTGGAACGCATTGCTTCCCCTGACATATGGTTTGTAGGAACAAGAAGAACAATTGATCCGAGATTAGTGTTTCCATAAATGAATAAGGTATGACTGAAAGATGTTAGTGCAGTTATATACAGAAATATTGATATACGTGAAATCCACAAAATTGTCCATTTATGTTCCTCGGTTAGATTTGAGTCTGAGGGGAAAGGACACCGTATTCTTCCGAGCTAAAAAAAAGTGTGTGGGATTGAATAGGATTTTTTTTGCAGAATGCCAACACCCACTCTCTTTCCGCGCACAAAGCTTGTGTGTAATTGCAAAGCCATCCGTCTTTTTCTTACCAGCTTGGTTTAACCTACACATTTTGCTCGTCTTAAAAATGCAAACATTTTGCAAAAGAAAATGCTGGCGTATTAAATAAAAAAAGAAATCTAAAGGTTGCCAACCGAATGCGCAATAGTGCAATCAGAAAAAATGCAAAGCTATGATTTTGGTAATAAAATCCTCGCAAATAAGAGCATGGAATGAAACGCTTTCCTTCTTAAAGTATGGTGTTGTTCGCCTCTTCCTGACTTCGTATGATCTAAGAGAGAGTTAGAAGGTTTAAATGTGGTCTTAGGGCACGAAGCTGTCAGACCTTTGGCGAGCAAGATTGATAGCGCACAGACTTCCACGGCTCTTTGTTTGGAATATAAGCAGTAAACTGCACGAGGCCTACTGCCATTTCTCCATTTAGACTATGAACGATAAATTAACTAAATATCACTTAAAAGTACATCATTTTTAAACAAAATACGTTTTAATAATTGTATAGTTCAGGATGTGATTTAAAACATTCAGAAGAATTCGTCCATTTACTGGATACTGTAAACCAGTTAAGATGTTTTTTAAAAACACTGATATTAACTAAATTAATATGGGTGGAGGGGTGAGTGGTCATTTTCTTTCGGTGGGTTTATCCACAACGCCCACATCTTGTGCCCACTGTGACTTAACCATTGAGAGAAAACAAAAGACAAAATGGCAAATGAAAGTCCCACGACTGTGAAATAATTGTGCTAATTGAGATCGGCATATGTTATATAATGCATTTCATCGAATTAAAACTGTTTTAAAAATAGTCATGATTTACATTTTTAAATGACACCAGGGGACGTATCATCTGTTCTTAATAGGCTATCTGTCCTGTTACGAATTTAAAACAAACGATGAGCCCTAAATGTCTGATAATTTCAATATTTTTCTGTATAGCTATACTTATGTGCCGGTGTTTTGTATGCCCGCCTGACAGTTTAATGCAAAATTAATAACTAGTGGAATCAATTGTAAGGTTATCATTGATAAAATCTAAGATATACATTGTGTTATCGGGGTTGGAGGTGAAGAGAACGTATGTCTACGTGTGCGAGTGTGTGTGCCTGAATATATTTTAATCTGACATAAGCATATTATTTCCTCCCTCCTCCTGAGAAGACTCGAATTGCCCGGTTTTTCTGTCGGAACTTTAAAGATTAATGGGTTACTCTGTTAATGACTGGAGGCGTCATACGTAGGTGTCGGGATGATTTGTGAGTTGTGGGGCATTCTTCTGACATTCAGCAACAATACATCGAACATGCATGAGCCCTCATGGCGGACACACAAGCAATGCCACACCGATTAAAAAATGTATATTTCGGTGCTATTGACCAAAGCGGACTAACGGGACAAAATGTGTAAATAAAAACAGTCCCACTCCCAGAATGAGGCGTTCCTTGCAGACTTTTTGGATCAATCACGCAGACAGTGGCTTCTTTTGATTAAACCCCAAATTGTCATTGGGCAGAGGTAATCATGTGACAAGCAATTCGGTCCAATTTCAACCTTGTCTCCATGAATGCAATAGTTTAATAGTAGCGCGGTCCCCACACGGCCGTAATCAGTGATTTAGAAAAAAAAACACCAGCAGAGATCTTTATGATATTTCACCTGGGCCACAAATTTCAAATAAGAGCTAAGTTTTCAAGGCTGAAAGGGATTGGAGATGAATTACGAATTCGAGCGAGAGACTGGTTTTATCAATAGTCAGCCGTCGCTTGCTGAGTGCCTGACATCTTTTCCCCCTGTCGGTGATACATTTCAAAGTTCATCAATCAAGAACTCGACGCTTTCACACTCGACACTGATTCCTCCTCCTTTTGAGCACACCATTCCTAGCCTGAATCCCGGCAGCCACCCTCGCCACAGCCGGCCCAAGCAGAGCCTTAATGGCTGCAGCCCGCTGCCAGCCGCGTCTCTTCCTCCGGAGTACCCCTGGATGAAGGAGAAAAAAGCCTCGAAGAAAAGTCAACTGCCAACTTCCACAGCAACAGCCGCAGAACCAGGACCTATTTGTTTTTCTCCGAAAGGTAAGACGGGAAAAGAGGATTAAACACGTTTCGTAGACATTCAACAAGCAATGCGAATTTATTACCACACATAACCTAATTTAATTTCAGTTTGGTACTAAATTCGCATTGTTTTCAAATGTATTCTAGTGTTATTGTTTACGCTGTTGTTATTAAAAGTTTGACAAAGTTATGCAATGTAGAAGAGTTTATTGGATTTTCAGACTAAGCTCCCATGCCGACCGGTGCCAGAGTTTTGATATTTGACAGTAATCAAGAGTGATAGATTGCTGTAGCTCAGCTCGGCAGCTGGTGCAGTCATTAGGCTGTAGCCAGGCTGGTCCACGCTTCCATGGCCTTATTCCTGTTTTGGATTTTAGGTCTTAAATTGATTGAGCCCCTTGGCTGGATTTCCACGAACCTTGTAATGCTCAACAAACTAGGCGACGAGTATATTTTATAGGTTTTGTTTTAATCGGTGGGCGGAAGACATACATTTTCTACAGCGTGTATTTAAAAATAAACGATGATTATATTATTATTGTTTCTATTTTAATGAAAAGGTGTGGGTGTTTCTTTGTATTTCTGTTGCAGACTCGCCCGAGATTCCTGAGAGCGGTGGCGGGGCATCTCGTAGGTTGAGAACGGCATACACTAACACCCAGCTACTTGAGCTGGAGAAGGAATTCCATTTCAACAAGTATCTATGCAGACCGAGGAGGGTCGAGATCGCCGCTTTACTGGAATTAACCGAGCGGCAAGTTAAAGTGTGGTTTCAGAACCGTAGGATGAAGCACAAAAGACAGACACAGTGCAAGGAGAACCATAACGGCGAGGGGAAATTCAAGAGCCTGGAGGACGCAGGGCACAGCGAGGAGAAGTCCCTCTATGAACAAGCCCTCAACAATGTGTCAGGGGCTCTTTTGGAAAGGGAGAGCTACTCATTTCAGCAGAACTCTTTAACTTCACAAGGCTCTCCGAATGTACACAATGGAGATTCCCTCAGCTTTACTGCTTCACCGTTAAACAGCAATGACAAAAATCTGAAACATTTTTCAAATCCGTCACCCACTGTTCCAATCTGCGGGTTAACAATGGGATCGGACTGTGCATCTGGCCTGGACAATGGCTGTTCTTCGGCCCTGGATGTTTCTTCTTTACAGGACTTTCACGTTTTCTCAACAGATTCCTGCCTCCATCTCTCAGATGCCGTCTCTCCAAGTTTGTCCGAATCTCTAGATAGCCCTGTGGACATATCTACGGACAGTTTTGATTTTTTCACGGACAGTTTAACAACAATCGATTTACAGCATCTGAACTATTAAAAAAATTTCAGAAAAAAAAAACAATGCCACCTTCTTAAAAATGTTTTCCCTTATTGTGGTCAGTACATATTGTTTATTACTTACTCGATTAGTTTATTAATCAGGAAGAGGAAAGAGGTAAGGTTGAAAACAATGGAAGTAACCTTTGAATATGTTTCCAAAGCCAGTAATGGGAAAAGATAAAAGTAGACATGAATATCTGTCGTTTTATTTTTGTATCACTTTCGGGTACAATGTTATAAATATTTTGTTAGAATAAATTTCTACTTGCAACATTGCTATTGATTGGTTTTTATTTAAATTCGTATTTTTTATATGTATGAAAAAATAAAATTCATGAAAACAGCAAGTAACAATTTTATTTGGAAATAAATAACGATTTTGGACATACACAATGTTGTTTTTAATAATATTCAGCGCAACAGCCTAATTAAAAGTATAGATCTGACAAAATAAATCACACATTGCCTTCTTTTCAAATTCTTTAAAAGTACTAGAAATTGTTTTCTGAATCGAACAAAGTAGTAAGTATACCCTATAGTAGGCCTAAACGATGTGGTTTATTTCTAACGTATAATTTAAATGAATTGCAAATTAAATATATGAGCTAAGTCTACTAATTATTTTAGTAACAATGCTACAAAGGTTGTTGGCGATATTGTAGACAAATGTGTTACCGTTAGTGGCTACTCTACGTTTTGAGTGCAACGTCGACGATTTAAAGTCTACTTTGTCAAGAAAAGCCCATACTCTTTAAACGCGTATTTGCAACAAGCATATTGACTTAGGCTCAGAGTTTACAACATGTAGCTAATGCTGTTTTACAAGCTGGACGGCAAACGTAACTCACTGAACTCGTGCCACTCAGCCTTAATAACTTTTAAAGCAATGTAGTATATATAGGCTATTATCATAACTTGATAGAAGTGCGTAAAGTTGTCTGAATTCAATTATCATGGATTTCATAAATCTAACGTAGGCTATTTTATGAATGATAATGCCATTGTGGTTAATTGAGTTCTGTTGCCGAGGAATACGCACATATAAAATCGTTATGTTTGAAGACCAAGTGGGATTCCCCGACAAAGCGTATTCAATTTTAGGGCTGTCAGTAGATTTCTTTATAGCACTTTAAACCCACAAATGGGCGAGTACACGAGTCCACTCGGAAAGTATCAGTTCTCAAAAAATAAAGAAGTAGGCCAACATATTTTTAAAAAAAAATTGTGTTCGCCCTTCATTGTGTGTCCACTTCTTAAAACAAGCTTACTGGATTGTAAAGAAGGTCTACATAAATTAAGAACGCATTAAATGTTGTATATTTTATGCAAGACCAATGTATTAAAACATCGTTGAATGAAACCCAAATATTGATAAAGGTTACACAGTTTGTTATTTAATGATAATTTATTCGTGCAACTGGAGTAAAAAAATATTGGAGACTATTAACCAAATAGTCCAGTTTCACGGCACTTTGCCTATATAAATAATGGAATCTTGTAAGGCTATATATTTCCTTGAAATGTTCTGTCTGTTAAAGTCACATTTCGCTAACAATCCGTCGCCATTAGATTAGACTTCGGTTGCATTTTCAGGTTGGATATTTTTCGAGGTTGATTCTGTGATTTCCAAGTATACAAACCAATTTTCGTCTACAACACAAACAAAACTACTGAAAAAATAATTTATGTGAAACAATACATTTTTTCGTTCCTATTTTTTTCGTCACCACAATACAGATAGCAGGAATGCAGGCGACTTGTAATCTTCCCGAGGCTGGAGCTCTTATATGGGCCAGTCACCCGCTCTTTTGATAAGCGGTGCGGATGTTCGGTATTTTTTCTAGCCCATGTGCTGATGTTTGCATTGCCTTCTGTCATATACTTGGCCTGTATGTGGTCACGTCTTATTTTAATGTAGACCTAGAAAACACAGAAGCTACTACACACATTTCAATTGAGAAAGGTGGTTAACTTCTGAATGCAGTCTAATCGTGCATTCTCCCAATTGTTCCGGGAGCGCCATTTTATTACTGACCACAAGGCCGCATGCTCACCATATCCATGCTAGTGGGTTGGACCTCCTCGGTGGCAGTGTATTTTCTTAAAAACTTAAAGGTGGTCTGAGCTGTCAGTTTTCGGCACATCCAATTAAATCGGAAACATATATGGCACTTTGTGGTGACGACTATTTCACCAACAATCTGAATAACATTATAGTAACATTTATGGATATTGTGAAAGACGTTTTCTGATTCTTTGCACACAGTGGTGGTATGAAATGTCGTGTTCCATCGTCTAGGCTACGTTTTCTTTCAAGATCCACGCCTGTAATGGAAAAAGAAAACATGCTCAATTAAATCAGCTTTTGATTTACGTAGCCCACTGCTTCTGGTACAATCTTAATTGATGCTGATTATTTAAAGATCAGTTATTTACGCTATTAAAACGATATTCAGGATTGCTCTTATAACATTGTCATTTGAAGCTACGTTCGAAAATTCCAAATACCCTTTAATATAGTGAATTGCGTTGTCATATAGCTATTTTATCAGTTTCCGACACAACAGACATTGTAATGTATAGGCTATACTATATTATATACTATGTTTTACTATTGTGTTCATTTTGTTTGTCCCTTGATTAAAAACGTAGTCGTGAAATGGTCTATCGTGATGTACAGAACCACTCAAAACCCTCACTTTCCACTGAAAATCTGTCATATTAGAGATTCTGCTGCAAGCAGTGTATAAAGATTTCACCTATAGCTACAGGAAACCTAACTGAAGGTTTGCCTGGTTGTGTTCTGTAACTTTGTGATAGCTCCAGGGCGTTAGGTTACACAAGCCCCTCATCTCCATGCCAACGGCTGTGAACATAGACATAGCTGTATGAAGTGCTTTTGCCTGCCTCTCTCGATAAGTGACATATATATTCAGCCAATGAACCCTTAACCAATTAAACATTAGTATATGGTTATGTCATATTGAAAACAATAGCACAGACGCGCACGCTAATTTAAAAATTACATTGTGCTATCTTACCTCGTGTGTTTTGACGATTCACTGATGGGTTGTTCGAGTGAGGAAGTGGAAAGATCACATTTAATACATCCTTGAGATTAGTGTATTTTCTGGTCTAGAGCGCCCTACTATCCGTGTGAAATGAGCGTTGTCCACTGTCTTCTGCTTTGCCCATTGTTTGCACAACCAATACATTAGGGCTGATGTGCGTCACCTTGATCGAGGGGCGTTAGGTATTTAAATGCCTCTTAAAAGGTGATCTATCATTTGCGTGGTAAGGCGATCGCAGCCATTGCGCGCTCACTGGCTGACCCGAGTCACGTGACGACCCACCATTCATTCTTACAGCTTTGAGCCGGCTCGATGGAGGAATCAAGCAGGTTGGCACGGTCATCCAGGTTGATACATACTGATCAGTGAGGACCTGATCAGTCAGTGGCACACAGAAAATGCTACAATGAGCTCCTTCCTAGATTACTCTGTGATTAGTGGCGACGGAGGATCCTGCTCTACCAAGGCTTTTCATTCAGACCACGGAATTTCAAGTTTCCAGTCGTGCTCTGTCACAGGTAATACTTGCGGCGATGAAGATCACTTTATCGTGAGTAGACTTTCGCCGGGTGCTATTCCTTCCCATGCACACCAGTCGGGATCTTACCAAACTCACAGTTCGTTAGGCTTCACATACGCCACCCACACCGGTTGTGGCTCCAGCTATGGCACACAGGGTGTTTGTCCAAGTTACAATCACTACCCACTGAGCCAGGACGTGGACTCCAATGTTAGCTACCCGCAATGTGCCCCCATAGTTTATTCTGGAAACATTTCGTCATCCATGTTGCAGCATCACCAGGGTTACAGTGGAGCTACGATGGGACAACTACAGTACACTCACGCGGCATACGGGCATGAGCAAGCGAACCTGTCCTTCGCTGCGTGCGGGAGCCACCTGTCCCCTCTGCATGTCGCCACCCATGACACCTGCTGCTCACCCTTGTCTGAGAGTACTTCACCGGCGCAGACATTTGATTGGATGAAAGTCAAGAGAAACCCCCCCAAAACTGGTGAGTGTCATTCCTTCTTCAGCAAGACCACTGGAGGATAGTGCGCAATTTGAACTTTGTTTTCATTTAGTTTGACAAATAGCCTATATTAAAATGTAAACAACGTGCACAAGTTTATACTTACTGAGCCATCCTGGGCCATTCTTAGTATTACCGCGTTTGACTTTCGTGCGCGTAATTGCAGTTTGTTTAAGTTGTATTTCCCTCATCCGGATTTCACCAGCAGACAGTTACCTCAACTCACCTCTCACCCTCAGGAAAAGCTGGAGAATATGGCTTCGCTGGTCAGCCCAACATGGTGAGGACCAACTTCAGCACCAAACAGCTGACAGAGCTCGAGAAGGAGTTCCACTTCAACAAGTACCTGACCCGCGCCAGGCGCGTAGAGATCGCAGCAGCGCTTCAGCTCAACGAGACTCAGGTGAAAATTTGGTTCCAGAACCGAAGAATGAAGCAAAAGAAGCGCGAGAAGGAAGGGTTGCTATCGAAATCGCCAAGCACCCAGACAGACAGCGACGAGAAAACTGAAAATCAGTCAAGGAAATTGCCCTCTCCCGCCACCACACCATCCCCCGCCTCGTCTACAGCGTCCTCTACGGCTGACCCCTACACATCGGGATAAAGTGGTTCTACAGCTAGGATCATAGTGATTATTCAGGACACAACGATCACATGTAGCCTGTCCTCCAAACAAAATGTCTTCATATACAGTTATTGATATTTTAAGTTAGAGGCCATGGACTTTCAAACATGCTCGTATATAAATAGCCAAAGAAATGCACAATCGGGGTGCTTACAATCAGATTATTACCTGGATTTGTTCTTTTATTAATTGACGGTCTTGTAATTTGTGTGATCAACTGTGTATGTATACTTAGACTTACTAAGTGCAAAATCTTCAAAGTTTTGTTTACCTAAAGAGGGTGACACATTAATGATGCTTACATGTAATTATATTTAATGCAGATTGCACAGACATGTAAATCGAAGGCCCCGTTTGGTTGACCTTGAACATTTAAGTCTGTAGTTCTGTTTTTATTGAAACGGAAATAACTAAAAGTGCTGTATTTTGTGTTGCCTTAACATCCTCATGGAAAGTTGAGGCCAAACCACTATATTCCATTGGCCCTCAAGACTGTAGGCTACTGTATAGACTGTAGCCATTTTTACGTGCTATAAAATAATGTTACCTTCCGACTGTGATTAAATAAGCTTATTATATTGCTTTTTTTTATTTTTAAAAACACTATGTGTAAAGCAACTTATACATTATAGGCTATACAACTCACAGCATAAGAAGTGTAGCCAGAGTGTGAGTGTCTGAATAGAATGCATCATGAGGTGTGCTTTTGAACAGATAAAAGTTATAAGTCACTTTTACACAGCTTGTCAGTAGTTACCAGTGGCGTAAACATAAGTAGGCTATATATATTCGTTTAGTCTACTGAAGTTTACCCTCATTATTTTTTTTTTCAGAAATGGAAAGCAACACGATGAAACTGGAACAAGTAATGTTATTTGTTTAGTGCCTCCTGCACATTGGTTGATTAAACTTTAACCTGCTGTAAAACAAATACCTCATGAACACAACAAGTTCAAGTAAAGTTGAAATGTAATTGCACTAGGATAAGCCTACTTTTGAAAGTAGTATATGGAGCAACAATCGACACGGGTTTTATACTTTAATCGGCACTACAGTATTTACATCAGACAATTTCAACCTGTCTCCAGGTTATATTTGTTTGTGTCACGAGAGTGCTTTGGGGCCATATGAATGTATGATAAAGTTTCGCTAAAACACTACAATGAATCATATCGTACACTGAGTTTTATCAGTTGTGGATTTTTGTTAATGTAAAGAGTACGCTACATTTATGTGTCATGTAATCCAGAATCTACGGGTCAGCATTCATTAAACACCTTAGCTTCTATAAACCTCGTCTTTGTTTTTCATCTTACCCTTTGCACTTAAATTATAACCTCCATCTCTCTCTCTCTCTCTCTCTCTCTCTCTCTCTCCATGCATCCATCCATCTCCGTACATACGGTGCCTGAGTATGTTTTTACATCCATTAAAATCAGATCTACATTACAGGTTACTTGGTTACTTGTCAATGATGCCATGATGTGGACATCCTCAAATATTTAAAACGAATCCTTATGTAAGCTATATGTTTAATGTGCTTTTAACTGCATGACAAAATTAAACATATTCACGCGGAATTACTTGCTGAAGGCTTGACCTTTTAATCAGTGTGCACACTATTGACAAGGAAACACGGCAATTGATCCTCTCTGCCTGGGCAAATGTTAAAAGGGACGACTGCGATAAAATAAACTGTCGTCCATTGCAGGCTAATGTCGACCAATATCGTGCTCTGTTACGGTTGTCGGTGAAATTAGACTGAATAACCTTAAAATTTAAATAAACAGTATTCATCATATATTAAACAATGTACAAAACAAAATAAGTTAAAGTGGTAATAGACAGAACCATGTAACTTAAACTAACAATAACTGAGTGTAACATACGGCGTTTTTTGAAAATGTGTTGCCATAAAATGCACTTCAAAACTACCGTGACGTGTATTTTGACATTGATTTGGTGAACGCATGTGGATAGGCATAAGACCAGTAAAACCGAACAGCTTCTCGGACTAAGATAGCCTCCGTGTTTTACTGGTCTTTTGTGTCATGACTTCAGTACCCTAATACACGTTATCATGACGCTTCCTGTTCATGCATAAACAGTGAGACGGGTAGGCTACTGCGCGTCACACTTGTAGGAGTGTATATAGGCTAGTTATGCTATCTAATTCAAGACACAATGGATTTAATCAATCATGCAAATTGAACCCACATTGAATTGTTGATGACGGAAAAGTAATACTGCCCTAAAAAAGATAACGCAAATAGGCTATGTTTAACAGTGTGCTGACAATACAGAGATCAATCAAACGTAGGCTATCGCCAGACGAAGACCAATGTGAATATATTTTTGAATAGCATAGCCCAAATTAACGTGACAATAGGATACCATTGCTCCTCATTATCACATAGATATTTTTTTCAGGAAGATATACACAACAAAAGTATTAGTGTTAAATCAACTCTAGCAGTGTTACATCAACTCTGTAACAGAGTCCAAAAGTCCAGACGGACAATATTCTGTAGAGTTAAAAGTACTAGGCTATATCCGAGTTGATTTTACACTGAATAATTTGTGTAGTTTATAACACTTCAACTCAAAAAAGAAAAGAAAGAAAGCAGACTATAATCGCAGCTTTTTTAGCCACTTGCATTTTTGAGCTTACAGATACAATTAACAGCATATCAAATTACATATTCAATAAGCAGCTATTAGCCCATGGATCTACATATATAGGCTACGTCAACTTTTTCAAAGAGCCTGGAATGCATCGTTTTAACCATAAAAAGACAGCAGGTAAACTCGTAAATTGTTAGCTAACTGATTTAAAATATTGTATGAAATTCTTATTCCGAAATAGTTACGTCTTAAATGCTGTAAACATGGTTTCCGTTTACAGAACTCTGAAGATAAAAATATGCCTCCTTATTAAAATCTCAACGTTTACATCTTACAAACGTAAGCAGAAATAACGATTTAAAGCTGGGCACTGCTTAAGTAATGTTGTAATATTATAACAGTTAGCATAATATTACTATATATTGAGGTGTTCAGTCGAGAGATCAACACAAGAATACTGACATTTGCTATGATTTATATTTACGGGTTAAGGATGGCAGTGCAACACCCGGCCGTGGGACTTCGAGGTGGCGCAAATATTTTGAGCAAGCACTTAGTTCGTATCGTTTCTGTAAACTTTCAGCTGTTCTGTTTAAAACAACGTAGGCTAATATTCATGTAACTGGATAATAGCGTCTATTGAGCAAATTAGTAGGCTAACAATAATAAGGGCTATATAACGTGTTCGCAATTCCCTGCGGAATTCTGCTCTCCGCCGCTTTATGGTTCGATCCGAACTTTGCATATTGAACAGTTTCCCTGTAAGCCTATTTCAAGCCCAATAAAGGAAAATATTGCGTAGTGAAAAATGAACATTAAGGCAAAGTATAAAAAATTTGTTTTAAAAGTCAATGGAAAACAGCAGCTGTAATTACTAGGCTACTGACTTAGCGTATATCAATTTTAAATAATAATTTCAGCCATTATAGACTATTATATTCTTTTCAATGCTAAATTAAAAGTATTAAACGGTTTAATTGTAACGGACATTTAAACGATTTCCAAACTATAGAGTGCAGAAGTGTCTGTCTTTGACGCTCTCAGAAGTTGAAAAAGGCCTACATGCTTTATTCTTAATGTTTTTTTAGTCAATTGCTCTTATATTGATGTTCAATAGCCTTGCACAAATGACATCCAAAGGAACTAAACAAGCAATACAAAATATTAAAACCGAACATTTGTCTTTGCCTCGAAGTTTCCATCAGTCTTATACTCTTAGATATAACTTTCATGAGCAAATGTATTCAGTGACTTTGAAACCGTTTACAAATTATTTTATGTTTCTTGGATAATCAGTTGTTGATATTAACATTTAATTTACTTGTTATTTGGAAAACGAATTACCAACTAAAACATATTAATGTGTTTAATGTTTGATGAAATATCCCTCTGATATAATTAGGCATATGCAATTCGTATTTAAATGTTCGTTGTTATGAGTAGGCCTAGACTATTTTTATATATAGACACATTAGCAATTGTTTGTCGAAGAAATTGTGATGGCATGAAAGAAAAAGATACAGACACAGTTTAAATATATATTTAAGATATATAAAGACATATATTTGCATTGATTCTGGGCCGCTATTGTCATTACACACATGTGGTCGATTTACTTCGGTTACAGAGTAAATTATTATATTTCCCAAAAGGAGGAGAGGTGCAGCGTTATGCACGTGATGAAACATCAAATAATATATTCAGACAAAGCCAGAATACTGAATCATTTCTTATTTCTATAACTAAGGTTTTGAATGCAAATTATAACTTTGTCCTTATTTATTGTGAGATGCTAGGGGTCATATATAACATACTTGTAAACTCACTCATATTCTTGTGGACTAGGTGCTGAATAATAGTAGCAATAATCGTTTTTTATTAGACCAATTCTGATGTTTTCCACTTTTGTAAGTACTGTAATGTTAACACCTAGGAACTAAATGTGATTTCTGGAAAGTTTCCAGAACTATATTCATTGTCAGGTTTCTGCAGCAAAACTTATGAGGACTGCAGCAACCAATGAAAAATGGTAATTCCACAAAATAATATTCCAGCAGCTGTTGCAGCATGCTTCCCTGTAGAATTACCTCAATGAAGCACCAAGAAGGCAAAATATAAGGTAAGGTCTAATTGGAAAGAATTAGAGACATATTTAGCTTAGACAAGAACAGGAGTTCAACCATGATAAACAACAAGAGCATGAGGAACAAAGAAATAAAGTCAAGCACCTCGACAGAAATGGAAACAGATATGTTATATCTGAGAATTATATCTTTGCTTTAGAACCAGTGGTGTAGTGGTGGATAAAAAGTGGGTATAAGAGCTGGACAAAGTCTATGGAAATGACATCTGTCTACAAGAATAGTAACACACACACAGCATTGCCATTATCTTACGAGAATCAGGAAAATAGTTCAACTTTGATCATTAACTAAAACTAGCCTGCTGCAGACAGGAGGAAACTCTACTCAAATGAGAAGTTATCATCTTTTACATAGTAGATGGCTAAAGCAATCAGAATATTATTCCCTCCTTTATAAGACTCTATTAAGTGATCAGAGACATATATTCTCTGTCTCATTATAGCAGCTTTTATGTAACAAAAAAAGAGTGATTGCCTATATAGTACTATCATAATGCAGTCATGTTAGATGGTTCATACTTAAAGTGTATATTTATATTTATACACTTGAGTCTGAAGGGCAGCAAGCATACTTGGTATACTGTAATAAATATAATAGTTTTACTTATCTATTAATTTTTTTCCCCATCTTGCTTTGGAGTTATGTATCAGAACTATGTATCACTTGAGCAGAATTGCCACATATATGGTGCTTGGAATTAAATTGTGCATAAAATAGGTCAGCTTGGTCCCTGCACTTCAGCCAAAAGCAAACTTTTTTATTTAAAAAAAACATTTTAAAAAAACTCATGGATTTCAGTTGGCAAATGTTTAACATTATGTTGGTATTCATTCTTAACAAGTTTAGTATCTAAATGGCAAAAAAATATGCTATTGAGCATAGCCTACACTTTGGCAGCCATGTCCCCTAATGTTACAACATGCTGAAACCATAATTCGGGAAATGCCTATCCTACTTCAACGACAAAGCATTAGTTTGTACGCCCTTTGGTCTGTCGAACACTATACTTCTCATTCACAATTTATAGCACGGTCCAAACGATATTTTTTAGCCTATGTGTTGGTATCTACAGTCCACACCACCTAATGTTCTGGTGTACTTTGACCAGGGGTGTCAAATCTGATCTGAAAAGAGATTTTCAGCCCAACACTAAGACACCTGATTCTACTTATCAAGGTTTTTGACTCAAAACTATAGTTAGTTAATTAGTCGAACCAGGTATCGTAGTGCTGGGCAAAAAAAAAAGCCTTCACCCACATTGGCCCTTTTCTGAAAAGTTTGGACACGCTTGGCTTGGACATGCAATTCGTTTTTATGTCCAATATGGTCTGCTTGAAATGCCACTTTCCATTCATTACAGCATTGTCCAAAGCATGATTTTTGTTTTTTTTTAACGCACGTCTCCCACAGCACACATTGTTTATTTTTATAATTACATCCTCCATAGACCATAGGGGTATAGGAACTCGAATAATCAGCCAGGCTTCAGCAGTTATGCTACCTAATGTTTACTCTTTCTCAAAATTTATATTTTACCTTGATAATTGTGTAATCCCCCCTATCTCACAGTACAATTTACAAAAACTTTTAACTTTTTTTTTTACTGCATGTGTAGCATATAAACCACTTGAAAGGCAATTAATAGTGCATGCCATATATTCTACATGACATGATGGCCACACCCCCAAAATGTCATCCAAAAGTTTTGCATGCAAACATAATCCACCCGTGGAACACCTTGTATTTTAAAATAATGTATTTTACCTGACTTTTGGAAACTCTGTGCCACCCATTAGAGTCTTAAATCTTCGCATAGAAGTTCAAAATGTCACCGTTTTTGCCAATTTGCTTTTGAAGCGGGAATGTTTTTGGACTGACACAATACACTTTCCCAAAATGGGTTGAATATTTGGACATCAGACCATTTCTGACTTGTGATATATGCATACATAAAAGGGGAGGGGGGGTCCTTATACTGTCCTGTGTACTTAGTTTGCATATTTGTCTCTGCATGCATTTTTTCTTCTTTATTTTCTTATGTGATTCCATTTGTTTATGTGATTATGACAGTATGCCACATAGTCTGTTCAGGCTTCATGTTTAGCCATGTTTACACTTGCAGGGACTTGCATATTTATTAGCATGTACAGTGCTGCTCAAAAGTTTGTGAACCCTTTAGAATTTTCTGTATATCTGCATAAATTCTTCATCTAAGTTCTAAAACTTGATAAAGTGAACCCAGCTCAACAAAAAACACAAAAAACATAATTTTTAAATAATGTATTTATTGAGCAAAATTATCCAACATTAAATGCTTTGTTGGCAAATGTATGTGAAACCTTGGATCATACATATTTTTAAAGTATCATATTTAATATTTGGTCGCATATACTTTGCATGCTGTTACTTCCTGAAGTCTCCCATCATTAACAAAAAACTCTCGATAACGTATTTTCATGTACTGTTACACGCGATACTATAACCTCTCTGCATTTGAATGGATCTCTATGGGAATTGGGGGGTGAGACTAGATTCAGCTGTAAATTACACGGGTACAGTATGGAACACACAACTGGCTAAATGGCTGTAAGTAATCCAGGATCTAAGGTATCAAACAAGCCCCTAACCATCACTCTGCGGCCAGATATGGAGTAGATGTGGATCGATTACTTTAAGGGTTTCTTCTCTTGACTGTTTCCCCCATAGAGTTCTATAGAAAAATGAGTCAGGAGAAATAACCCTTGCAGTGATCCATCCACATCTACTCCATATCTGGCCACAGAGCGATGGTTTGGGGCTTACAATTTATGCAGATATACAGAAACTTCTAAAGGGTTCACAAACTTTTGAGCAGCACTGTATGTACAAACCCCAATTCCAAAAAAGTTGGGACAGTATGTAAAATGCACATAAAAGCAGAAAGCAGTGATCTGAAAATGAGTCAGGAGAAACAATGCTTAAAGTGATCTATCCATATCTGGCAGCAGAGTGATGGTTTGAGGCTCGTTTGTTACCTCAGACCCTTGACGACTTACAGCCATTTAGCCAACCATGGGTTCCATACTATTCCCGTGTAATTTACAGCTTAATCTAGTCCCACCTCCCAAAGAGATCTATTTAAATGCAGAGAGGTTATAGTATATGGCTTGTAAGAGTACTATAAGATATCAAGAGTCTTTTGATATTTTTGACGTCACGTGGGGCTGTAATGGCGACAGTTTGTGTGTTGGGACTTATGACACTGGACATCTCGGGACAGCGGGGGCTATTTTTAATCATGGCTATTCCACTTTAATTCTCTTAATTCACTTGATTAATGCAATGATTCTATTGAATGTCTTTATTTGATATGTTTGTTTGTGTGTTGTGGGTCTGCCCCACTCTCTATGTCATTTTTGTTGTTGCTGGGGCTACAGTACAGTTTAAAGTTCCCTAAAGGAAAATTAAAGTTATTTTATTCTTTTATACCCAGTCATGATAGCATCAGTTGTTTACCAAACGGGTGTTTTTTAAACTTTTTTTGCCCCTGTCCCAACCTTTTTGGAATATATTTCAGGCATCAAGTTCATAATTAGTAAATATTTACAAAAATCTATAAAGTTTATAAGGTAAAAAATTAAATATCTTTTCAATTAAATATATGTAAAAGAGAATTTACAAATCACTGCTTTCTGCTTTTATGTGCATTTTGCATACTGTCCCAACGTTTTTGGAATTGGGGTTTGTAATACACCGCTTTACGAGTACTGTTTGATCAGCCTTTATCCTCTCCCTTCTGGTGTTTGGTAAAGTGTTTTGTAATTATCTACATTAGTTGCACCTGGTTTATGTCATTCACATCCTGAGGAAGACCCGTTTGGGTCAAAACGTTGATGTTTTGGACTATTAAATGTGAGCATTTTGCATTAGCTACAGTGTGCGGACTGTGTGTTTTTTTTCCAAATTATTTAGATTCTGCCCAGCACCTGTACATTGGATGTGCATGTTCTAACTCAGTTCATCTTCCACCCTTTCATATTACATAAAACATAGGCCACTGGATTCACCTCAGTCCATGCCATCCTTCACATTAAAGTAATATCTCCTGATGTGACGTTGTGTAACCTTCAAAATTCACAAAGAGGTTCAAAATGTAACCCTGTTGGGCTACTTTGCATCAAAAATGTTGGGTTTTACATGGTGATGGCTGTGCTGGGAGTGACAAATACACTACCGGTCAAAGGTTTTAATACACCCATAATTTTCAAGCATTCATCAATAAAAAACATTTACAAAAAAAAATCTAAATATCTAAATCCTAGATTCATCAAAATACCCAACTTTTGCAGTAATAACTGCTGAGCATATTCATGCCATTTTTTCTACAAGGGCAGTCATGTGGTTCTGAAAGTTCACAACAACACTGCTGTAGTTCCCACAAACGTGCTGCTGTACTTGTGGGTTGCTTCTCCTTGACCTTTCTGTACAATTTGTCCCAAGCTAGCTTGATTTTACTTTGCTTGTTGGAAAAAATTTGTTTACCTGTTTATTTCGCCAAATATATCTTATTGTCTCCAAAATTTAGGTCACTATCTTCTGAAATAAAACATTATTTTAAAACTCTGACTACACTTTTTTCCCTGTGCCATTTGAGGTTATTCACAAAAGTTAAACTTCCTAAAAGGGCAGTTCACTCACCCCAAAATTACATTTTGATATGTTTTTACATACCCAGATATCTATCCATCCAGGTAGCCATCCATCTGCAAAGTATCAACCAAAGCATCGGTGCTTCGGTTAAGGCTTTGTCTGTACGTACACATTTGGCGTACTTCGGTAGAAAGTAGTTTTTGAAAAAAACATGCACAACAAGGACTGTGGATATTCATGAGTAACCTTGTCATTATATTTGTAAAGAGACGTTGCTGTTGATTTTTTTCGAATGTAAATCTTTGGCGCTTTGACCTCCGCAAACTTTGGACCCGTCGAGAACCGTTATATCAGGGTGATGACAAAGCGAGTTGCAGCGGATATCTACAAAACTAGTGAGTTCTCAGCGAAACCACCTTGATGGATAGATAGCACTCTGGGTATTTGGAAACATATCAAAATTACATTTTTGGGCAAACCGCCTCTTTAAATGACACTAAAAACAGAGTACTAAAATGCGAGTAAAGTGTACTAAAACTTTTGACTGGTAGTGTACATTCCAATTGCATTTATGAAACAGGTGAACAAGGGGACTACCTAGTTTAAGAGGAGGTCCTCTGTGATTTCAGTCCCATTACCGTACAAAACATGAAATTCTGCATGCGAACTGAATGGGGAAATAAGTGGTTTGAAACAGTCGGGGTGCAGATAAAGGTTCCTTATAGTCCAAAATGATTCCTGAACTGAAATCTAATTTTACTTGAAACAGAGACCATAGGAGCTGAGCTATATTTACCTGAGAGGGTTCTTTACTGTACTTTACTGGCATTTAGCAGACACTCTTATCCAGGGGGGGATGAAAGATGAGATCAGACTATCGAGCCAGGGGAGGCCTAAGTGCTGATACAACCCACACCCAGAAAGGACTATTTGGATTCCGCTTTGACCAGAACAGCAACTTAAAGCTATTGTTTACGCAGTAATAATAGAGAGAATTTGGCATTGCCACTACCCCACATGGTTTAGGTCTCTGTAGAGAGGCCTAGCAGGTCTTATAGCCCCTGCCTCCCCATATCAAAATGATTTGTAATTTGAAAGTCACTTGACCAAAAATAATTTGGTCAAGTGACTAACAATAACTATTCCTAATAGGGTGCTCTGAATGACATATAAAACTTTGGGACCACAGTCATTTTAACCTGATTAACTTGACCAGCCAGAGACAAAGGTAATGCACACCATTTTTCCGAGTCCTAATTATAACCCTTAAGCAAAAGTGCAAAGTTGGCCTTGAAAAATATAAGAAAATGACCTTTATTCCCAAATATTTAAAGCTGCCACAAACTTTCTTGATGGGGAAGAAAGAAGCAGGCAAAGACACGCCTGCAAAGAATGGGAAAGCAGGTGCTCTTTTGCAGGTTAAGGTTATAAACTGAGAATGATCAATTTCCCCCTAAATGTTTAGAGTACAGGGAAGGGAGGTGACAGGGTACAGTAGAAGATCATATGGGAAAATCTTGTGTTCAAAGCCTCCCCAAGAGATGTCGTCAAAGTTCTGACGTTATAGAGACAATAAGGGAGACAGGGAAAATCTTCAGTATCTACCTAACTCCAACTTCCAGAGAACAGGATAAGGGGTAAGTATTATACTGACTAATATGTAATATTTAGAAATAAGTTCTGCCTATAATGAATCCTGTTGGATCAGCTAATATTCAAGACCGAAGCTCCAAATGCCAAATGAAAGCGCAACTGATGCTTATAACACAATATCAATGTTAATTCAATACTTCCTTGCTATCTTCTACTCGTCCATGTCAGGTGTCACTTCTTTAAGTGTCCTCCGGAAACACTTCTGTTGTGTTGTCAACCTTTGCAGCGCGTTTCTCCTTATGCAGCACGTTTTTGTTAATGTATTTGCTTCGGCCTTTTGCAACGCGTTTGCCTCTCTGGGCCACCGTACAGGTCAGATTGTTCGAAAAATTTTACCAGACTGCATGGACGGGACTGCCTGTTGGATTTCAGTAACAGACACCTATTCATAATATAATCTCACTTAAGCCATATACAAGCTTTGAACACTCAAACGTTACTCATAACATAGCTCTGACAGTGACATGGCCTCCTAAAACTTGTCATGGATGGATGCTTTGATCAACAGTTTAATAACCCTCCATACCCCCCAGCAGCTAGTCTCCCCACACAACATGCACACCGAACCAGGTGTGCATCATACAGCTCTTCACCAGAAACACACCCACTTCAAACAGATCACAGCTTCTGCCTTAGGAGAAACAAA
Source organism: Ilyophis sp. 1 JC-2022 (assembly GCA_022702515.1). Lineage (NCBI taxonomy): Eukaryota > Metazoa > Chordata > Actinopteri > Anguilliformes > Synaphobranchidae > Ilyophis > Ilyophis sp. 1 JC-2022. The sequence goes on along the minus strand of CM040406.1, from coordinate 92,323,099 downwards.
CCATTGGAGGCACACTGGGATCTGGAACCCACCTTTGCAACTTGAAAAATGAACTGAAAAATACTAATGGGCATGGGTAAAAACTGCTTCAGCTGTTCTGGATTACGCAGTCCAGTTCCTGTCTGGGTATCTCTTGTTAACCTATGACATAAATGGACTTGTCAAAAAGCTATTTTTGTGGTACAATAGTAAGTTTTGTCTGCCAATTATGGTTAAATATTATACAAATAAATGTGCTTATTTCATAATAAAGATTGTCTGTACTGTACAAATTATTTTATAAACCTACTCAGTATCTTTATTGAACAGCAATCTTCATCCAGGGCAATTTACAGTGTTATAAATGAAATAGCTACTAAGCTGCTGTAGTATAACCCATAGAATGCAGTTACCTTAAATACAACAGACGAAGAGCCTTTTGATCCAGCATGCATATATTACATTTACCTCATAAAATAACAGCATAAATCATAATAGCAACAACTAGATGGCAGCTCACGGTGTCTCTGGTCCCAGTTCAACTGGCAGGTTAGAACTGATCCAAATCAGATAAACCCATGCAGGCACAGTCTGAAGAGCTGTATTTTTATAAAGAGATGGATGATGATGCATAACCTTTCTCAGAATGTTAACATTCCACCACTACTGACTGAAGAGGAAAATAAGGGGACCCTCATCAAGGCCTGGTACCAGAGATTTGAAATACATGTAGCTGTAACCTGCACATGGTAACCAGTGGAGGAACATGCTAAATAATATGATAAGAATCCAGAAATGACACACGCCTATTCAACACCACTTATGGTCAGGCTCTGAAGTTATATTAGCCACGAAGATGCAATAAATGTGGGTCATCCTCTGGGCAAATATGACTATGTTGTTATTCATTACTTCAAGCCTCCAGGCAGTCTCTCAGGGTCATGGTGGTATTATGAAGAGATATAGCCTATGGCTGGAAAAAAAGACACATCATGTTCACCAAAATTCTCAGTTTGACTTGAGATCTGTGTATTTTAAAGAAATAAATAGAAAAAAACAAGTTTAATAAAAACCCATGTAAGGCCATGAGTACCTCTGAAAATCTGGTGTGGACTAGTCTAATAGACCAAGGTCTGGCCATTGCTGTATGCCCTGTTATGACAACACAAGGGACATAGACAGAACCTTTCCAGGGTATCTGCTTTTAATAGCCTTCCAGCTAAGAAAAGAAGTATGAGAGAACAGAGCCCCACACACCCCTGAAGAACTGACAGGATGACATTGTGTAAATAGGTAGGAAACTCAGGAATGCAATGGTATCACATGTGTATATTCCATGTTTCCTGTCACCTATCACGTTTGCGTTTACATATGAGGCATTTGGAAAGATGCACTTGTCCATAAAGACTTGCACCGCTTACATTCTTTTAACATCCAATCCATTCGTACAGTTTGAATTGCTTCTGTAATATATCCAGCTATATATTCCTAAATCGCTTACCATTACTCTACACTGCTGTGCTGCCCACAATCAAAACTTTTATAGTACATTTCATTCATATTTTATTTCAAACAGAGCACTTGATTCTGTAGAAAAAGATCAAGTTCAACATACATTAACTAACATTTGACTGTAAATGGTTGTCAGTGGGACTTATTTGGGAACACAAATGAACTCCCTGGCTGTTGTATCTTTGAACAACTTTATTCTTAATAATCATGTAAGTACCACAGACTATAATAACCATTGATAATAGGTGTATCATGCACATCTGGTTAAGTGCACAATTTGATGTTAGTCTAAAGCTATAAATAGTGGTGACAATGATTGTCCCATATGTTCACCTGGACGTACATACAATACATGCCCCTTAAACAAACTGAGCTTGAGAAATGAGGATAATACATGCTCCAGAAGACACATCTCCAACATCTGTGCACATCACACACACGTAAGTGAAGCTTGTATTACACAGCGAGGATAGATTGACAGAGACCGGTGTGAAATTCTCAGGAGTAATCCCACGTATAATGAAAAGTCCGATGCGAGCAGTGAGTGAAGGGGAAGCAACCTGCCTTCAGGAGACAGCTCTTCATCACATAGGAATATCTGCTTTGAAGAACCATTGGATTCACCGAGCCAGGCCATAAACTGCTCTGACCTGCTCGTCCAATAAACACGAAAATGGTGAGAGAAACAAGCTCAAATTCAGAATGTCTGAACTGGCAATAATTTGTCTGCAAACTGACAGTCAGATCAACATAAGCTTGGGTGGCTTTTGGTGGAGATTGTAGCAAAGGCATAATACCTGGACAGCAGCTGACATATACTTTAATTAGTATAATACACTGCATTCAAACAATGGTGTCAACCCTGAGTGACTGTGTTAATTTGAGTGTTGATAGCAAGGTGGTAGCCATGTATTCAACATTGCGGGGGACCAAATATGACCGGGGGGTGGGGTAGAGTGTGAGGGAATTTATTTTTTTAAAAGATCAATTACATTTTTAGATGTTTTAGGTGAATAAGAGTGCTAATGAGCACAGGTCCACAGTAATACAATACGAATATTTATTTCAAACTTATATTTATTTAAACATATTCTTAATTGCCCATTTTTTTCCCTATTGAAAAACATTCAGCTGATAAATATATGATGGTAGCCATAGTAACTACTGTTTCAATATTATGAGTGTAATCATTGGTTCAACAGTAATGTAGGTAGCTTACTGGTAATTATGGCTCTGCTCTATACTATCTATCCTGAAATAAAGTAGCATGTTAAGCACATTAACCTGATAAATCTATGTATTGTAATATGAAGATAAGTCTAGATATTGAGTCCATGGATCAGTGAATGGTTTGTTTACACATCTACAGTATTTAAAAAATATATATAATTTAAAAAACATCATGACATGTCAAAATAACAAGGGAGATGTCTAATTCCTTCAGCTGTATCCTCTTTCAAAATTAGACTCAGTGATATGATGTCATACCGAATTTAGATTGGAATTGTTTGACCATGTAATTCAAGGATAAGACTTACTTTGCAGGAAGCTAGGCAAATTTTGGCTGCCATTATCTAAACTAATCATAGATTCCAGTTTCACTTGGTCTTAGTTACTTTCATGATAAGAGTTGAGACAATCATGTAATTTTGTGTGGCTATCCCTTTAACTTTCAAAAGTTGCTCCTTTCTCACTCACCTTCATGTCACTTGCTCCGTCTTCCCTGTCAAAATCCCTGTACTCTCCCTGTCTCTCATTCTCTTTGCCCTGTACCCACCAGAGCAAACAGAGTAAATCAGAAAACTAATGCCGACTGTTAATATGTGAAAGTTGGCCAAAAGAAGGATAAGACAATTGTCGTAACCTTTGATATATTTGCTCCTTTCTCACTCACCTCCATGACACCTGCTCTTTCTGCCCAGTCACCATCTTCCTGCATGCTGTCTCCCTCTCTTTACCCTGCACCCACACCAGAGCAAACGTGACAATGAGTCAGAAAACTAGTACCTACTGATACACATAAGATGGCCAATATGTCTCTACATATTGTTGTTGCTGGGGCTACAACTGAAGTTCCCTAGTGGGAAATTAAAGGTTATTCTATTCTATTATATTATTCAAAAATATAATTGTAACAGTTTGTGATGTGAATTATAAAACAATGAGGTAGGCTACATTGTCTTATATTACTCATGTGCACAGATGTAGCAATACTGGTGTTATTTGCTACCATTTTTCCTATTATTTCCTATTATGACCCTTTTTGTGCTTTTCCAAAGAAAATCCAAATGTCGCTCGCATTCTGATAAAACAGCTTGTACTTCGAAATTAAACATCTAAAATATTCATATAGCAAATTGGAAACTCATCCAATACGTGAGCTAACTTACTAGGCCTATTGCACACACAGACACACACTCTAATAGTAGGTTCACATGTGCCTATTCATTGTCTCAACAAATATTATCACTGGGGATTGATAGGCTACATCAGGGATCTTCAACAGGGGGTCCGCGACCCCTAGGGGGTCCGCGGAGGTACTGCAGGGGGTCCCCCAATTTTTGTGGGATTTAAAAAAAAAATTATCTAACAATTTTAAAATGTATTTTCGACAAAAAAATATAATATTGAGTAAATTCAAAGCATTAATAGGCAATAATAAGCTACTTTTGTTGACAAAAACTATATAAAAAAAAAATGATTCCCATGATGCAACCACTTGTTTTTTTTGTTTTTTTATATCTGGGGGTCCCCGCTCTGTTTCTATCGGCCAAGGGGGTCCTTAGGCTGAAAAAGGTTGAAGACCCCTGGGCTACATGGAATTGCTAAATCACAAGAGTATATCAAATTAGCCTCGCTACTTTTTTGCGTTTGATTTAGCTAACGATAGCTACCTACTTACAAACTGCCTTTGCTAACATATTGGAAGTTCCAGCATTAATTGAAACTGAATTGTAGCCACTGTCTCGCTCACTAATGCTGTGTTCACACAGCGAGCAACTGGTCACTGAGTCGGTCAATTCTACGAGGCTGGGGGCGGGGCAAGAGCTTCCCGTTGTGTCATCCAAGTCAGTTCCTGCAGCTACAATTATTTGGAACTTGTTCTCCCCGTGTCTGCGTGGGCTTCCGCCCACAGTCCAAAAACATGCCAGCTAGGTTAATTCGAGACTCTAAATTGCCCATAGGTATGAATGTGTAAGTGAATGGTGTGAGTGCTATAATTATTTTAAAAAATAAATAAATAAAAAATAAATAAATAATTTAAAACAAAAAAAAAACAAAAAAAAATAAATAAAATATTATTTGGAACTCTGATTGGCTGTTACGGCCGATGGTCGCTCAAAAGTTACGCTGCGTTCACACATCCAGCAACTTCGGTCGCCCAGTCGCCGGAAGTCCATTCATTCTCTATGAAGCTGAGCAACGGTCAGCGACCTGAGCGACTAGAAAACTGAGCGACCAAAATCGGCCGATAAATGTTGCCCGAAACTTAACTTTTGACCGACCATTGGCCGTAACAGCCAATCAGAGTTCCACACTTCATATTTCCCCAACCGACACGAAACCATTTCGTGAATAATTGTTCCGCCCGATTTCACTTAAATTGCAGCAATGGAGTAGCAGCTAATAATAATGGTCCAAGCCTACCACGTCCTGTTCAATGTATAACATAACCTTAAAGGATATGTGTAGCTGTTCTACCAATATCACATTGAGCCAAAAATTACATGTTGAGTTTTATACATACATCTATATGTGTATCTAGCGTAGATAGTAGATAAAGATTGGTAGCTCGCGACGAAGATAGATATAGGCTAGCCTATCGCTAGCTAGCGAGAACACGTCATTATCAGTGTCATGACATAACTATAAAGAATAGGATGCATCGCAAATATGTCTTTGTTATACGTAGGCTATTGCCGTTGTTTCTCTTTATCAAATAATTGTAGCTGCACGAATTGACATGGATGACACAATCTTAATTTCGTGAATAATTGTTCCGCCCGATTTCACTCAAATTGCAGCAATGGAGTAGCAGCTAATAATAATGGTCCAAGCCTACTACGTCCTGTTTAATGTATTGTGGCGATCCGGGGCGATTACGAGTGATGTAAATTATTGTGTATATCGAATTGTTGTGTGTGTGTACTTGTGCTGTGCAGACCAAGTGCACGAGTGATGGTTGATGTAGTCACATGATCAGAGCGTGTTCAAAAGCACTGACGTGTACAGTAACAATGGCGGTTAGCATTTGAATATAACCTCCCGCCAGAACGGCGACTGTTGTGATAAACAACAGTCGTATACAGTTCCGCTAAATGTGACAGCATGCGCTCAACCAGGTCCGCTCTAGAGAATGTTCGAGCGGAGCCAACGGTTGTTTTGAGTATGACTGAGGGGATTAAGTGTGATTGGTTAAGGTGAGCTGCAGGGCACCTATTAGGGGTCGCCCTTGTTAGCATGCTCATTTGCATATCGAGGCTATAAAGCTGGCTACAGTCCAGCGCGCGTTGTCTGTTCTGCCTGTAAGCTGTGAAGGAAGCAATAAGAGATTGTGCTCTTGATAATAAATTATTATACCCTCAAGCAAACCTGACTCCAACTCCAACTCCATGGCTCGCCACAGTATTCCAAAAGGAATACCGGGATAAGCGCCTAAAAATTGACGCTTGGAGGGCAATTGCGAGTGCCCTTGGTACCAATGGTTAGGTCTTTGTTATTTTTTTGTGTGAATTAAACGTTCACACAACGCTAGATAAATGCTATGTTTAGCTAACGTTAGCATATCATGTAGGCTAGGCTATTGGAAGCCAAAACGGCGAAAAGGTATGATTTACTCTTCACAGGCAGGCTAATGTAACGTCATGACACTTCTAGAGCCTACTGTATTGTCAGGAATGCTGTTTAGTTGTGTGTGTTATGTGTAGGCAGTTAAAGCACTAGGGTTCCAATATCATATTGGATCTACCAGCCTGGATGCATCGCAAATATATCTTTGTTATACGTAGGCTACTGCCGTTGTTTATCTGTATCAAATAATTGTAGCTGCACGAACTGACTTGGATGACACAACGGGAAGCTCTTGCCCCGCCCCCAGCCTCGTAGAATTGACCGACTCGGCGACCAGTTGCTCGCTGTGTGAACGCAGCGTTAAGTTGCGGGCAACATTTACCGGCCGATTTTGGTCGCTCAGCTCCATAGAGAATGAATGGACTTCCGGCGACTGGGCGACCGAAGTTGCTGGATGTGTGAACGCAGGGCTACACACTGCCGTCTATGTTCTCAAGATCCATTTGCCCCACAGACTTATTTAACTAGACAGGAAAGCACACCCTCAGCCAACCTAAGCGGTGAAGCACCCGGAAGTAAGCCTGACTAAGTACGCATGGCCATGTTGAGTGAAAAACATTGGAGCTCCCATTGAAATTAATAAGGAATATCAGACCTTGACGGCGAAATTAACTCGATGAATGATCGTTGCGTTTCACATGAAAAGCAGATTGTGAAAATATGTTTTTTAGGCAAATGTAGGCCTAATTTTAATAAATATTGTCCCAAAACTTTTGGACCAAAAAAATTATTGTTTCACAAAATGTCACCAACCGATTAGGTTTTCTTTGGTTGCCAAATCAGCTTGGTTTTCTCCATTGAATGCAATGGGCAGAAACGCCTTTGGAAAAACAGCAAGCACACTTCTGGGTGCTTCACTGCCTGGCCCTAAAGCCTGGAACCTCGCACGCTCTCCAGTTCCTATATAGGACACGCTCTATGATTTGTCCTCCCTACTGGAACATTTACCTACAGGCTACCTAATGATATAACTATTTAAACCATTATATTTACCGTCAGTTAAATAATGTCAATAATATCAAAATAACCTTAAAGGGATATTTCACCTTAGTGTGACATGTCATTTTGTGGAGCCTACCCCATTATATTTGCATAGCGTGAATATTAGCGACATCAGTCCCTGCTGACCGTTAACGGCATCCCCGATAGTTCCGGTTGTCAGGGTCCCCATTTGCTCCCATTCATTTTTGCTCACCAAAATGTATTGTTTTAAAGCACATACTAACTACGGCAGATAATACATCGATAAACGAGAACACGACGGTGAAAAGGTACGGTGAAATCCCCCCTCCAAACGCAATGAGCCAGCCAGTTAGAGCCACACAGCACTTTATTTAGCAGGGTTTTATATATATATATATATATATATATACAGGTGCAGCTCAAAAAATTAGAATATCGTGAAAAAGTTCAATATTTTTTGTCACTCATTTCAGAAAATGAAACTCATATATTATATAGATTCATTACACATAGAGTGAAATATTTCAAGCCTTTATTTCTTGTAATTTTGATGATTATGGCTTACAGCTAATGAAAACCCAAATTCAGTGTCTCAGAAAATTAGAATATACAGGTTTCATTAGCTGTATGCCATAATCATCAAAATTACAAGAAATAAAGGCTTGAAATATTTCACTCTATGTGTAAATATAATATATAATATATTTTTTTTTTTTCTGAAATGTGACAAAAAAAAATATTGAACTTTTTCACGATATTCTAATTTTCTGAGCTGCACCTGTATATATATACATTCATTCATTCATTCATATATATCAGAGGAGGTTTCTCTAAGACAACAGGTGAAGCAGTGCTTCACCAAAAAAAGGGGTGGAAAAAGAACATGCATATCACACAATCACACACACAACACAGGCTTTCTTTAATATTGAATCATCACCGACTTTGGACTGTCAGTATTTAAACACAGTCAGTATTTCACTCAAATTGATTTATGAAATTCATGGGATTATCAATGGGTACGAATGACAGCGTATGCAAATTGGTGTATTGAAGTTGGCTACCGAGTCGAATAGGCTACAATTCCTTTCAATTCAGTCACGTTAAATTCAGCAGTAACATTTAAATACTTTTGGTATAAGAATTGCACCCAAAATGTCAGAATTAGCAATAATAATTTCCACCGCAGCCTCCATAAATCTCAACTCGGAAAGATGAAGAAAAAAGCGGGGGAAAAACAAGGAATTCTTGCTGGGAAAAAAAATATCACCCCAAATTACTGAGATGCCGATTCACACAGGACTCATATTATCAGATGACCTGTTTTGTGCGAAATATGGTAGGTAATTTGCGGTGGGGAATGTTGATTTACAAATTACGGAAATGCAGATTAGCTCGGGATTAAGAACACAGACGACCTCCACAAATCAGGAGGTCCCCAGGTAATTCTACTCCAGTGCATAGGACGATTCAAAATGATCTGAACAAAGCTATTTCAGCTACGGTGCAGGTGGATTTGAGTATTTATCTATTGAATATGCATAGGTGATTAAATAATTTGGCTGCTAATAAATGAGCGTGTACATAACCACGTGTCATTGTATTCTATCTGGTGTTATTCATTTGAGAGAAAGCAGCTCAATTTAAATGGTACCACCATAGTGATGAGTTGTCAAGCAATATAAACCTGTTTTAAATGGCCACCAGCTCTTTTCTGCCTATAGTGGGTTTGCTTCACCAAAAATTCTGGTCAGCAGCCGCCACTGATATATATGCCTATATATTTTTTGTATTGCATCGGCCCAAATTGTCCATCGGCCCACCGGGAAAACTCCCGGTACTCCAGATGGCCAGTCCGACCCTGCCAACCCACCTGCAGCATTACATTACATGACATTACATTACATTACAGTCATTTAGCAGACGCTTTTATCCAAAGCGACGTACAGTAAGTGGCCACGACGGAAAGCAGGCAGGGTTGGTATTGAGCGTAGGGGAATGGGAAGTTCGTTCCACCACTGGGGAGCTAGGGTGGAAAAGCTCCGCGGTCGGGAGGAGCGAGCGCCATTGACACGGAGGGGCGGAAGTGCGAGGCGCCCTGCAGCAGCCACGCCAACGCAGCATGTCAAGCCATCATGTGCTCTCCTGTCTGAGTTTCCATACCTGCTTGCAGCCAATGACAGCAAGTGCACACGGACCCAAGTAACCAAGCACAACGTCGACACTGGCGCGGCTACGCCCGTCAGACAGTGACCCCCAGCGGCTTCCCGTGGCACTGAGAGCAGAGGTGGAGGCAAAGATCAAGGAAATGGCAGCAGCAGGGCCTATCTGCCCCTCTGAGAGCCCCTGGGCCTCCCCAACTGTGATGGTGCGGAAGAAGCATGGCTTCCATCTGTTCCATGTGGATTACTGGCTATTGAACGCAATGACCAAGAGAGACTCACATCCTTCTCCCGCATTGACGATGCCTTGGACAGCATAGGGGGCTCCACCTGGTTCAGCTTGATGCATCTCCACAGTGGCTACTGGCAGGTCCCCCTCACAGCAGCAGCACACCCTAAAATGGCTTTCACAGTGGGGCGGGGCCTATGTGAATTGCCACTGTGATGCCTGCACAGACAAGAAGGGGCCAGGAGGGCAGTCGAGGGCTCCGCTCCAGCAGAGTTGGCAAATAAAAAAGCATGAGTCTTGTTCATGTTCCACCTGGTCCTTAGACAAAGTTGTTACAGTATTATGGTTACGGCTTTGGTCGATTGTGCACTTGTGGATGAATTTAAAATGCTGCACTCTAAAAACAGATGTGTTAAGAACAACACATAACCATTAAAAAAAAACTCTGTTTCTAGTTAAGGACAAAAGTGTTAAAGTCTCAATTTTTAACACCTAAATTGTATTATTTGACACCAAAGTAGTAACACACAAAATGTGTTGAAAGTAACACAAAAGTAGCAACACACAAAAGTGTGTTGGATATTAAGACATACTTTTTGAGAGTGTGTATGATACAGTATGATTCTGAATGCATAATTCGCAACCGTTCGGTAGAGGAGATGTGGAGTGCCCTCTCTCATCCCATCCATTACAGAGTAATCACCAGTGGATTAGAGAAGCTGTGGGTTTAAAGGAGACATCAGTGACCTACAAGTGTATCTAAAATTCATAGGATTCACTATATAGGTGCCGCAAACAGGATGGAGTACACTCTGCTTTTCCATGTTGAAGCTGTGTGGAAACAGCACCTACAGCAATATTTTCCATGTCATTTCAATGTGTTAATAATAAAAATACAGATGTATTTTCACGGATCTCTTTTGTATAACTTTGATGCAAGAATGCCATAGTAGGGTGGCACTAAGTCTCTTCTGTGTGCATGTGTGTGTGTGTGTGTGTGTGTGTGTGTGTAGGTGAGAATTGTGGCCTAAAGACCAAAGGATGTGAGAACACAGGAATTGCTGCAAAACCAGCTGGTTCCAAGTCCACGCAGCTGTTAGAGCCTGTGGCAGGGGATCTGGTTACACGTCTACCTCTACACGGAAGGCAAAAAAAAACAGTATAAGAACTGCTCTCACAACAGACAACATCCACCATACAAACCTCTCTCAGGTACAACCTCTGCGGGTATAAGCCTGCCATTTCAGCACCCTCAGACAGGGACCATAGGGACACATTAGACACAGCCAGAACTAGACCTATATGGATCTAGATGCAATGAATCTTCCACAAATGACAAATTTGGTAATCATGAACTTTTCATTTAACATAATGAATGAGCTTAACACAGTTTTGAAATCACATGGTTAGGACCAGCAGAAAAAGCACAAAATACAATTTTCACGTAAGGTTACTCCAACCTTTGAAATAAGATTTATGCCACTGCCTACAATTAATTAATATTGGGCAAAAATATTTTACTACCATCACACAGTGTAGCCTATTGTCAATCACTTGTCTCTAGAATAGGCAGGCACTTTGAGAATGCGCTTCAAATTTCAATTTACCAGATCCAGTTCAAGACATGAAAGGAGGTATACCAACATTTTCAAAGCCAAGGAACAAAATGATAAAAGTGTCTTTTTAAAAAGGAGGTTTAAGATCATCTTCCATTGCCCTCGCAGGTATACATTGCTGATGTTTTGTCTGTAAATATTTCACTCAGACACATCACTTGAAAGCCCAGGGGGGGAAATGTTGCATTTAAAAACAAAAAAAGTTATAGTACTCAGATGGTGTTTTAAAAAGGCTTAGACTTTGTTTACACATTACTTCCTTAATTCGTCATGGAGTTATTCTCCACCCTCCACCTTTATCTGAATTTTAGAGTAAAACCTGGTCTATGCAACTGCAATCATACATAGGTTTTCTTGCTGTAATGTAATCCAAATGGCATCTTTCACAAAATTGCAATTGTAATATGATTTTTTTTGCCTATACCTACTGCATTATAGAAATAATTTACCGCCGTTTAAATGTAAAAATCACAGTGTGAATGTAAAATCACTATGGCCCTCTTGCTAGTAGGGTCATAGTGATTTGATTATGTCATCATTCACTACCTCGTGGATGATGATGAACTCAGAAGCAGAATCTGATTTTTTAAAGACATCATGAATGTTACATGTAATGACATTTATATGTTGCATCGAGGCACCTTGAGTCGCTCTATTAGAGAATGTGAACCTTGGGGAAACGTTTGGCACGCTTCACTAATAGTTTCTAAACGAGTAAATTAGGGCCACTTACTATGTCTGCTTGCTACATATACTTACACTTTGTCCCAGGAAACATTCTGGTTCCTATCAAATATAAATGTTAAATTATACATTTATGGTTAAGTATCAATTAAAAAGAGAAAATCTTAAAAACCCTTAAGTGCATTGTAATTACTATTTGTCCAAAAAGTGTGCGATTGGTATGAAAACAGTGATTAAACTAGGCATGATTACGGGAGCTAACTCACAGAGCAAGCACCATTAAAACAATCTCAGTATTGGTTTTCACTGAACAGCTGTGACAACTTGTTAACATTTACCTTCAAGGTATACATCATTTTGTGTGTGCGTGTGTTTCTTTAGGATCTCTTGGTGTCTGTGTATCTGCTAGCTAGAGGGTGAGGAAGCCTGCTGACCCCCACTGCTCCTTCACCTGGAGACAGGCCAAAGGTTTGATCCCCACCCAGGTTCAGAATTATAATTTTGCTGTGGAAATGGCTTCGCAGTCTTTGGGGACCTGCTAATGACAGTGCTGTCTATAGCCGCATCATCAGACCAGGCATTGGCAGCAGTCATTTGGCTGCTTGCAACATGTCACTTGTGTCCGCCGCCTGATGATGTGATCTTTGTCCCTTGGATCTATAGACTGGCATTTGGCTCCACGGCATCTTTAGCCCTGATGTGCATGTTAACATTGCAATAGCCGATATTCAGATGAGAGAGTTAACGCCACTCCAGCCAATATTCAGATGGGAAGCCTTGATTATAGGTGCAAAGTTATGTTAAAGAATCAACCTTCATTTTGTCTTCTGTTCTTTATTCATTTCACAAGTGTCTGTGCGATCGTATGTATTTCACCCATGCGTATACAAATACAAAACTGCACAGACAGAGAGCATGCAAAAAGTGTTATATAAATTCTAAGGTTTAAACTTTGTCATTAATGACTCAAACCGGAAAACAAAATAACTCACTTATTTTATTTTTTGTCCCCTTCCAGAATATTGTTTAGCATAAATCTTCAAAGTGGAAAATGGAGGTCAACAGTGACTGTCCGAATGATTGTAAATATATACCAGCTCTTGACAAAAAATAAAAATAAATCTATGGGTTACAACATATCAAGTGTTGACTATGTTTTAGCAATTCATAATAGACTTGCATTACATTAGCAATTACTGCCATTCAATTCAATACCTGAGTCATTGAGTGTCTTTGTATGATTTAAGTCTTCTTTGAGAATAAAATAAGAGAGGGGATCTCTTTATGACTCACCCTGTATTCCAGCCTTTTACTCTTACTCAGTGTGAACACTCATGTAGGCAAGCGTGCTTATGTCCTACACAATCAATACCATTATTCCAGAAGGCAGCCATTATAGCCCTCTTCTCAGATCAAGGGAAAGACATTTTGTTGATATATTTCTTCAGAAAGATTGAATAAACCCTTTTGGCTAAACTGGTTCTGGAATATATTTTAACTGGCTCTGGGGTAAAAGTATGCAAGGAATAAATTAAAACAATGTTAATTTCACAGCTTCAGAGCGGTGTCCCTTGACAAACAGCATCAAAAAACAAGGCAATAAGCAGATGTCTGCATGCAAATGGTTTAGTGGATCGATCCCAGTGCCACTTGGGCCTCTGCACTCCTCACTCAGATAAACATCTACTTAACAGGATTAGTGTCATCTTTTTTTCAGTAGAGCAATTAAGGGGTTTAGAGACCCTGCTGCCGATTGGGGACACAGCTTTGCCGTTTCTGGGGACACAGCTTCACTTATTTTGTTTCCAACAGGACTGGACAAGTGTGTCTGACTCGAGGAACAGTGAAATGTGATGGAAGAGAAGGAGACCCTTTAGTCACTGCTACAGAAAAGGAAAAAAACAATCACATTCCCCTGTAGCTGCATGTTAGCATCAAAGATCATAGCAGGCTTCTTTCAAGGCTTGTAATTGGAAATGATCACAGATGAATGTCTGTGAAGGTATGCATTGGGTTCACTCTATCAAAGCTCTAGGAGTTGCATACAACTGAAGTATGCAGGCACTGGTGAAAGGGTGTGTAGGACCGGGCCGGGTGTTCTACTTGAGTGCCAGGGAATCTCTGAGTGAAGTTTTACTTCACTGCTCTCTAGATGACCCCGCTCTTACACACACACACACACACACACACACACACACACACACACACACACACATCCCCCGCTGCCTCTGCTGGAGGGTGCTGGGCCTCTACTCACGCCTGGACCTGATGAAATGCAGAAACGCAGAGCTCTTTGAGGAGTCGAGGTGTGACACTGCGCTCTCTCTGCGAGGATTGGGTCAGAGGTCAAGCTGTCTCTCAGCTCCCCCCTGTGCTGATTGCAGTCACAGGCCGGTCAACAGAGGTTCAAGTGTCAGTGATTGACCACAGAGTGACAAGCAAAAGTCTTTGGTCCAGATTAAAAGTTATTGGCCTCCAGGACTCTAGGGTTGCGTATACCGACAGAGCTCCCTCTGTTTCCTCACCCCTAACTGGACTGTCATCCACTTCATGTCATATGAGAGCAAGTTATTTATTTTCTTAGCAGCCACCCTTTGAGGGCAACAAACAGTGCTGTCTGTTTTACATATTATATTCAGTAACTTGTTTACAAAGGTGAGCTCTTCCATAGGACCACCTTGGGTAAATAAACTTGCCAAAGGGTATAGCTACAGTGGTTCCCCCGGGATTCTAACCCATCTCCCTCAGGCCCAGAGTCAGGCGCTCTGTCCACATCTAAAATCAACTGCCTTCACTGGCACTCTGACCTGCACCTCCTTTAACTCCTTTTACAGACTGCTTTGCATAACTCCCGTGTGTCTTCACCTCATGCCTTTATCCCCATGCTCACTGCACAGGCCCCTCTCTAAGTCCAGGTGAATGGCCTGTCCTGTAGCCCCCTCCCAGAATAACGTTTTACTTGAATATGAACAGCACGCCATCAATAGTTTATTTGTTGATATCAACTCTTACAATTAGTTATAGTTTTCAGCTAAATATGCTCAGTTAAGCCTTTCTATTATGTTCAGCATCAATTTGACATCTCTTAAGAACCACTTAACCTTATTTTGTCCATTTCGTATGACTTTTCATAATTTGCTGGGATTAAATAGTAAGCATGCAATAATCATAATGCTGCACCAATTTAGTATACAGCGGTGTCAAAATGTTTCTCTTACAATCATTTTGTGTCGGTTTAAACTTCAATTTGACCCCAAACATAAAAGGTGTCATAAAACAAATACATTTTATTTGAAAGTTTTTAGATTT
The DNA here is from genome assembly GCA_022702515.1 of Ilyophis sp. 1 JC-2022. NCBI lineage: Eukaryota > Metazoa > Chordata > Actinopteri > Anguilliformes > Synaphobranchidae > Ilyophis > Ilyophis sp. 1 JC-2022. The sequence goes on along the minus strand of CM040406.1, from coordinate 92,307,794 downwards.
TAATAAAGTAAAATGGAAAAAGAAATATATAAAATATATAAAAGACGTTCCCAAAGAGTTCATGATTGCAATTACTATATGATGGTTGCAGAGTATTTCAAATCAGGAGCAGAAGGCTTAACGATGACACATTTTAACTTCCATTGAATTCAGCATAAACATTAAGCAAATATGTATATGCTGAAATTCAGTTTATTGTAGCCAATATATAATAATTTTTGATCATTTGGATTCAAATGCTTCTAAAAAAAACATACTTTCTGGAGCGTATTTCTTTCTGTGATTGGTATAAATTTTTTATATTGGTGTTGCAATACCACTAATTTAATATAATTATTTTGAATAATAGTTACTTTCTGAAATGATTATCTTTAAAAAAAAGAATAGTTACTTTTCACAAAGATTATACTATTCACAAGTCTAAGGTGTAGAGTGTACGCTGATGTGCGTAATATAATACATTATATTCAGAAATTTTTTGGTACACTGATGCTTTTTCAGTTCGAGCTGTGTGTGGTGAGTGCATATGCAAGTATTTGTATGTGTAGCACTGTGTGGCTTTGCATGTTTGCATGTGTGCATTTGGATATGTACAGATATTGTGTGTGTGTGTGTGTGTGTGTATGTCAGATATTGTGTGTGTGTGTGTTGGGGGAGGCAAGAAGGTAGTAGGGGAATAAAACAATGCATGAATCCTGTCAAACCTTGGGGCTGTTGGCTAAAGGCGGTGCCTCTGAAGCTCTTCAGAACTGGAGGGAAATCCAGATGTGGGAAAGCATTCACATACGGGCTCTGCACCCGAGTACTGGCGGGAGATAAAAGGGCTCCTCCAGACGCCAGGAGCACCTCTCACATCCCAGGGAGAGATGAAGACTTCCAGCCCTCGCCCCCTCATGGAGACAGAAACTCCTGACATGTTGCTTTTAGAGTGGGTCTGTAGAGTGACAGTTGGAAGGGCTTCTTTTATTTGTCCAATCAAGTTCACCTTGGTTGTATTTTCAGACTGCTTTGAACTTCTCAGGCTCCACCTTGTCAACATCCTCTAGAGGTTCTACTTACTGTAGGTGTTGTCAATAAGGTAAGCCAAATTTATTTATTGTGAAAATGTGTGTTTCTTCAGTGCACCATGAAAATACTCCTTTGGAGTTGGCACTGCTTCATCTAAATTTTGATTAATCTCACAATCAGTGCTTTTGTCTGACTGGAAGGTCAGTTCATTGAGGTCAGCCAGTCAGTCTGACATGAACATGACTGCCAACATATGTGACTGGACACCACCAGCCAGTGGGAGAGAAAACTGGTCCATACACACTGGCAGTGTCTGATAGTCCAATAGGCAGACCTGATCAAGTGTATTGATTATTGTTTGCTAAAGGAGCCATGGAGCTGCAGCAGTAATTAGGGCTTTTGAGTGTGGATTATCCAGAGAGAAAAGGTCACAACCCTACATACCCTCAATGTGAGCCGTGTCACGATGGATGAGCCAATGCCCACGTTCCAGAAAACAAAACAAAAAAAACAATCATTGCTGTGGGATGTTTTGTGCTTTTTATTTATTATTTGTTTAAAATGTGACGACTGAACTCATTTAGTAAATGAAAAATAAGGATGGCAAAAATTAAATGAATGAGTGTGTGTGTGTGTGCTTGAGAGAGTTACTGTTATGGTATAGTGTCAGTTGCACTGGCACTTGAATACATAGCATTTAATATTGATATTATATATTATATTTTTGACACATAAAAATGAAACAACAGGTAATGGCATAGTTCCTTCCTTGGCCTCGGTGGCTGCTTTCAATAGCATCTCAGAATGCTGCCAAACATAGAGAAAAATACAAGGCAAAGCCCAATACATTTCATTTAAGAATTGTAGACCACCCCACAATCTTGGTTAATTTGAATGCTGGAAGTTTTTGCATACCAGAAAGTTGATTCTTTTTGTTATTTCACTATAGTAATATTTTCACTGCTGGTCTGTTAGAGCTTTTTTTCTCATATATTAACTTAAAACCTTTCAGATTACATCAAGCCCATAATAAAATAAAGGTAAATTCTTAAAGGAAAGTGCAGAAATACTCGGTTTTAGAACCCATATATAATGAAATATGTCGCGCATATAAACGTCAGCAGGAAACAGGGAAGTGTAGCTAAGTCAGCTTGGGGTACCAGGAAAGGTGATTTAGACTGATATTCCGAACAATCCACCAGAATGTGACTAACAGCACCCCTAGTGGTGACTTACACGTTGTCCTCAAGTTAAATAATGTTAATATTTTGAGAGAACAAAACCTGAAGCTCTCTAGTGCGAGTTAACTTGTGGTGTTGTGTCAATGTCAATGTAAAAAAGAAAAGAAAAAAGAAAGAGGGCTAAAATCAGATTTCTGTAAAAAAAAAATCTAGACATTGTATCAGGGCATGCCAGAAGCATAATGCAACAACATGAGACATGCCAATGCAAGAACACTTTCTCTATTGTGGCCATCATAGAATCATAAGTACGAATGCTTATTTACAGGAGAGATGTCATAGAAATTATGTTAACTGTGTTCTGCGGGTCCGATTACAACATATGAATGTTGGTTTAACAGAACACAGTAAACAGTATTTTCACGTGATGTTTATTCTCATTGTAGAAATGACTTCTATCATGTATTTGAATCGGTTAATTCCTTTGAAATTATATATTTTTTATTTTAATTGAAGTGAAGTCAGATAACTACAATGCTCAACAAGGTTGAGTAGGCTACTGTTCATTCTGATATATCTCTCTCGAAATAATAGGCTATTGTGAGACAGGAAAACAAGTAGCCACTTAGACTACATTTGAAAGGCATTCCGTTACTTCTCAGTTACTGTTACAGTGACACAGTTTTCAGCTCGAGTAGCCTGGGCTTGAACTTGGAAAGTATACTACCAGTGGCTACAATTCACGATGGAACCACTGAGATGCGAAGTTTGGGACGAGCCCAGTCCGAAGAGAAGTGAGAGATTTTAGAAATAGGAAGTTTCTTTCAGAGCTGAGCAAATGTTGTTTCTGAAGTCGAGGCCGAATGGAGTCCATTTGACCACGACGCTAATCAAATGTTTCTGTTGGCTTCCGCACCTCACGATAGGCTATAACCTAACTTCCGTGTTACGCTGGCTCAGCCTGGCTGAATACTGGAGCAACACGTACAAGTGCACACCGCCATGCAGCCGATTCCTGAACATTTAACTGCTCTCATTTCAGGTAATAAGAAAACAATGCATGTTTAATATTATGTTTCAGTCAGAACAACGCACTTAGGCTACTACACGGGGGTCTAGTAAGCATGTTGGCGGCATTCTTGCCTAGCCTATAGCTTAACGTAGTTAAAAGAGGAAGCATTAAATCAGTAAAGCGCATAGATTTGTGAGAAACTGTTTTTCCAACTACTAGCCTAACCGAGAAAAGGAGTAGGCTACTAGAGTGAAAACTATATGTAATAGGGATTTTAGATAGTCAATATCATATTATGTGCTTAAGTCAGACACGATATCAAAAGCGAATAACAGTAAGTAAAGTAACAGTTATGCTAATGTTCATTAATTTCTGTATAGCCTACGCTTTGTTGAAATATCATGCAAGCATGACTTTTTATTGACAATTGCTTTTTTATAATTTTTTATTTTTATTTTTTTAACTATAAGTAATTTCAGAATCAATTAAGTTAGATTGCTCGACGAAAGTTAGGCTAGTTGGTTATGAATAACCTGCTGTCAATTTTAAGAATGTGTACATTTTCTAGTTAGTAGGCTACAACTACAATTGATTTGTTTTACGTCCTTCTTCTCTAAAGTAGTATTTGTAACCTGTTGCCATGTGACAAAAGTAGACGGTGTGTTTAGTATGCCCGCAGCCTGAATTTCTCTTCCATTGGCACATCATAAATGCGCTCTTTGCAGAATAAATTGAATTACGGTATATGCTGTAATTTATTGAGACTTTTCAAACTGCCCTTTCAGATTTGGAGTTTTTTTTGTCCGATGGTCTGAAAGGAGAGAATTTGAGCAAGAAGGCCAAAGAAAAGAGAGATTCATTTCTCAAACGGATTAAAGAGGCCAAATTAAGGTATGCTAGCACCCTAACTTGATTTGCAAGCTCATTTTATGGAGGCATTCATAATTGATGTTCAATGCCTATAAAAACATGGACCCAGGTAAAAGATGGGAAGATAATTTGAGTGTCATTGCAGATGTTGAGGATTCCAATGGTTATATTCAAGCTCATACGTTTTAGACATTACAGTATTTGCAAGTTTGGCAGCCAGATCTAGCTAGCAAGATCTCATTAACCAATGAAAACTAGCTAGCCAGATCTGATTAATCAGTGAAAGCTAGATAGCCAGATCTGATTAACCAATAAAATAGATGCTCTTCCAATCACCTATTTGCAAGATTTAATGGCTGTGCCTGTGAAGGTTTCCAAGAGCATTGAAATATGCTTGTATTCACTTTGTGCATGCCTAACCTACTGTGATCATACTGGTGACATTTTACAGTCTAGTCTCTGATCAGCAGTGCACTGAAGTGCAGATCCACCTGACAATCCCCCAAGAGCATACTTCATATGCAGATTTGTCCAGATCAGTCATATTTGTGATATGAATTTTGGCTTTCATATAAATCTGTAAAGGGCCATACATCACAGCAAGAACAAAAGCCCTTTGCCACCTATAGCTTGGAAGCCTAGCTATGTAATTCCTACATTTTACTGGTTGTAAGGGGTCTATGTATAAGCATGCTTTTTCATGTACAATTTGTTTACATTTACTATGAAACCCATTTTGAATAATGAGTGTTTTAGAAATGTGTTTGTGTTATTTTAAGGTTAACTTGTATGTTTGTCTTTTGCAGTTACCCTCATGACTTTAAGGAAAAACGTAAGTGCTGTGCACAAGTGTATGTGTGATAGAGACGGTTCACTTTTCCACTATGCATATTCTTTGTGGCGACAGACCATACTCCTGAGTAGACCAAAACTATCCCTCAGCCCTATTTGGGCCGCTAAGTAATTTTAGTTATTGAAAAGATGTGCTTCCGTCACTAGGAAGCAGAATTGATGCTAAGTGGTCATGTGGGCTTAAGAGTTAAACATTGGAGAAAGTCTTGCTGTGCAAAACAAACAGGAAACCGGTGCTGAGCCATGAGGAAGTATTAGAATCATATTTGCAGTGCAAATAACAACAGCCAGATCTGGTCTGTGCTGACATATTTGACCAACCACTGGCCTGGGATGTTCATGAACACATGGTTTGTTTATTCCAACCCTTTTGCATATTTTTATTTCTGGTCTAATTCCTTTGTCATACATCCAGTATACTGTTTGTTTGGTCTGGCCTGTATTTAAATCCAGGAAGATCATTTAAAAACGGCAAACCTGTCTGATGCTGACTGTTCTGTCAGTGTGGTTAAGGACTATATCGGTAGTGGTTTGAGGGGCAAAACTGAAGAGAAAGAGAGTGGCTATTCCAGATCGATTCATCACAGGAAAATGACTTGGTGGATTAGGTTTATACACGTGGCGCTGAACTGCCATCAATTTAGCATCAAACATCTTTACAAGGCTGATAGCCAATTCAACTGTTGAGAAAATGTACTTTTTGTCTTTAAAACCATTATTGAGAAGGAATTCAAATACATGATAGAAGTCATTTCTACAATCATCACCCTGTTTGTTTGTTAAACCAATATTCATATGTTATATGCCATTTCAGATTAACCGTGTTGCTTAAGAATTCTCCTCCTGTTATTCCTGTTATGTTGGTTGGTGTGAAATATGTTATGTGGTTTGATAATTTTGTCTCTGGCTCGTGTTCTTGCATCTGAACAAATGAACATTGTCTATGTCCCCTAGGAGACACAGAGGACTCAGACGAGGTGGATGAAGGGGACAGCAACAACGATGGTGAGTCGCTGCACTCTGAGCGCACGGACAAAGATGAGGATGCCACTTATGACGGTGAGTAATCTTCTCTGCATGGGTTACTTACTGCTTAAAATGGCTGCATAGCCAGTTGGAGTGCAGCGTCTGGTGGTGTGGTTACGATGGCGGGCTTGTATCCCATTAGCTGCTGGTTCAATTCCCAGGTGGGGCCCCGCTGGGGTACTCTTGAGCAAGGGACCCAACCTGAATTGCTTCCGCAAGCGTCCAGTTGTATCAATGGATAATATATCAAATTACGTGTTAAGTCATCGATGAAAACGGCTTCTGCTATACGAATGAGGAATGATGGAATTGGACTCTACGGCGACGACGCGGAGCATGATAAACTGAACCGGTAACGGCAGCCTACATTTCTGGCATTCTTTATGCTCGTATGTTGCTCCTGGGCCTTTAATGATTTATGCGCTACAAGCCTCGGTGGCTGCCGTGCCGCGTGACTTTGAAAGCGCAGTGGATTGCGCCGCGGCTGCTGCGGACGCCGCATAGCTATCATTCGTCCCCTTGGCAGCGATTCTGCAGAAGTGCCATGTTTGAACTGTGCTGAGCTGTCCCCTTGGTCACATCCATCCTCTGCTTTATGGCTGATGTGATGGTAATCATCAAGGAGGGATCAGTCGGGTCTCCACATGGTGTTTGATATTCCGGAGCAAACACCGAAAACGACTCATTAATTATTCTCTCAATAAACATAAACTGCCTGTATTTGAAGAACATATGCAGCGATGCAAACGGCGTAAACAATGCCTGTGCCGTCTAACGCTCACTGCAGCGATAGAGGGCGTATTACAGTAGAGCAGATGTTTGACTGGACTTGTACTGGATTTTCTAAATTCACTTGTATGCCTTAGGAGTGGTTGGGGTTGAACAGACATTCGTGGAATCCTTTAAGGGTGGTGGGCATGGCTGCGGAGCAGTTGACATGTTCTGAGTTTAGGGGGGGGGGGGGAGATATTGTATATGTGACTCTACACAGAACACAGAGCTCTGTGTTCCCTCCGGGGCTGGTGTTCATTCTGTTCTTTCTGTAAAACATGTGGGCTTTCAGAGATGAGCCAGCTGTTGGGTGCTGAGAATGAGGGGTGAATGAAGGCTAAGAGGCTTGCATGTGAGGACTCTGAGATTTTTAGGTTTCGAGGGGTGTGAGTTATGTTGGTGATGCTCGGTGGCCTTCTGCCATAGCACTGATTTAATGGCCTGCTAAACCTCAAAGGAGTGGCTTGGATGACCTGCTGTGTGTATTTCTGCCACACTTGCCTGCCTCTTATTCTTTATTATACAAATCCATAAAGATCTAATCATGATCAATGCCTTTATTTTTTTTACAGATGGCACATTAAGTGCATGTTTATGTTCGTAACATGACATACTGTGTAGCCTAGGCTTTTATTTGATTTTTCTTTTTCTTTCTTTCATTGAAATAACATACAAATTTCTTTTTAAAAAAATGGAGATATGTTGTCTTCTTTGGCCTTTGTTGATAAGCACTGTGCTCAACCTTTGTGTGTTCAGGAGTGCGGGTGAAATAACCATATTTATATGCTGGCAGATGAGAAACGGACTTGATTGATCTTCACTGGTGAAGTCCAGTATAATTCAGATGTGTGAATGGTGTGTAATGGGATGCATGCAGGCTGCATACAAGTGCTTCAGTGTGAGTGAGAAAGTGCATATGCCTGTGTGTTTGTATTTATGCACACATGTGAGGCCACACACGTGTGTGTGTGTGTGTGTGTGTGTGTGTGTGTGTGTGTGTGTGTGTGCGTGTGTGTGTGCGTGTGTGTGTGCGTGTGTGTGTGTGTGAGTGAACACATTGCTCTAATTCTGATGGTAAAACGAGGATCATCATTGGAGGGTTTGCCTAGAGGTCACATCTCACACACAGGAACACTGAGCTGAGAAAGAGATGGCAGTCTTTTATCTTGGCAACAGCAGCAACCTAGATATTGTGTGGGGAAGAGTCTGGGACAGAAAAAGCCCTTTAGGACAGGGGCTTCATTGGCATGGAGGAAAGATAAGGGACATTATTGTAAGCTGATGAACAGTAAACAACTGGAGTTTGAAGAAGTTATCATCAACTGAGGAGCCTCAGTTTGCATAAGTGCACATTTTTCTATTTTCAGTTAAATTTTAGCAAGCATATTTAAATGTGTGTGTGTGTGTGTGTGTGTGTGTGTGTGTGTGTGTGTGTGTGTGTGTGTGTGTGTGTGTGCACACGCGTATGTGTGGTTAAAATGTTTTGAGGATGAAGACATTTTGTATTAAATTTGCATCAATGTTAGTTTACTAACTAATGAGTACTTTATGCCTGGGATGAAGCTTCTCTCATTTGCATTGGTCTAGCAATGAAACAGACAGGCCGGGGCATATCAGATTATCATATTAATTACTTGAAGAGGCTGTTTTCAACTATAAATCCATTAGTGGAAGAAATGTGTATCTGCTGATGAGTTAATACAAATTAAAGGTATTTGTTTTCATTAACGTAATTGATTGTTCAATGGATGAATTATTTTTTGGGAATAGGTTAATGAGTTGAACTTTATTAAGTGCAAAATTACGTAGTTGGGCAGAGTCCAAGCGGAAAATATGTACCACATATACCTTCATTATTTTTATTACTACAAACCAATTTGGTTTGTTGTGAGGGAACTGATATTTCTAGCAGGTCCTGGTGTAAGTGTGTCTGTGTGTGTTAGCAATGTAGCATGCAAGCCTGGTTTTGTATTGTGTGTGTTAGACCTATCAAGAGAGACCTTAAGTAATGCACGCCGCTCCTGAAGCTCCTGTGGGGAACTTTGATACATTTTCATCGCAGCCACTGGTATAGAAACCATTCTGGAATCAATATCCCCACATTGCCCCACAGGAGCTAACTGAATTATTCATCCCGTAAAGGCATCTTCCCGCATGCGGATGGCAAAATGGTCAATCGAAAGCTTCCCCTCTCTCCTCTCCTGCCTCGCAGTGTGCCTCAGCAGACCCCGTTTCGCATTATCTAACACCCTATCTATTTTCACCTCTTTCTCTCCCCATCTCCCAAATCTGTTTATCTTATAGATAGTCCTACTGTCGGCCTTTGCTGATGGTCTCACTCATCTCTAAGTGCCCCTGAGTGCACGTGGCAACATGTCATACAGCAGCAGTTACGAAACTGAGCTTATAACCAAGAGGCCACAGCATTGCTTTCTCACTCTAAAGCAAGAGCGGTGCTTGAGGAAAACCGCCCCGCTGTATGAACTGTGCAAAAGTCACCTTTCTATGTCCACCTGCGGAGGGAATAAATAAAGTGAAAGAATGGGCTGCATGATCACTCTGGACATAGTCCCTTTTCACACGTCAGGGTCTGTCACGTCTATTAGGCACTGTTCTCTCAGTCTACGAGCTTCTGCTTGTCTATGGCTTTGTGTTTTTGTGTAAGAAAATCGGCATCTCTTCAAAGTTTTGGGCTCATCCATATTTAACACAAAACATATTGCGTGTCTTGCGCTGCACATTCCCTTTCATTTGGCTGTCATTATGCTCATTTGTTTAATGTGTTGGAGGACTGTATCGTGTCCACATAGTAGGTAACCAAGCTAATTCACTGACTTAAAAAGTGCTACATTATTTTAACTGTGTTTCTCCCAGTGAAACCTATTAAATCTCTGAAATCATACTTCCCTTTTGTTTTTTATTTGCATGCAAAATCCTATTAGCCCAAACTATCCATGTTATTCAAATTACAAAGATTAGCAGTGCAGAACACTTCATAAATTATCCGCAAGATCTGACTCGACATAGGAAATTAATTAAATTAATTCATTAAAAAGCAGTTGCATTTTCATGCCAAGTATTAGTAATGATGAAAACAAGCGTGAAATTGTGACCTTGCGATAGATAAAGCACGTGCAAGTGGCGCTATAAAAAGAAGGCTTCCGTCAAAGCTTCCTGACCTGTTGCAATCCTGCATAAAAGCTGCTTGCGGAACTAAAGAATTGTGACATTGTGAGGATTCCAAAGCTTTAAAACATCTTTACAATGGAAGGCGTCAGTGTGTTCTGTGCATTACACAACTACCAAATCACATGACCCAGCCTTTCAACCTTCATTTGCAGTTCCCTGGGGATGTTAGTATATCAGCCTCTACTTCATGATCTTGTTACAGAAGCCATATTCTCTTTTAGATGATGGCATCAGCTATGCATAAGATCAGTGCACTGAATGAGAAATGCTCGTCTTCTCCGGATAGGGACTGGTTAGGTTTTTTGTGCATGTAAAAAATGGTATGTACGAGTCGGGGTTCTGTGCAATAGGCTTTAATAGAACCGTGGAATCTTTTTTTTTTTTTTGCAGCATTGTAGATATGACAACCCAAAAAAAACCTGTGCGAAAGAACATACTGTGTATTTAAATCTGTTGATTGTTATTGGAAACAATCTGTAAAAGTCATGAAATGAAGGTCTAAGGTAATTGTTAATTGCAAATGCCACAGAGCAGGCATATACTAAATTCCATTCAGCCAAAGTACCAGAAGGAGGGGGAGCGGAGGAGAAATTCTGGTTTGAAGACCCGTTGTGATTAGTTTGCATATTCCATTTCATCCGGGTATTTAGAAAAAAAGCAAGGGTAAGAGAGAGAATAGATTACTGACGGCGTGATTAAACGCTGGGCGATTTAGGCCCGCTTCAGTGTGCGCAGTGGATCAGGGTGGCACTGGGCTGTTCTCTTGGACCCATTGCTATGGCACGGTTCATACATCACAGACCTGTGCCCTTAAGGTACCACGAGGCTCGGCGGAATGATTAATCATCTGAATCCACGTTCCAGCCTGCGAGACACATGGTCACAGAGCAGCCAACCCCACCCCTCCATCCGGCCCCCTGGGCCCCTGTGGGCCGAGGCTAAGCAGGGATGAAGGATTGGTCTTGCCAACTCCCTGTATAAGTGGGCCCCCGGCTCTATAACACGAGTCAACTTTGTCCGCACAAAATTATTCCCAATTGAAACAATTAGTGCGGCATTAAGTGCAATTAGAAGTAAACCAGGAAGAGCAGGCTGGGTGGAGTCCAGGGCAGATGACAGATGGCCGGCAGGTCCAGGCCTGGCTGCAGAACGCAGTGCAGGGCCTCGCATGTGCTGAGGAGAAAGGGAAGAGTGGAAAAGGATGCTGAAGGAGGTGAACCCATTATGTTTTCAGTCAAACAATTATTGAAAATATACTGCAGGTGCATATAGCCATAAATAAGTGGGGGGGATATCAGTTTTCACTGAATCAGTTTATTTGAGCTTGCATAATGTTCACCTAAGTACTGCAACCTTATGATTCTCTTGGATCAGTGGTTATGATCCCTCATTTGTATCCCACTTTCTGTTCCTGAACCCCCCAACCCTTTGTCACACACACACACACACACACACACATGCGCACTATAGAAGCTATTGCATATTCTGTGAATTGTATCATTGGAGTAGATCTCTTATTTGTGCTTGCATTTTGCCCATAACAGGAAATTCCATTCTTCCTTATGAACTGATTCTGTAATTTGTTTTCTCAGCAGCAGCAGGCAAGTGAAAATAACTGTCCATCCAACAAAAATAACCTCTGTGTAGTGGCAAAAATGAAAGGAAAGAAGTCTTGAATGAGGAAGTATTGGTGGTTTCCACCAGACTAGTGATCGTTTACAGTAAAAGTGAGCAGTGCTTAAAATGGGGGGAAGTTCTGAGCTTGCTTAATTTGTGTGTGAGTGTGAATGTGAGTTTGCGTGTGTGTGCATGTGTGCGCGTGTTTGTGGGACACACAGAGAGAGAGAGAGAAAGAGAGAAACAGCATAAGTGTATCGACCTTATCTTGACCAGCCTGGCTTTGAGGAGATTTTTTTCTCCTAAAGGTTTAGATGGATATCCTGTGAAAAGCCTCTGCAGCAGGCTGGGGGGAGGGCTGCCACAGCACCACCAGGCAGGGCAGACACGAATGAGATAGCTAGACACAGGTGGTGATGCATTCACTGTTTTTTATGTGTGGACTAGAGGTCTGTTATTACAGTGAGCGGAGGTCAGCTTCCTGTCGTATGACTCTTTTTGCTAGAGAACAGTCTAGGGCAGCGATGGTGTTTAATCAGTAAGACTGCAGTTAATACACCGACAACAGGTTCAGATGGACTGGAAGGTCAATATCCTCCATTGGTCCGAATGCTTCTTTACCCATGTTTGGGTCTTGCGGGTCGACTGTGTCGCTGTGAGTTCCTCCTTCAATTAGGGAGGGTACAGGCTAGCCTGCACATCCTCAGGAAGGCCTGCAGTCAGCCAACTGCTTCTTTCTGTTCTTCAGTCTCCCAGCTGACCTCTGCCTCTGTACAGCGGAACCAGCTGACCTCTGCCTCTATACAGCGGAACCAGCTGACCTCTTCCTCTGTACAGCTGTACCAGCTGATCTCTGTCTCTGTACAGTCTCTCAGCTGATGTGCACCTGGGTGATGGTTATGGTTGTACATCAGCCCACCGATGTCACGGCCATGGTTGGTACTGGCATGGCCCTGACTTGATCTGGACCACTGAACACACCTCAACACATGTCATGCAGGGATACATTAGCTGGATGCTCCACTTGGGTGCTGCTGCTGTTGGTCCAAATACTTCAGACGTAGTGATTGGCAGCATAGCTGGTATCGCAGCCGCATTCATAGGTAGGATATCAAAATGGTTTGTATTGGACAGATGGAAGACTTGTTTTTCTGGTTACTGTCTTGTGGAGAGTGTTGTGTAACAATTGTGTAATGAAGATAGTCAGTAGAGTGTTTCATGGAATTCTTGCATTCTCATCAAGTAGCAAGGGCTGGGACAGCGAGTTAGCTAGCAGGTGACAGGTGAGATGTGTTTTATTGGGGTGAGGAAATGAATGGCAGTCATAGTAGGATGAAGTGGGATTAAGTGAAAGTGTATTGAACCAACCTCCCATCAACCGTGCCCTCAATCTCATAAAGGATTGCCCCACTCGTGAGCAGATATCGGTGAGTGATCTGCAGCTAGGAAAAATGACAGGGGCAAGCGTAGCATTTACATCGATAATGAATGTTATTGTCAGAGAGGTGACAGATTCACTGTTTCACTATCCATTGAAGACAAAGAAGAGTGATGGCTTTCCTAATGTCCCTGTTCTCCTCTGCTTTCTCATCCGGAAAGTTCTGCCAGTTTGGCAGAATGCAGGACTGCTAGAAAACTGCATTATGTTCTGTCATCATTAAAATAATTTGTGATTTTTTTTGCCAAGCGTCTAATGGAAAGTTGCAGCAGGAATAGTGTGTTTTTTGGAAAATAATGAACACAGAATAAATTCCTCTCTGCAGTGAACTGACAAGCAAAAAAAAAATGTTCATTACTTGTCGTGATTTTCTCCAGTTTGTCTGACACATGCGAATTTTATGAGTTCATCAAGGTTCACTTTTCGGTACACTGCACATTTGGAGGGCAGTGTAGATATGTGTATGTTAGTATTAATGCAGCTAGAGGTTATTAATGGTAAATATAATGTGTGACCTAGCACATGTTGAAAGGGACTGTTGATTATGACATGAGGTCAGGTAAGTTGATGTCAGCAATGGATGGAAAGTTACATGACCAAAAGTAACTTAACTTGTGAGAGAGCCTGTGGAATGGTGACAATATCTAGTGACCTCCTCAAAGATATCTCTACATGTCCTCCTGACAGAACCCATCTTTCCGCTTCATGCCACTTTCATTTCCACCTTGAGGAAAAAAACAAGTCCAAGCTTACTTGTCATCTTCTCATGTGAGTTAACAACCATGCCATGATCTGATGCTAATAAATCATCCAGGGTATATTTCAGATTAATTTAGCCCTAATGAAGACATGGACAGTGCAGGCTTAAACAGCGGTGACAGAGTGACACTGATAAATGGGAGCGGTGGCAGTTGTTACCTTCCTCATTCTGAGGGAAAGTTCATCTCTGCACTGTGAGCCATCCACCCGACGCAGGGCACTGTGTGGTTCTGTGATGTGTGTGACACTAAATGCGTTTGTGTCTGGTGATGTTGTGGTGGACCAGTGTGTCAGTTTTGTGGGTTACAAGACAATGTTTCTGATTGGTCAGTACCAGGTGTGGTTAGGATTTAATTTTAGGATGAAGACGGGGTCCAGGATTGACTACAATGAATAATTAGTATGGCTGGGTGTTTGTCACGGGTATCACAGAATCTGTGATTTTCTTTTCCAGTTTTTGTGGCAGTTCCGTGACTTTCCTCATTGTTTGCGATTTCCCCAGTTTTTCGTGCTTTCCGTGATTTTTCGATAGTTTTGGTTGGTATATGTCAACCTTAATCTATGTAGCCTACAGTTTGATTTGTATAGGCCTAAACATTTTTACCATATTGCCAAATGCTGGGAGAAACAAAGTGTGCCAATGTATTCCGATTCCAGAATGTGTTGGGATCAAGATTCCTGTTCTTGTCAGTGTTGCAATCAAATATTTCACGGTCTCTGTCAACAGTGTTGATGCTGTTATGATAAAGTTGTCAATGACAACAGGCGCTCCATCAAAGACTCAAACCTCGCAATGTACAACATGTTGTACCAAAGCAAACTAAATAAAGTGTACAAATCTGGACTAAACTCTTACAACATTGTGAAAAGCCCTGTGTCACATCACATAGTATATTTATAGTTTTTTCTGCATGTCACCTGGCAACGGCACGACACCGTCTTTAATGAGTGGAGTATAATCAGTGATTACTTTTTCAGACAATACATTGCTCAAAACAGAAGTGTGAGGAGGGTGCAGTGAGGCTGCCAAACCCATAGGCTTTGAGAATTTACCAGAAGATTTACTATTAGACTTGGGAATAGGCCAGTCATTTCTACAATGCCCCTGCAAATGGCATGAGTGACAAGTTTGTGTCGAGTCAAGCTTCCCATTTGTGCCAGCAACCTTTTTCTTTTGACCCGAATTGGACTTAGTAAAATGAAAACGCGAGGTTGAATCATTTCGGTGGGAATCGGATCAGGACAAACTCGTCTGCCCGCACTCCAGCTTCAGATGCCGTTAGTGCTTTTCACTCTGGAAACGGATTCTAACACGCAATTTTTAAACTGTTTGAGAGTGACTAAATCACAGGTTCTCAAGTATCGTCTACGCCAATGATTAAAATGGAGCAACATCTCTCAAGCAAATTCGACACAGGTCTGTCTTTCACAATGTTTCCATGTTCGGAGTTTCATACAATATGCCTTGGGGAAAAATTGGCTTTATTAACTTCAACATATGATAGTCTGTTCTAGGGTAAGAGATGGATACACGTCTTGGGCCTTACCTACCAGGACAGACTGCATCATTATTATTTGTTCATCTTCGGGCCACTGACAAGACTTGCCTATTCTTTCAAATAATACAAAGGAAGTGTCTGGATCTTTTTCGGAAAATTTGGAATTAAACAAAAATTATGTGTAACATCGGATAGAGGAGGACCGTGTGTTGCGAAAATCTCACGTCAAACATGTTATTAATTTAAGAAGCGCCCGAATCACTGCTATCCAATTGAGCTGCTTTTAGGGCATTTTGTTCTTTCCATTTTTCATGCACATGCATTTTTTCTTTATAAGCCAACTCTTTCAGAGCCAATTCCATTTTAAATTTTTTCCTTTAGTGTCACTTCAGATTTTACTTTCTCCAGCTCAATTTTTTTAAGTGCCAATTCATTTTTCATCTTCTTCAACACAAAATTTTCTTTGAATGCCAATTCACATTCCTCAAACACAAAAGTATATTCTGCCATCAGACTCCTCAACACTGGACCTCAGGTATAAGTGCCACAATACCAGCAGGAATACCCTGTTCAACTGCCAGCTGTTCTGCCATCCTGTGCAGCTCAGCCTTTTTTTAACCCACGAGGACTGCTTCCCCAATACAATATGAGCTGCTTCAATTCGGCAACATTAAGGGACAAAAACGCTCGACACATCTTACTTTTTCAAAACTGTGCAAATCAATCCACTTGATGGAGCCCACAAACACTTTCTATACATGACAAACACCCAGCCTTAATATTTAGTGAAGGAGTGATCAAAGATGACAATCATAGAGGTGGTAGAAAGTACCTGTTTCCATAATTTCATTTATTTTAAATAAAATTCGAACTTATTTTTTATTTTTATTTTAAAGAAGTTTTTCAGTGAGACTGCCTGAAACCCATTTTAGCTCCTTCTAAACACCATACTATTTGTTATGATAGCTAAGATCGATTTATCTGAAGCTCATTATTATTCATTTAAACCACAGCCCCAACAAGATCAGTGTGTGTGTGTGGAAACAAGCATGAAATAAACTTCTGACACACGGAAGCAGTGTAGCTTTAAAAGTAGTCATCAAAGGGAGTCATTCGTCGCTCAACTGATTGCATCAGAGGTGTCCAGGCATGTAAGTGGTGGAGGTTGTTTTGTGTTGGTTTGTTGTTGGTATGAAAACATACAGGAATCACGTGCTCCTTCAGTGCCACATTATATAGGTCTTGCCCCTGAGATAACAGTGCATATCAGTGATACACAACACTCTGCCTTTCTGTAGTACTAAATGGGATACCGGCTTGGTCCCACTACCTCTTTTCTGGAACAGACATCATTCAGTATTAATTAGTTAGGAATTGGCTAGCTCTAGTTCTATTTGTCCTCCACCACTCAACTCATTGATCTTGATTGCACTTTCCCAGATAGCACAGATTTGCTGAGAGGTATCACCTCCTGAACCAAGCACAGATTCAGGCCAGTATGAGCCACTGTTAAGATGTGTATGAACTGGAATATGTAACTGGCTCCTCCCACTGAATCCAAATGAACTGAAGCTTTCCTGTGTGTGTCTTGTGAGTTAGATATCTCTACCTCAGATCTCTAGCCCCTGAAATTATATCCTATTCACCTACATCTCACATAGGAATCCTGCTTTGTCTCATTCATTGGCACCATATTGGCATCTATGTTTAATGACTAAGCTATGAGCACGTCCCTGTCATTCATATTTGACTGCAGAAATGGTTGCTTCTGCTGCACCAAAGCTCAGTTATGTAACGGTGTGCAGAATTACATTTTGAATTTCATTTAATATAACCTGATCATTCTCAAAGTGTGCTCCCACCAGAGAGCTTTTTGAAGAACTTTAATGCAGTAAGCCAAAATAAGAGTACACTGTGCACCGCGCATCATGGTTTTAGCCGAACAGTCAGATTACTGGAATCGGGCAATCTGTCGGCTGATTTGACGGAAGTGCGTTCCCTTGGCCCGAGCCTGGGAGGAAAGGGAGAGGACAGAACATCCTCTCCCAGGTCTTCTAAGTTCACCTTTCCTCAAAGATGGATCATCTGTGCTAGATGTGACCCACTTCTCTGTACACTTGCTCTCATTCTTTCATTTTGAGCAAGACCTCTTTTATTGGCTGGAGACAACTTTTTTCCCCATTAAGACACAAGAAACTGAGCCATTTTGTCAGCAGTTTTTGCACTTAAGGTATGAAGTTCCAACGGTGAGAACTTCATTGGTTACTCAGCACATTCTCAAAGTGATCACCCTTTGTTATATAGAGCATCAAAGTATTGGAGAGTTCTCAGTATGTTGTGTGTGTTACCTGTGGAAGCTCTGACTTGTTCTTCTGGATTCTCCTAGGCGTTCAACAATCTCCACCCATACCTGCCCAGGATCTAGTATCCGTCTTCAAGGCTGGATACTTGGAGAAGCGTAGAAAAGGTGGGTCTGCATTTCATACAGTGTCAAACAGGAATTTTACAAATGATAAAAATGATCACAATTAAGTGTTGCAAATTACATCTGTCATGGGTCTGGTATTCAAACTTTAACCGATAACAGAAAATACTAAGTATGCAAATTTAGTAATAGCTGGCTAGCTCATCCCTTGTTGAATATTTAAGTAATCTTTATTTATTTATACAGTTCTAGCTAATATTTTACTGCTATTGATTAACTAACAGTTTTCTAGTGTTCTTTGTAATCTATGATGTATCTAATAGCAATTTGCTGTGGTTTTGGTATCGTGCCTTTTCATCATATCTTGACTAATAAGCACTCATTGTACCAGAGACTAGTAGTTCTTAGTTCTTCATGTTTCATAAGCCTAGCATACGGTATATGATCCAAACACTGATGAAAACAGTGCTGTATCTGTAGCATTGGAGACAACATTAGGATTAATTGAACATTGTATTGAAGTTGACTAAAAATATATGCTGTTGTAAATTAAATGTATTTATTTATTTATTTATTTATTTTTACAGAAAGAAAATGTGTTGTAACCAAACCTTTGTTGATGTAAAAAAATTGTTTTAGGCAAATGAGTGGTGTTGCTGCTAAAATAGTTTTTAAGAAAAATTTGTGCTTTGATGTACATTGTAAATTTGATGTATTTCAAGAAACAGCAATGATGCTGTAGCAGCAGAAATTAGATTGATTGTCAGAGTTAATTAGATGTGATCAATCGGTGTGTAATTCAAGACAGAAACATGCCCTGATGGATCACCTTACAGTCACAAAAAGTATGATATATAAGCAATTTGCTGTTGATTGGGCAAGAAAGTGCAATAAAACCCATCAAAGCATTAATGGCAGAACAGCATAGCATTTCCCTCAGTCACAAGTGGCAAGAAGAGACACATTGCTAATGTAAATCTGCTCCATCTGATTGGATAAATACAACAGGTAATCGAGGAAGAACTATGTAAAACATAGTATTATCGGTTCTAATCTGAAATAGGACCTTAAAAGGATTTTAACTATTTATGCATTACATTTTGAAAAAGTTTAATTGAAAGCCATTACATTGTTTGTGTATTCTCTGCATTGCATTGTGATAATAACGGTGTATTTCTCCTATAGATCACAGCTTTTTTGGAACAGAGTGGCAGAAGAGGTGGTGTGCCCTTAGCAACCGAATGTTCTATTACTATGGGAGTGAGAAAGGTAGGGTGCATACGCGTGCAAATACAGGTCTAATAACTTGCTGTGCGGTCACGGTTAGAATCGGGTGAGGAGGGACATCACATCTGCAATAACTCCTCTCTGATTTATACTTATATATTTATACTTTATAATTTCTTAATGAACATTTTTGTTGCCTGTTTTTTAATCCCCCAGTTGTGCTCCTCAGATTACCAGCCCTACCCTGTGCAAGGAGCACTGTGCCCCCAGTGGCACTGCTTGGGGGAGAGGCGTGTCTCACTGATTAGGGTCGCTGGCCTGCGTGTGCGCACCTGGCATGTCATTAGTAGGGTAGGTAGGTTTAAACCAACTTAAACCTACCTACCCTACTGCAGGGCAAGCTGTGATAACTACTGCTTTAGATTACAAACCCCCAAATACCCTACAAATACCCTACAGATGCCATTGTAAAGGCAGCTGGTCAACAGAAACATCTCTAAATATCTACAGTGTCCTTCATTGAACATAAAGTCTGTCTTGGCCAATCAAAAACAGACTAACTGAAATAATCTTGATAAACACCAGAAAGTGAACTATCACTTTAGTAGTCTCTCACATGCTGTCTGATTTCCTTTTTACATTTCAGATAAACAGCAAAAGGGGGAGTTTAGCATTGATGGCTATAACGTCAGAATGAACAGCACGCTGCGTAAAGATGCTAAGAAGGATTGCTGCTTTGAGATCTCTGCTCCAGACAAGCGTGTGTATCAGGTCAGTCCTGAAACCATGACACAAACGGTTATTCTCAGAATACTCAATTTTGTATACATTTTCGCTTTAGTAATAAATAGTTGAGCATGAATATTTGGGACTGAATTAACTTATTTTAACAAACTCCAAGGAAATTTTTTTTGTGGGGTTTGTCCATGGGAAGAGTTTTGTAAGTCTTGTTGAGTTTTGCAAGTTATTCTCAGACGTACGATTCTCAGTTGCCCTCTGTGGCTAGAGACGGTGAATGATAATGCGTGTGGGCGGGTGTGCATGTGTCTATGTATTTTTGCAGATGTGTACCTTGTTGTATGTACTTTTGTGTGCTGTTGTGGTGTGTGAGAGCGTGTGTGTGTGAGTGTGTGGTGTTGTGGTGCGTGTTGTGTTGTGCTTAGAAGTATGATGTATGTGGGAAAAAAAAAGTTTCCAGTCCGGGTTTGGTTGGTTAGTTTTTTTGTTTTTGTTTCAAAAAAATCTCTCTTTTTCTTCTTTGTTTTTTTTCGAAAGGCATCACTCTTTTTTGTTTTTTTTAAAAAAATCTGTGCAATGCAACACTGCAACACTGAAAAAAATACAAAACAAAATTAATTAATTTTTTTTTTTTTTTTCAATTTAAAATCCACAGCGGGAACATTTTGCTCAAAAAAAAGTTTCATAAGTGCAGTTTCTAGCTGAAGCACCGGTCAGTCAGGCAGTTTGCAAAATGGCGAATGCGTGAGAAAACCCAGTTAGAGGATCCTCCAGCAGTGCTTAAATCTGCTGTTTGGGAGCTTGATGTGTTTAGCGTTAACAACAGTAGTGATGGGGGAAAAGGGTGGTGGATAAAACAACGTCTGTGCAAGCAATGCTTCGCAAGTGTGCCTGTATGCTAATGGATACACATTGAACACGATGGCCCATTTACCGAGAGCACCCCGCTGTGTACGTTACAAACACAAGAAGCACATCGCTGACAGCACCCCGCTGTGTACGTTACAAACACAAGAAGCACATCGCTGACAGCACCCCGCTGTGTACGTTACAAACACAAGAAGCACATCGCTGACAGCACCCCGCTGTGTACGTTACAAACACAAGAAGCACATCGCTGACAGCACCCCGCTGTGTACGTTACAAACACAAGAAGCACATCGCTGACAGCACCCCGCTGTGTACGTTACAAACACAAGAAGCACATCGCTGACAGCACCCCGCTGTGTACGTTACAAACACAAGAAGCTCATGACTGACAGCACCCCGCTGTGTACGTTACAAACACAAGAAGCACATCGCTGACAGCACCCCGCTGTGTACGTTACAAACACAAGAAGCACATCGCTGACAGCACCCTGCTGTGTACGTTACAAACACAAGAAGCACATCGCTGACAGCACCCCGCTGTGTACGTTACAAACACAAGAAGCACATCGCTGACAGCACCCTGCTGTGTACGTTACAAACACAAGAAGCACATCGCTGACAGCACCCCGCTGTGTACGTTACAAACACAAGAAGCACATCGCTGACAGCACCCCGCTGTGTACGTTACAAACACAAGAAGCACATCGCTGACAGCACCCTGCTGTGTACGTTACAAACACAAGAAGCACATCGCTGACAGCACCCTGCTGTGTACGTTACAAACACAAGAAGCACATCGCTGACAGCACCCTGCTGTGTACGTTACAAACACAAGAAGCACATCGCTGACAGCACCCCGCTGTGTACGTTACAAACACAAGAAGCACATCGCTGACAGCACCCTGCTGTGTACGTTACAAACACAAGAAGCACATCACTGAGCACCCCGCTGTGTACGTTACAAACACAAGAAGCTCATGACTGACAGCACCCCGCTGTGTACGTTACAAACACAAGAAGCACATCGCTGACAGCACCCCGCTGTGTACGTTACAAACACAAGAAGCACATCGCTGACAGCACCCCGCTGTGTACGTTACAAACACAAGAAGCACATCGCTGACAGCACCCTGCTGTATACAAATTTAACAAAGTGGCTTAAACTGCATTTAAATTTCAAGTGAAAAAACTATTTAAAAAAATTCACAATCTTTAATCAAATTAAAGAATGTACTCTTTCTCGTCTTGTTTACACGCAGGATCCCTTTATGCGACATGTTGTGTCGATGGGTGTCGATGGGTATTATTTTATTTTATATTTGAAAATAAGTGGCACTTATTGCCTGGTTGTTCTCAAGCTTTTCATAATGATTTGATAACCATTTCTAATAATCTGTTATGTAAAATTTTTAAAAATTAGATTGGCATTGTGGCAATGGTACTTTATTCTCTGCTTTACCAAAAATGTGCAGAACCGAACTGAACCAAGACCGTTGCGTACATATACAGTGTGGTTAGGTTGTGCATACGACTGTAAGCGTGTAACTGCCAGCATTCACAGGCTTCAGTTGTGGGCAGCTGAGGATGTTGTCAGGTGCTGGGTGCACATGACAGGAGCACATTTTAGGAAACTGTCAGCGGTGGGGGGAGGGGACGGGTGGGGGGGTCTGGGCACCGTCGAGGCTGGGCGAGTGACAGTGATGAAGGAAAGTAACTTCCTCTTTGCGCATATGCCATCTGTCACTCCTGTCCTCAGATCCATCAACTCCCCCCTTCACAATCCTGCAAATTTGTCTAAATGAACTGAACATCATAGGAGGCAACCATGCAGCAAGGAGAAGGAAGGCAGGGACAGGGTACGCAATGGTTCCCTAAGGAAGACTGACACTGATCTCTCTCTCTCTGTCTGTTTTTCTCTTTCCCTCCCTCCCTCTCTCCCTCCCTCTCCCCTGCTCTGTGTGTCTCTGTCATGTCTCCAGTTCTCGGCTGGCTCGCAGAGCGATGCGGAGGAGTGGGTGGAGCAGATCAGCTTTGTGCTGAGAGGTGAGCAGCCTGTTGGCCCATTTATAGCCACTCTAGTAAGGCAGGAACAACAGCGTTTCTCTACCCACTGGCCACGGGCTCATGAAGTGTTTCCTTCCCTGCTGTGCACCACATTATGTACCCAGCTAATACCTATCGCTATCCTGACAACATTAGTGATATAATATTACAGGAGGTAGTTTAGGGCTTATTCAACGTAAAAACCTACTGCTTGGTTTTTTTATGTGATACAAACTAATAATGGATATTATCTAAGACTTAAAGATCATATTATTTATTTTCTTCAGCCAAACCCAGGGTGGCTTTGGGTTAGGCATTCAGGTTAAGTACAACAACTTGCTCTGGGATCAACAGCAACGATGCACCTGGGATGTATAGCTGGAACCCACTGGTCCAGTTTCCTAATTGCTACACTCCGCATGACACAACTTAACAAGATTAATCACTACATGAACATGTGTTTAGTAGCATGCACACATACATCATCGTGCACTGAAGGAGTCCTCCCGTCTGTAGACATGCAGTCGGGGATTATCCCAGAGGATGTGGATGAACAGGAGCTGTACGATGACATCGACGTTCCTGAGGAGCGCGTCTCGACCCCCACCGCTGCCCCTGCCCCCGCACACTCGGAACCCATCGACGATGACATCTACGAGGAGCTGCCAGGTAACCCTGCACCCAGCCCCCTTCGTCTCGTTCAAACGTAATTGTGATGTAATTGGGGAAAAGCTGAGGGGAGAAGAAACGCAGTATAGGAATAGTTCCATCAGAGATGTGAGCATGATCGATATTGGGAGAACAGGGACGACTGCCAGCATGGAGAACCATCTATGCAGCACCCTCAGCCCTCTCTATATACACAAACACATACTGTATATAATAATATATATCCTCAATCCCTTTCCCCATCTCTCCAGAGAAAACCCTGTCTATTGTCCCTGTTGGATTCTTGCCGGTACCCAGCTTGCTCCTGTAATAAGTGCTCCAGTCAGGAGGAAGGATAAATAGAGCAGTATTTAATGAATGTGGTGTGTAGGGCTGCCTGTAAGCCTTAGTGAGTGCCACTGTAATTAAACCAAGTATAGGACACACAACCTCATTATTTTTGTCTCATACACACGCACGCACACATACACACACGCACACACACACACACACACACACACACACACACACACACGCACACAATGACTAATTGACTAATTGACTAATGGGGTGTTAAGCAGGACGCATTCCGCCTCAGAACATTGCAGCGACACGGTGACCTTGTTACTGTGACATTAATCGTCAATAGAGGCTTGGTTAGCTTCCCCGCCCAGCCTCCTTAGAAGATTTGTAATGCTCATTGGCTTCCTCTCTGACAGCATAATAAGAACAGTCTATCTCTGTACCTGTGGTCTCACCTCTGAGAATACAAGGCATTATCCTACAAAATGGAGGGAAATAATCAGTGACTTCCCGTAACACCAGAGCAGCAGGGTGTTTTGACTTAGGGGTGACACAGGAACGCCTAAGCAGCCGTGTCACAGATCTATACCGGGGCCGGTTTTTGTATGATAATTGCATTAGATTTAACTTAGCTTCATTATCATTTCCCATGTATATCGAGGCCAATTTAAATCCCTCATTCGGTTCAACAAATGCAAGCTAGTGCTAATTTCATACAACATTATGTGTTCTTGCTGTAACTAAAATGGAAACAAAATTATGGTGTAAGAAATTAAAAATAATCAGCCTGGCCAAATAATGCAGCTTGAAATATACTTGAAGTTACGTGGCAAAATGGCTGCCAGGTGGCTTGCACTATGAAAGGACTATTGGTCCCCCTGTCCATCGCCATACCATACCTCACTGCACCGCACCGTATCGTACCGTACCTTCTGCCAGCAGAAGTGTACCATGTATAGTTCTTTGAATGAATTGTGCTCCTCCTCTAGAGAGGTATCAAACAAAGGAACCAGGAACTATGGGGAGGAGCTAGCAGGACTGTACATCGCTGATCGTCATACGTCGAGCAAACCAGCCACCATTTTTAATTACCCGGTAGCAACTTGCTGAAAACAGATCTATCGACTGGGAGAAGCTGAAACAAACAACTACTATTAAACAACATTTATGGCAGCTGTATCAGCATCGTGGACTAATGACGAGGCCAAGGTTATTGTTTAGTTGTTGTTTAGTTTACAGCGTTGCGCGTCAGAATTACGTCAGCAGCACAACCTCTTTTTTCATCACTTTCTCCCAAATTCTCATCGTTGCGATTCTCAAAGTTCTGTGGAAACGGAAAGAGGATTGCATTCTGGGAACTACCAGTAGTTCCCAATAGTTTTTGGTACGGATGGTTCCTGAACTGTTTCG
Source organism: Ilyophis sp. 1 JC-2022 (assembly GCA_022702515.1). Lineage (NCBI taxonomy): Eukaryota > Metazoa > Chordata > Actinopteri > Anguilliformes > Synaphobranchidae > Ilyophis > Ilyophis sp. 1 JC-2022. The sequence continues at coordinate 92,282,908 of CM040406.1, read as the reverse complement.
TGCAACGGAACAGGGGCATATGTTTCAGTGTAGTGATAATGCCCCAGTGTAGTATTAAATCTTGACCATAGCTGCATGCACTGTGGATGAAAGCGTATGCTTGTCTGTGCTCTCTGGAACCAGCAAAGGCAGACGCATGAGGAGGGGCCAACAAATACAATTTGAATTTCAAATCAGGAGGAATGAAAATTGGGGGTAAAAATGATCTTTTAAAAAGTTACCCGGCAAAAAGTAAGTCTTTATTTTTATTTCGTGACTGACGAGCAGGTCTGTTTTGTAAGTCAAATCCGACACACTATGTGAAATTTATAAATGTTTAAGCATTTACAATGTGGGCAGTAAACTACATGAGACTGCAAAAGAAACTGAGAAACCGTGCCCTAAACCACTGGAATGTACCCTAACTTTCCTGTACAGTGTGTGTCTGCAGACCCCAGGAGATATGTGGAATGTTATGGAATGCCACCTGGAATCCTGTTCCACCAGATAATTATTTTAACAGTCACTTTGGAAGATGAATGTATTTCTTCTCTGCTCTTGGTCCTTATAAATGTATGCCTCAATATAATGGTGACATCATGAGTCCACTTGACGTGTTACTAAAAATAAGAGTTAGTGTAGTAAGACAAACAAGGCTGCAAGTTGAGGCTAAGCCCAGACATGCCAAAAAACTGTGAAATTGAGGTGATAGTATAACGTGATAGTCTAAATCCCTTCATATTTATTTGTGTTCAAGATTTGCAACAATCTCTTGTTACGTTCTGCAGTTTGGACCGCTGTAAGTGCAGTGCTTTGTGGTTGAGCTTGTAGAGGCATTCATTGTTTTTGTTTTACTGTACAGTAGACTGGCTGACTCAATCACTCACTGTCTCCCAGAAGAGGGTGTGGGGACTGAGGCTTCGCACTGCGGTTAACAGAATGCAGTGTGTCTTGCTTATTGTACGGTAAACCCGTTCTGGAAACAGACAGATGTAGGTTGCTAAAAGAGTGCTAACAGGTGAGGTGTCGGAGCAAAACCGAGGTATTCACTTCAGCGTGTTTCTGGATATTTCCGCTCCGGTGTGTGTGTTACAGCTGAACACTGTACCTTAGGTTGGGTGTCTGAGCATCACTGTTCAACCAGATATGAAAAAATAGCTCCCCCCACATTCTGGAAATACACTATACCCCCTATCAATCTGTACTGACTGCCAGCGTACAGGGGACTGGAGTTCCAGGGCATGGTCAGAGCCACACCTGCACAGTCAAGACGGATGACTGTAATAATGGTGCTTGATGATACTCACTCATTTTCACAGCTTACTCATCAGCCAAACCGCTGTGTCCTCCCCGCCGTGCTTTTGCAGAAACGACAATATTCTCTCCTGCGAAGAACACGCACACACACACGCGCGCGCAAAAACACAAACACATACACACACACATTCAGGATATAAAGACCGGAGAGCCATCTGGCTCCAGTTCGCACTAAGATTACAACCACTTACAGCCCCGATTACCGATGCTACCTCATATATCAGCGCTGTCGCTACACTCCTGCCAAATAAAGATGTCAGGCTGATGCTCGCCAGGATGAAGAGATACTCTGATGAAATTATGTTCTTGCAGAAATATAGCTCAGTCAAAGTGCTATCCATAAACAAGAGCAGCTGGGGCCCACTTCATTATCAGAACCATGCAGGAACCGGTCCAGATCTTCATAATGTCTGCCGCAGGCACTGGTCCATTTCTTCAGTCACCTGAGAGACTAAATGGCCCAGACTTCCATCAGCCCAAACAGAAAGGCAGTCTGTTCGTCACAGTAAAGCACTTTGTTTTTCTTTCTTGCCTGAAATGTTTGACCACTGTTTCTTGTACTGTATGGTTTCATCGCCTCGGAACAGGGAGTGGGCAGCCCTGTGGCCCGGCTCCAACTAATGTGGGCAAGCCAGAGTGAGCTATTCTCCCCTCCCCCCTTACCTCTGCTTCATAGTGTTTGTGTTCCAACTGTGATCCTTTCATGTCCCAGGGTCCCATGTATTTGCTGTGCGGGTGTGTGCGCGTGTATGCGTCTGTATGTAGTGCTTTGTGTGTATGTGGATTTGCTCCTGTTGCTTATGTATTTTCTGTTTGTGGGTTTGTTCCTGTATTCCATGTTTCTCCTGTGTTTGTCTGCATTTGCGCTCCAGTGATATGTGTGAGTGTGTTCCCCAGTATTGTGTGTGCGATTTTTTGTATGCATATGTTTATTTGCTACAGCGTATCCTGTGTATATGTGTTATAGTATTTCAGGTTTATTCCGTATGCGCTCCAGTGCGTAGCTCAAAGTCATAATGTGGTGAACAGATGAGGGGTGCTGGGCAGGAGAAGGATGGTGTTTGCACTTGCTTCACTGTCTGAGATCAGTGGGAGAGCAGGACCAGAGCACACCAGCTGCTTGTGCACACAGCCAGCCCAGATCCGCTCTCAACTCACCATAGAAACGGCACACTGAGCATTACCTATGCAAGAAGCATCTTAATTAATCTTGGTGATGACAGTATGTTCCTCTTTCAGTAAGACTCCATATTGATTAATAATAATGCCATTGAACAGAATGACAAATGATGCTGCCTGAAAATGCATAACTTTTTCCAATCAATTTTGTGCCTGATTTTGTTCCTGTTGGGAGCTCGGTTGCAAAGATGTAACATCCAAGCTTTTCCCATTGGAGTCTAAGGTTTACTGCAGTACCACTGATGCGTGCGTGCGTGCGAGCGCTTATGTATTAACATATATATATATATGTTACCCAATATATACACCCTTATTCCCGTCGTCTTCTCTACTCTACTTTTTGTTGCCAGATCCGAACTAGTAAAATGAGAGCATGAAGGCTTTCGGATAAATATGAATTAAGATAAAACGGAAGTACATTTCCACAGAAAGCAAATGCTACCGAGTAACTGCATTTTTTTATAAACCGGAGCACATTTCTTTTCCCAAAATTCTCACCGCCTGCGTCTGCTAAGCGTAAAACTAATTTACTGTATTCAGGTTATAAATAATTATGGAGCTTTCAGAGCATTTTGGGAGATATTTTTATATCTTCTCGTACCACGGAAGCCAGTGAAGATGTTTTGAATGTGGACGGAGTGTGAGGCATGGACTTGAGAATGCTTGAGGATCTGTTCCCTCCGTTATCCCAAAGCCCGGTGGAGCGGGTAATTTAGATCCCATCTGTGAGATCGGCTCCCGATCCAGCCCCCCCCCCCATGAGTACCACTCACTTCTTGGAGACTCCCACGGTGTTGCGCTTCCTGAGAAACCAGTGGGAATAATGCACACATCACAACACATACATCAAGTCTTCTGTCTTCTGGTCTAATAATTAGATTTGTGCGTCCCTCTATACTTTGTAGTCGTGTGAGTCATGCGTTCGGAGAGGGCCGATGTGTTTTGAGCTCCTCGATTACCTCAGCTGCTTTTACAGTAGCCGAGGCTTTGTTGAATATCTTTGTTCATCCATCTTCCTGACTGTTTCTCTGTAGATTATGTATATAAAATACTCTTCACTTAAGGACGAGGGAGATCAGTGCGTATAAACATTTAATGTAATAATTGATTTCAACATAGGACATCAACAGTACACACACTATCCATCCAGGCTAGGCAATTTGTCAAGATCTATTGCCAGACCATCCTGGATTTTTATTCAGTGGGCTCTCTTATGCTTCCTTTGTTAAGAGTACTATGTCAATTAAAATTGGATTCATTGAGCACATACCGGCAGCACAATTGTTAATGGCTTTACGCATCCAGGGACTGTTTGTTTAGTTTGGTACGCGATATATAGAGGGATTTTATTGTCCATATTTTCTGTTTTTGCATTATCGGTCCTTTCACCATACATATTTTATGCCTGTTGATAATTCTCCTCTCTCTGGGCATTCGGTAAATAATTGCGGAGGCTGTGATTCTTTGTCCTGGTTGTAGGTTGTCAAACACAGTCCTTGCTGCACACAGCAAAAAATGTCTGTCTTAACGAATATTTTAGTCTTGTAATGAGACTTAAAATTTAAAAAAAATTCTAAAGTGGAAAATATTAGCTTGTTTTAAGTAACTTTTTAATTGACAAGTGAAATAATCTTACCCCACTGGCAAATCTTGAAAAGAGTAAAACTATCTCACCCCATTGGCAAATCTTTTTGTGTTATTTAGCAAAAGTAACAGAAATACGATTCTAAAGTCTAGATATAAGATTAAAATGGTTGTTAGGACATATTTCTTTGGTTTTTGCAGTACATGTATGTGTATCTCAGAATCGGTCGGACAGGCCGTCTCAGCCCTATGGAAGCAGCTCGGCTCTGTTGACGCAGCCCCGGACAGGGCTCTGAACTAACTGTTGATTTGGGGTGTTTGACTCACTGTTGTGTTTTCCCTCCTCAGAGGAAGACCTGCCTAATCCTCCAAAGACAACAGCGGAGATACTGAGCAAACCCCCCTCTCCCGCCGTGACAGGTAATTACGCCGAGATCCGCCTCTCCCGGCCCTTCCGCTAACTGCCCCACAATCCCTTAATCTCACAGAGTTCAGGCCCGCCTGCCCGCCGCGTGTGTGCTTTACTGCCAGAGCAGTGGGGACACTGCGCTTCTGCGGGGCACCGGAGAGAAGCGTGTCAGGGGGATTTACAAAGTAAGCCAATTTATACAAGGTATCCCGGCCTGAATTAGCGGGTAATGACTCAATTAGCTTTCATTTCTGCACAGAGGAGATTTGGCTGCATAAATTATGGCCGTCATCATCGGGAAAGTGTCACCGCCAAAGGACAGTTTATAAATACGACACACAAGCGCTGTCACACCTATACCCGTGTAATATAGACATCTTTGTATACTTTGCCGTTGAGGGGAACAGACTTGTGCCATTCAGCGCATGACAGGGGACACGGCGGCACCCGGGGGAGCGCCCGCGCCAGCGTCTGTGAAAAGGTCAACTTGACACGGGCGCGGCCCATCGACCCGGCGCTCTGTCTGCTTTGATAAAAATCAGATAAACTTAAGACCACTCATTGATCCCCGGGCTGTTTAAATGTTGGCCATGCATATCTTTATTGCATATGATTAGCCGAGCAGGCAAATGAAGACCTAGGGGGGGGGGGTGGGGGGGGACCAGGGACCGGGGACCGCTGACAGTGGTAGAAAGTGGCCGTCGCCACGGGAACGCCTGGCCTCGGGTCCCGCGCTCCGCAGGAAGGGGCCTATCTCGATCTGCCCGCTGCCCTCTGCCCCTCTGCTATCGGGGGCCCCCGTCCTGCGGGGCAGAGGGATGGGAGCTCTCGCTGCCCCGTCTCGCCCTGGCTGTCCTGTCCCACCCTCGCCTCTGCCCCAGGCCTCCGTGTTTGACGGAATCCTGGAAATGGGGGAGTACAGACTTAGCAGCGGCTCCTGCTAGTGGAAGCTACTTTCTCCTCCTGTGGAAGTACGAGCTGAATGTATCAGTGTGCGGCACCGGTGCCTGGGGAAGGGTCACAAGGCCGGGCTCGGCAACCCCGCTGAAGGGATGTCCCCTCGCAGAGCTCCCCAGTGCCCCGGCACGGACAGGAAGTGAGCCTGTATGCACAGGAAGCACGCCTGACGGGCAGGAAGTCTGAGGAGGAGGGCAAGATGGATGGGCATGTTGGCATGATTTACACTGGAGCCAAGATGGATGTACTTACAGTGCCCTCCACAATTATTGGCACCCCTGGTAAAGATGAGTAAAAAGGGTTATAAAAAAATTTACCGTTTGGTGAATTGGCTTAATCTCACACTGAATAAATAAGAATAATCCAACCTTTAATTGAAGTGAAGTGAAGAAAAGATAAAGAAATAATTCAATAATTTCTCATCAAGAAATAATTATTTTTAACAATTATTGGCACCCCTGCATTTAATACTTTGTACAACCTCCCTTTGCCAATAAAACGGCACTGAGTCTTCTCCCGTAACATCTAATAAGGTTGGAGAATACAGAGCAAGGAATCTGAGACCATTCCTCTTTACAGAATCTCTTCAGATCATCCAGAGTTCTAGGTCCTCTCTTGTACACTCTCCTCTTCAGCTCAGCCCACAGGTTTTCAATGGGGTTTAGGTCAGGGGACTGAGATGGCCATGGCAAAAGCTTGATTGCGTGTTCAGTTAACCATTTTTGTGTTGATTTGGACGTACGTATGTTTCGGATAATTGTCCTGCTGGAAGATCCAACGACGACCCAGTTTTCGTTTTCTGGCCAGATTCAGATTTAAAGTGTCCTGGTATTTCATGGAGTTCATGATGTCATGTACCCTAACAAGGTTCCCAGGGCCTTTGGAGGAAAAACAGCCCCACAACTCCACCATACTTAACAGTGGGGATCAGGTTATATTCGGTATAGCCATCACCTTGATGTTGGTTGCTGAAAAGCTCAATTTCATCTGACCATAGAACACGGTTCCAGTCAAGGTTCCAATAGTGTTTATTAAACTCCAGGCACTTACATTTGTGGTAAAATGACAGGAAAGGCTTTTTTTCTGGCATGCCTTCCAAATAATTTGTTGACATGGAGGTGACGTCTAATGGTAGTTTTGGAGACTTGATGACCCCGAGATGCTTCTTTTCTTTGTAATTCTCCAACATTGCCTCTCTTACCATCCTCCTCACTGTGCGTGAGGGCAAAATTAACTTGGGTCTTCTTTCAGGCAAGTTTGTAACCGTTCCAGTTGCTTTGAACTTTTTAAGTATTGCCCTAATGGTAGATGAGTAGTTTTTTTTTTTATAGCCATTCCCTGACTTATGAAGCTCAACACACTTTTCCCTCATTTTATTTGTGTGTTCTCTTATCTTTCCCATGTTGATGTATGAATAAGGGAATATGGCCTCTGTGTCACCTAATATTTATACCCCAGTGAAACAGGAAGTCATGGATTACTGCTTGAAAGTTCCTAAACACTCTGATCAACTTAAAAAAGTAAAATATAAAATATATGCTTCAGTTACATTTTGTTCATAAGAATTTTTAGGGGTGCCAATAATTGTGGCACACGTGGTTTTTTTAAAGAAATTATTATTTTATGAGGGATTTTTTTCCACAGAATAAATTTACTTCAATTAAAGTTTGGATTTTTCTCATTTTTCAGTATGAGATTAAGCTAATTTACCGAAAGGTAAATTTTTTATAACCCTTTTTACTCTTCTTTACCAGGGGTGCCAACAATTGTGAGATCTACCTTCCTGTATGTTTTTTATTTCAACCCTAATTTGGTACACCTAATTCTACTAATTAGCAGCTCAACTAGATCTCTAGCTGTTAAATGAGCTGTGCTTTGTTAGGGTTGGAGTGAAAACCTACAGGACGGTAGAACTCCAGGAATAGGGTTGGGCAGCCCTGGTATAGAGGATATTTTTTGCATACTGCAAGTCGTGTCCTAAACAGTATACAGTAAATGGTACAGGAGACAGGATGCAGTATTTAGGGCTCTGATTCGGACACAGCCTCAGTGAAGAGAGAGACTCGACTTGATGATGTCACAAGGTCACGACCCCTTTACAGAGTCTCGCCAATGTCCCCAGTCCCTCCCATGCTGGGCGTTCCTTTGCCCCCTTATTGTTTTGGAAACAGATGTCATGTGATCAAGTCAGGAATGCAGGATCACAAGTACCTCAACACAAGTGAATTCGCCGCCTGTGTGGCCCTGTGTCCAGCCTCTGAACAGACAGAGCAGCTTAAAACACTAGCTACTCTAGTCAGTCTGTTTGATGGGATTACATGGAACCAGTTTGTTCTTTTTGAAAAATAATAATTGTACATATGGGCACCCAGCACTGTTTGGCATTAAAGAGAAAACCATATTGTATATCTATATGTATATCTATATCTGTCTATCTGTATATAATTTTAGCTGATTTCATGCAGGCTACTTGTAAATGCATACTTGTAAATTGAGTACTCTGCCTGAACAGCAGCTCTGTGGTTCTTTATGAAACCCTTCCTCTTCAGCAAAGCAGGACAACAACACTGTCAGACCTCTGCTGCCAACTAGTGGTTAGTCTGTGCTACAGCACCCTCTCTTTCCTCTGACTCAAGCGCGCGCACACACACACACACACACGCACACACACACGCGCACACACACACACACACTTTCTCACACAACACTTCCGCTTCTGTTCATCAGACATCTATGTGCTTTCAGGTACAATTCACTCAACATGAGTTCTCACTGCCAGGGAGTGGAGGCAGAAAAAGAAGCGTTAGTGTTATACTGAATATATTTTGATTTCATAGACAAATTCTAGTTAAATACTGCGCAGTATTTGTGAATTGACATTTATAGACTTCTATCCTGCATATTTATTAACCAATATAGGCAGGGAAACAACATTATTTTAAAGGCCTTGGACTATTACTCAGTTATTACTCATTACTGTTAATATTATCTTTAATGAGCTGGTCCTTAAAAATAAATTTCATGAGGTGAAAAATTGTTCTGTCTTGTGGAAACATTTATATGACAGCTGGTGGAGAGCGTACCGCCCACCTCAGCAATTTTCTCCCTGACAGTGAACAAGAGCACGGACTACAAGAACTACTACCAGGGCATGTGGGACTGCAATGGAGACCAGCCAGATGAGCTGTCTTTCAAACGCGGAGACGCCATCTACATTCTGAGCAAGGTGTGTGCAGAGAAAGCACCCCGCTACGCTCGGAGACGGGTCAAAGGAGGGTGCCCCCTCTAATAACGTGTGCGCTTTCACACCCATGGTTAAAGCACGCGGTACGGAGCGGGGAGCTATTGTTGTCCCTGCTCCAGCCAGGCCTGTGGTTGTGGGCTAGGTGTGGGCTGTCTGTGTGTTGAAATCCTTCTGCAGTGGAAGCACTTTTAGCGCTCCTGGCCTTGGCTTTGGGCGCCGTTTTCAACACTTAGCTGTTTTGTGCGTATTTCAGTGTGCTGGTGTTCTGCCAGGTCTGTGTTTTGCTAAGTTGTGTCTTTTGTGATCGACCCATTAATGTCTCCATCACTGCTCTGCTCTATGCTGTGTGCAGTGTGAGTTTGCCATGCCTTCCTGTCTGTTTTTGCAGTAGTTGTTGAGGTGAGTGGATTTGTGGAGGGAAATTAGTATTTTGCTTACTTGGTAAGTAAGGATGTGTGCAAGATATAGTGTGTGTGTGTGTGTGTGTGTGTGTCTGTGAGTGGGTGTGCATGCGCGCGTGTGCATGAGTGTGTGTGTGGCGCATGTGTGCATGCGTGTGTGTTTTGTTACAGATCTGGCATGTGTGGGCACGCATGTGCTTTTAAACTAAATTGAGGATTTAATTTACAATTACAAAATCTCAAAGCGTTGTGTATCCGTTGCTGCCATCTCATCAGTGCAGTCATGGCACGCTTCTCTGGCAGATAGATTCAAAGATTAGTGGCTGAAGTTCATGACATCCATTACGTTTGGCATCTGTAATAGTTGTAACAGGACATCTGCACCTGATTTAAATGTGTTAATTGCCATTCCTGTATTTGTGGTCTTAACCCTGTGGGCTCTGTTTGTTATCACTAATAATATATTGCGGACGCTGGTGAGCTATAGCCCAACTGTAGTCCCACTTTCCACGTTCAAGTCTGCCATCTAGAGGTGGAAATGGGTGATTGCAGTAGATTTTCTTCCTGATTCTGATCTAACCATCAGGAGCCTCAGACAGGTGTACTTGTCTGTTGACACATCGATGTGGTGTTCACAATTTAGTGAATAGGACTGAATATATATCTAAATATATTATGACTGAACGTTGTGTGATAATCACACCATGATTTGAATGCAGGTGCATAACAGGTTTTAACATGATTCATATTTTCATAAAGAGTTATTGTTTAGCCTAATATTCTGAGTTCAGAATTATGTATTGTTATCTAGAGTATACAAGAAATAAGGAAATAATCACTATAAATATAGATGCTGTTATTTGTTCAAAAGGCTGGTATACCTCATCTCTAAAATAATTTTAATGCAGCCTAATGTTTCCTGATGCTAACAAGCTTTTTGGATCAAAACCATTTTATTGAGTAAGTGTTGTATTGTATTTATAAATTTGGATATTTGCTGGATTCAGGTTAGGCTTTCTTGCTCAATAATACAGGTATAAAGGCAGCGTCTCACCGAGGTTTTCAGATTGAAACCTTCTGGTTAGCAGTTCCATCGCGAGCGTGCGGTGGACATGTTTCATAGTGAGAGCATAGCGTGTGTGAAGGGTATCGAGTTGTTAGCCCAAAGCCCAGTCCCTCCCCATGGCTAATCCCCCCCAGCCTTCATGTCTGTTGAGCGCGGCGCTGTGTACGCTGAGCAGGTGACCTCACTGCAGACTGGCTCAGCCCTGATTCATGTCCCCGCTGGACTTTCATCTGGGGTCAGCCGCTCTGTTCTCTCCGAGCGCTCGCTCAGCCACGCTCTCTTTATCTCTTTATTAATGTTCGCCAGGTCCTTCGTTTGGAACTATCGCCTGTAGAGCGTGATGAATATCCACATGATTTAAAGCGTGTTGCGCGGCCCGTGTGACATGGGCAGGGTTAACGGAGGCGAGCGAGCAGGCGGACGGACGGACGGAGGGAGGGAAGGAGCGGGAGCGGGAGCCGGGCCGTAGGAAGGCAGGGTGGCGACGGCAGCCGCGGGGCCTGCTCTTTGTTAAGACTGCGCCGAGTCCGAGGGCCTCACGCGGTTCTCATGAACGCGGCGGCCACAGCAGGGCGGCGCATACCTTCAGCATGTGAAACAGTCACATTGCCTGAATCTCGTAGCGCCAGGTTAACATTACTGCCTCCTAATTGCTTTCTGCTCATTGAGCACAGCCACCTTATTGTACCTTCTGTACCTTACGGAAACTTTCAGCGTAAAGTGTGGATAATCTGACGTCTGTGTTATTGCAGGTAGAGTGTCTTTGGCCTCACTCTCCAATTTGTGCCACTTAGGAGTACCAGAACTTTGGCTGGTGGGTTGGCGAGATGAATGGCTCCGTCGGCATCGTGCCCAAAGCTTACCTCATGGAGATGTACTCTATATGAGAGACATGAGGTAAGTGTGCATTGAGACGTCCAGTTCCCCATCTCCTCTAGGGATGGCGCTTAAACTGTTCTTACTGACACCCATTCTGCTGTAGGACCTTGTGTCAGAGACCTACTTCCGCCATAACTAATCTTTGTGTGTGTGCGTGTGTGCATGCGTGCGTGCGTGCGCATTTTAGGGCCATCTGGATCCCTTCCTGTGTTTTGAACTGCTGGTGAATGAGATTTGGAGACCAGGATGGTGCAGTGGTACAGATTTGTGTTTAACAATAGCTTCTGTGCTTTGTTGTCTATGAAAGGAGCTAAAGGGTTTGAATTTCTCTAAAGCTGTGCACAACGTGTTTTCTAATGAACCAAAATATATTATACATAATGTGAATTGTAGCAGTTGAACCAAAATAGAACTTTGTCAGATACTTTCAAGGTGATTTCACTAGTGTATGCCAGGTATTAAATAAAAAGGATTGTTAAAAGTATTTAAATTTATTGCTCTTAATTTATTTGTAATTCCTGCATTGTGGATTGTAATGTTATACATGTTTTTTTCCCTGCCTTTGCTTTTCTGACATATAATTCAGTGAATTATCTGCTACTATAAAGCAGCTAGAGATTAGACAGTGGGGTGTAGCACAGCTTGAGATAGTTACAGGTTTATGGGATTTGGCAGCTGGTGTTTTTTTTAATACCTATTCCTGGGTTTCTGGTCTGCTCTTCACATGATGTCAAAGACAACCACTAGATGGCAGCAAGTGTCTGTCACTGTATTTTGTGAGTCTCAGTGCCAGGTTCAGTCAGACTACTGATTTACCCTTTCATAGCTACGTGATTTCTAAATAAATGTGCTTTTGTGTCAAGCTGTCATGTGTTTTAATTAACCATTACCACTTACTTTGGTATTTTGGTGTTCTGTCATTACTGACAGCATTTTCTTGTGGTATTTGTTAAACTGGTCCTATCTTAACATGCAGAGTATGATTTACACCGTTTACAGTTTATTTGGTAATATAACATGCAGGATATCAAACTGGATGCAATCTAAATATGCTACAGAATTTACTTTATACTGTTACATACAAGCATTCTATGCAAATCTAAAAGTACTACGTGTGTCTTGGCAGTCCCTGAAAAAGACAGTCATTTGTTATGTTTATAATTCTCTTACGTAAATTGTACACTAGGTCCTGACTGTGTGAGAATCATAAAACAAATGCAGTTTTGAATTAAAATGGGATACGTATGCCAAATGTCACAGTGGTGAACAAGACATTGTTTGCTAATGTATAGTGTAGTCATTTTATTATTAGATGAAATTTAATAAAATAATGAAATGATCCCTCATTAAGTGGACGTTTCGTCACTGTAAGTGGAGGCGAGTATTCAGAATATGATTATGATAAAGAATGTCTTCCTTTCATCTGGTTTCTCTACTCTTCTCTCAACCTGAATCTACCCCCAGCTTATTTTTTTAGGTTCAAATACACTTTAAACCTCTGCTAACCGTTGAGACGGTCGCCACCTGAAAGTTAGGCAATTTTAGTAATGCCGTATGTTTTATACGTGGAGCGTCGACTGTGGTAATTAATCAAAACATGATGAAGTACATGACTGAGGTGCCACAGGCTGCCCAGAGGCTGAAATGGAACCGGGTAAAAGGCGTCATAAAGGAAGTGTGTGAATGCAGAGGTGTGAAGAGTGGAAATGTTTTTCTCTCCGGTGCCTGTTGGTCATTGTAAAGTGTGTGGCACTGGCTGCTTTCTTCATGCTGTTGATTCTCTGCGCTAACAGGGTGTCTTTGGCTTATACCGGCACGCTGTAATGCAAGTGCAGGGTTTTTCTTATTTTTTCTGGGGTTGAAGAAATGCCACATTTTTCTGCAAATACTATATGTTGCTAGATGAGTCATTGAGCTCAGTAATTAATCATGTTGCGTGGAAGGTTGTTTGTGTATTGGACCATACGGTCATAGAACACATGCTATGTTGCAAATGTTTATGAATGCTTGTGTGTGCTCAGCCAAAGACATTATAATTAAAAAACACATTGTGTATCATATTTGATCGTATTTCTCTGTCCTTTCATTTCCTGTATTGTCCCTGGTAAGTATTTTTGTAGACGTGAAGCTGACAACGTTATATGGAACAATATTTTCAAATGGAGTGGAACACGGCTGAAAATAAATTGCTGTCATCACAGTGTCACACGTTGGATTGGGTTTCACGTAGTTTTTTTTCCCCAAACTGTTGTCTTGTCAGACACGTACCTGTCTATGACAGTTCATATCAAAGTAAATGAGACCAGCATAGGGAAAGTCATTGTTTAGTCATTTTGTTTTGGTGTCGTTCAGTGTTGCAATGCTGAATACACATCCAGCAGACCTCTTCATTAAACCTGTCAACACGATGTTGTGTGTTCTGGAAACTTTTCTTGCTGAGTGCGTCACTGTTGGTAGTGTCTGGATTTGTATTTTTAGCATGGGTGTAGACTGACGGTGTTGTGCCATTAAGGGTGTGTGTGCGAGTGAGACGGCTGTAATATCGCTCTTATTTTGTCTCCCCAATAAATGTCCTGTCCTCGTCTGAGTATTTGTCTAATGTCAGCTTACAGCTGTCATATTGAAAGATGAAGTAGGGACTATAGTAAATACTGTCCATATAAAGTTAGAGTTAATTAAAAAAAGACAAGCGAGCAGGAATGCAGTTCAATATTACTCCGCACTCGGAAACCATTTGTGGTTATAAGTCATGTGCAACCTCACTAATTATCAGCACAGAGGAGATGTGAAATATGAGCTAATAATGAAGCTGAGGTTTTTAAACCATAAAATATAATTTTGATTTACGCAGTAAACCTCGGAGGAGAATGGATATTGTGAATATCAATGAATAAAAATTGAAGTCCTGAGAGAAGAAAAAAACAAGACTGTTCTGGGAAAGGAGAGAGACTGTGTGGCTGGGCAGGCTGACTGACAGACAGACAGACAGGCAGAGAGGTGGATGGAGGTGAGAGAGGTAAGTGGGAGAGCGGTCTGCATGTGAGGGAGAGACAGGTTCAGTAGTATGGAGAAATGAAAGGATGTGTGTGTGTGAGAGAGAGAGCGGTGTTGGTGTGTTTGTGTGTGCGAGGAGAGGGGGACAGCAGTGTGTGTGTGTGAGAGAGAGAGAGCAGTGTTGGTGTGTTTGTGTGTGCGAGGAGAGGGAGGGGAACTGCAGTATGGATGTATATAAAAGAGGAACAGCAGTATGGATGTGTGTGAGAGAGACAGCAGTATGAATGTATAAGAGAGAGAGGGAACAGCAGTATGAATGTATATAAAAAAGAGAGACAGCAGTATTGATGTATAAAAGAGAAAGAGGAACAGCAGTATGGATGTATATAAGAGAGGGAGAGAGGGGCAGCAGTATGGATGTATATAAGAGAGAGAGAGGGGCAGCAGTATGGATGTATATAAGAGAGAGAGGGACAGCAGTATGGAATTGTGTGAGAGAGAAGGACAGCAGTATGGATGTGTGTGTGAGAGAGAGGGACAGCAGTATGGGTGTATATAAGAGAGAGATAGGGACAGCAGTATGGATGTATATAAGAGAGAAGGACAGCAGTATGGGTGTCTATAAGAGAGAGAGAGGGACAGCAGTATGGATGTATATAAGAGAGAGAGATGGACAGCAGTATGGATGTATATAAGAGAGAGATAGGGACAGCAGTATGGATGTATATAAGAGAGAGAAGGACAGCAGTATGGGTGTATATAAGAGAGAGAAGGACAGCAGTATGGATATCTATAAGAGAGAGATAGGGACAGCAGTATGGATGTATATAAGAGAGAGAAGGACAGCAGTATGGGTGTATATAAGAGAGAGAGGGACAGCAGTATGGATATCTATAAGAGAGAGATAGGGACAGCAGTATGGGTGTATATAAGAGAGAGAGAGAGACAGCAGTATGGATGTATATAAGAGAGAGAGAGACAGCAGTATGGATGTATATATGAGAGAGAGAGAGACAGCAGTATGGGTGTATATAAGAGAGAGAGAGACAGCAGTATGGATGTATATAAGAGAGAGAGACAGCAGTATGGATGTATATAAGAGAGAGAGAGACAGCAGTATGGATGTATATAAGAGAGATAGAGACAGCAGTATGGGTGTGTGTGAGAGAGATAGGGACAGCAGTATGGGTGTGTGTGAGAGACTAAGAGGTAGTGCAGTACAGAGATGTTATAGCAGGAGCAGCAGAGGGAGGTGGGGTTCATTAGTATTCTGATGGGCTGCAGTGCTGCTCCTTCCTCTGGTGCAGGATGGGGGAGGGGATATAGTGGGAAGAATCATCTGTCCCTGCTGCAGGGCTTCAACCTGGCAGAGCGTCACACAGAGTTAACCCCTTCACCGCATCCACAGGAGCATCCCAGCTCAGGCTCTGCTTATAAAATGCCCCTGTGTCACGAGGGCGTACACTAGCACTGTTAGCACACAAAAACAGGTGCTTTTAGCCACAATAAAAGTGTTAAGACCATGTGGAGGTTACCATGGTTTATGTCTGCTTCCCATAAAGGAAGCACCTTCGGTGATAAGAGTCTGCGCTTGTTTAGGGATGTTGGCAGGCGGGGAATATAGATGGAGGAGGGTGGAACAAGTCGTCTTTCACTGCTAGCATTGCCGCTAGTGTCAGCTGCACCGTAATCTGGGGGGAGGGGTTGTAGTATGTGTAGAGCCCTGCTGATCCGGCTATGGCACTGATTGAAGTAGGGTCGTGGGTCTGTTCAGAGGCATCACCGAGGTAGCGATCAGGGGAACCAATCCCACTGAGGTACAGCCACATGGGAAACAGGACACACTGGGCCAGATGGGGGCAGGGCTTAGCGAATGAGTAATAACATGCTTGGGCTGCCCATTGGACAATGCAAAAAAACTGCTGATACATGAGTTTGGGCTCAGCAGCCAGGCATTTGCATGCCACCCCTCCCCCATTACATTAAATATTTCTGTCATATTTTCTGCTGTTTCAGTATGAGCATCAATCTGCTCAACTGATTCATCCCTTTACACTCAAGTCTGTGTGTGATCTTGAATTTTTCTCATTATTTTCTAATATAAATCATTTTACAGCAAGTGAGAGAAATTCGTAAGGCGAGCCAAGCATTGATCAATGGTTTTGCTCTGGTTCCTGCAAAGTGACCGACCACATTGTGGGCATCCTCTGGTTCTCCCTTAGTTTTGAGATGAATGCCTTATACTTAAACCATTTTTCAATCGTTTGTAGGATAGTGGTCATATCCTGGTCATTTCATGGGTTATTGGTGATGACATGGAATATGTTATACGGCTGAGTCAGTATTGGGAAGTATTTTGAAAGGGCAAAGAAGAAGAAGGAGAAGAAGAAGAAGAAGGAGAAGAAGGAGTGTTCTTTCTGCTCCCTAAGCAGGCTGGGCTCCAGGGCCCTTCTCAGTAAAGACGAGGCACCATACTGTAGCTCTCTGTCCTCTGGTTGACATTCAAACTACATATAAATCCAGCTCTTTATGAGACTGGGGTGGTATATTACACAGCCTAATTGCAAATGTAATGAATTACCGTAATTAGTTATGGGCTGGATTGAATTAATGGGGAAGCTGGTAGTGCAGCGATCTGCCGCTTTTTCGTATGGGGAGGGGCAAAGAGAGAGAGAGAGAGAGATATTAATAAGATTTCAGCTGATGGTGCAGGGCCCAGCAATGAAGGAGAGTACCCTATTTCCTGCCTCTGACCCGCCCAGCAGTCTGCTCCAAAAGCACGGCAGAACTCTCAGTCTCAGTCAGAAAGAAGCCTTGCTTTCATTGTGCCAATGTTTAGCCAATGCTACCTCTGAGAGCCTGGTCCTGACCAGCTGGCTGCTGTTGACGTATTACATACTGAAATTCATAACAGGAGAGAGCTGGCACACCATATTAAAAGAGCTGTCAGACTGGAGAGAGGGGCACATTACCGGTTACCTTAATGTCCTGTGCACCCCGAGAGCAGAGATCCCCAAGCGCTAGCCAACCCATTGTGACGGTAGGTCTGGAAGGCCCATAGTAATCCCGTGTGACCGCTGATTTAGAAGGCTATAGAGGGAAATCCTTCTACTACAAGGGCAGATTCATCATCACCCCAACTGCGGAGTAGCTTACAGCAGTAATGATCGTGTTCCATTATTTTACTGAAAATACTGCAAGACAGTCTTTATTGCCTCCTGCTGTCACTGAGGGTGAGGCATAGCTGAACAACCCGCTTCCCAGGCCTGCATTCACTGATCTCTATGGTATAGTATAACAAAAATATCAATAGCCCCATGCTACTAATATAATTTGTGTTCATTTTACACGAACCAGTGGTAAAATTAATATATTTCTGGTTTTAAGGAGGCTAGACTCAGCAACTAAATTGTGGCATATTTAAAAGGCATAAAGAGCATTCTTATCAATATATGGATATACATTAAAAAGGAGGAACAACTATTTTGTGTTGTATTGGAAATGAGAGAACAGGAATAAGATATTAAAGCTGTTGGATAATTCCAATACACAAAGAGAAAAAGTAATTCCACATTAAGAGAACACGATCGACCACAACAACCACGTATTTGTATCCACGAAATGATCGTGTCCATCACCACGTATTTGTATCCAATGCATTCCTATGCGTAGCATTCAAGCGCTAGGATTGGCCAGGCGCCCATGCAGTTTATTGTTGAAATGTTTAACTATGTACAAAGTTAATAAACGTTCAAAGCATTAATGACTGTTTGATTTATTGAACATGCATGCAACCCCGTGGAACACCACTATCTTAACAGTTTGGGCATGAGCCCGAGTTACGTGAACTCCTGTGAGGTAATGTTTAGGGGTTGGGGTGGGGTACGGAAATCACAAACTCACAAAAATCCGGGGCTTTTGAATTCGACATACAGTTTATCTTTGTATGACTTTAAAGTGCATTCTGGTTCGGCCTATATGAATGCATTGGATACAAATTCGTGGTGGTGACACGAAAATTGCGTGATACCGGGTTGGTAATTGCCGCAGCACAGCGAAAAAAAATAATTGCCGCAGCACCACTCTCCTCCAAATCCATTCTCGCCGTTATCTTAACAGTCCTTCAGGGCTGCTGCAACAAGCTAACTGTTGCATTGGCTAACGCAAGTAGCTAGCGACTGCGCGATAATAAATAAAAAAAGGGAAACGTAAATCTGAAAAGGAAATTTGGACCAACCTTTTCTGGTTGAAAATGACTAAATACAATTACATTTTTTAGTTTTGTGTTTAAAAGTAGTTCGTTATCATTTATTTTCTAATATGCTACGGTATAATCTATCTATCGCTTTACCGCCAGTTCGTCACACTCACTCAAATACAGTGGTAGATAATTGAAGATGAAATTAGAAAATGATAATTGGACCAACTCGATGCCAATATTGTATTCTGGTTGCTGATTAGTTAGAGAGGACGTCCTCCGTTGGAGCATCATTTTATGTGTTTTGGCCAATAACAGATTAGCATAAAAAAGTACATTCAATTGATATAAGAGATCCCGCCCTAAGGAGGTCAGCAGGAGCCCGTTCTCCTCTGCCCCCCACACCCACCACCACCTCACACAGACTGCCCTTTCCCCTCTTGCCTGCCCTGCAGGTGTCGCTGTTGAAGCATTTTAATCAGAATTTCAATAATGTATTTTTTCCAAAGAAGAGAGAATAATTATTTTATAAATGATACTGAGATTTGGTAATGGTTTATTTCAACCAATTACTATTTCTTATATTTTGATCTCCCTCTTGAATCTCAAAAATAGAGGAGGAGCAACCTCCTCTGCCTCTATGGACCAGCCTACTCTGATACACACACATATTCATATGGCAGTTAGTGAACAAAAAATAGAACACGAGGGACAGGTAAATGATGGGTAGCCAGTATATGCAAAGCAGAGGCTACTGCACAGGTATGGCCTATCAATTATTAAAGCAAATAACAGTCAGTGTGACCATAGCAACTTTTATAGGATATGCAATTTTCTTCTTTAGTAAAGTACCTCTCTCTCAAAAAAAAAAAAACTGTGGTAAACTCAAATGGTTAATTTGGATTTATCTATTTTATCACTACACCACATGGTTCCCCCACAGTCCAGTGTAAATGGATGGAAAGTTAATCTGTAACTCTGTACTACGATACATTTTTAAACTATGTGCGTGCGTGCATGCGTGGGAGCACCCTACGTAGTTTTATCACTGCCAGCAGCAAACCAATCAGATACAACTGCACCTTTGACTGTGAGGAACAGAACAGGTAAAATATCGCGCCTTTGGTTTATGATGATAATTAAGTTTCTGTTAATGGCGCTCAACCCATCCTCTCAGCCCTGCACATCTCAGAGCCCAGAATATATAGGACCTTTTTTATTGCAGTTTAACAGTAAAATAGAAGCTTTTTGAGATAAATGTCAGAGTGCCATTTATCTTAAGGGCACTAAAATTCACCAATAATAGTAAAGTATCTGAGCTAAAATCTGCAAGTATGAAATCAAAATTTCAGTGAATAGGCCTTAGTTTGAAATACCCAAAGAACTGCTACAGGGAGTGGTGCAGGTGAACAGAGGAGAGACGCAGGGGCAGATAGACTGACAGGACCGGTCTGTATGTGCAGGGCATAATCTGTGTCAGTGCAGTCAGAGTTTTCATCCAGAGTGATGTCACTGTGTGAGCGATGTGAAGATTAGAAAAAAATAGCCTGTACAAACTTTAGAACTCCACAAGTTGTTGTTTTCTCTGAGAGACCAGAGAAACAGCATAAGATCAGTTACCTGCAACTTTAGTAGGCTATACTACTCTGTTGAGTGTCCCCTGGGGCTGTTTCTAGTGTGGGCCATTTTTGATGTAAAAAGGAATGAGGAGCTTTTGGGTGGTGTCTTAGCCATAGCTTACTTGCGTAGCATTTAAAAGCAGTCCCACCCATCATCACTATGGTCTTTCATCATTTGGTATTTTGTTAGCAGAAACACTTACACAGGGTGACCAACAGAGCTTTCATTTGACCCACCTACACATATTGGTATTTATCGATATTTCATGGTAGCAGTGTGCTTGCTCACTTCTGTTTATAATAATAACATCTTTATTTACATCAATATACATGGCTGGAAATTTTCAATATTCTCAATATTGCGGCTGTGGACCAGGAGGTAGAGCGGGTTGTCCACTGATCGCAGGGTTGGCAGTTCGATCCCCAGCTCCTCCTGTCCACATGTTGAAGTGTCCTTGGGCAAGACACTGAACCCCAAATTGCTCCCAATGAGCAGGCTAGCGCCTTGCATGGCATCTGCCGCCATTGGTGTGTGAATGGGTGAGTGAGAGGCCATTGTAAAGCGCTTTGGTAAGGTAGAAAAGTTGACCTTGATAACCAAAGTGCAGTCCATTTATCATTTACCATTTACCATTTACCAATCTACAACAGAAATATATTCGATTACATGCCAGCTTCCATAACAAAACCATAATCACATTTGTATTATCTGCTCTGTCCTGAATATCTGTCCTGAATATCTACTGTGTATTCTGCAGGTAAAACCACTGACCTTTAACAGTGGGTAAAACCCAGACAATGAAGAGATTAAATGATCAATGGCATTATCCTGATCAGAGTCCAGAACTGCAGTGGTCCACCCTCGCATCTACCCATCTCTGTGATAGGTCAGTATTCTGAGCAGGGCGGGAGAATTAAATAGCCTGCTTTAATGGGCTCCCCACCCATGGTTATGGTGCTTACGGAGAGAGGGCCTGGCCTGGGATTTAACATCGTTCTGGGTTTTAATGAGGCACCTCGTTAATTAGCAGTGGTTTCCCTGCCTTCACTTTCTCACTTCCTCTCCATCACTGATCTGACACAGAAAAGGGCAGTGCTCATTACAATCGTGCATACAAATGCAGCAGTCCATAGCTGAGATGCATGCACTCAGTGTATTCTCATTGGAGCATTTATTTCAAATTAGTTTCTCGTTTTTCTTCAAAACCTAAAATACTATGATCTAAAATTATCTTTTTTTTTTTATCCCACAGGCTGTTCTAGCCCTCAATACAAGATGATGGAGTTTTATGAAACACTCCTAAATCTTCTCTTATTAAATCACATTCAAGCTGAAGACATGGAAGACTGCAATTTTGTGCCTCAGTGTTTATTTCACTAATAAGTGGTGCATCTGGATATTGCTTCTCATGCATGTGTTTTTCAATGGCATCTGCTTGCAGTACATCACCCGCACCCCCCTGTCTCCTGCTATATGCCTGCTAACCCACCTTCAGTAATTATCCCTCGTCATCCAAGCACTGCATTCTCCTCACAGTGGACACCGTGGGATGGAGTCATTTGTCGTTTCCAGTGCTATCCTGAGTGCATAAATTAACTGAAAGAATCAAATTAGCATTCTAGAACGAACAAGTCTACGCCACATGGTGCCCCGGTGCAAACGTGCCTTTGTGCAGGGAGCAATACCAAGGTCACCTCCCCCCCCCGCTCTGATTGTTCTCTGGGATGGCTTACTGGGAGAGAGAAGGTCTATGCTACCAGCAGAAACTGCTTCAATCAGCACTGCACTCTAATGGCTGGTAATGAGGAGGGGGACAGGAGAGGAGGCTCTAGTGATTAATAATTCAGTGGCGAGGAGATTCAATTTCACCACTGATGGCTTCCTCTTCTTCAAGCATTTCCCATTTGTTCTTAAATTTGGTCGGCACCGTTAATGATCCCAAACCAAGTGTAATTAATTACACGCTACGGCAGCCGCTCAAATGCTGTTTGCAAGAAGCTGATATCATCCTCTCAGCCAGGGGAATAACGTCTATTGTAAGGAAATGTTCTCGAGAAGATATTCTCTATTACAGCATCTATCTGGAATAAGAAAGACAGGAGGAGCTGTGTGCGTGTGTGCGCGCATCCTTCTTTATCAGCGTAATTGTTATCAACTAGGGAAGGGCACATTCTTCCGCAACATTAATCTTGTGAGTGCGAGTTAGCCAGGAGGCTCTCATTTGGAAATCATGAGGTTGTTTTTGTGGGCTGGTGAATATTATTTCTCTGTAGTTAAGAAAACAACTTGGGGGTAATTATTTATGAAAGCATGGCACAGACATCTTGTTTTCATAACATCTTTAGAGTAAAAAAAAATGGGTTTGTTGCTGGAATACTAATTTTTTCTGGTATATTTTGTACATTGATATTTAAGTAGGTAAGTAATTTTATTTAGTCCACTAAATCACAACAGCGCAGGTGGACATTAACCCTGACTTTTTTGCACGGATTTATAATTCCTGTTTGACCTTTAGCTGCGTCAGACAGTCAGAATCCACCGATTTATTCTCTGAAGAATATTTGTATTAATAATAGTACAAAAAACTTTTAGATGAATTTTCTAAAAAATATTTTAAAAATTTTCTTGAATGTTTTGCAATAATGCAGGCCATGGAAGTAGTATTTCACTTTATGATTTGAAAACTCCTAGAGATCCATGAGTTTATTTAAATGGAGCGCTACGTTGTAAAGGCTTATTACTCTTCTGTAGACAAAAAGCCATAAATGATATTTGAAAATGTAGACATTTTAATGAAACCCTCATTCATTCTCAATGTATCCATTTTATTCTATGCATTAACTGGATACTTTAAAAAATGGTTCACCATGGTTTTGTGAGAATTCTAACTCATGACAGATGATGTCACTGTCAAGGTGACAGTACCCCCTGTTGTTCCCTGTATGCCGCTCATAATTGTTGCCTCCTGTGGAGTGGAATTATATCTCTCTCCAGTGACAACATGCTACATCTGCATTCGCCCCTCCTGCCCCACTGTGCTCAAGTCATTTGAAACCTGCTGGGACTCTAGGTTTGACATCATCATTAAAGACTACAACTTTTATGATATTCTCAACAAAAACTGAGTTTGTGCTAAAAAAGAGCCGTTGAATGAATCCTTTGTTTTACTTTAAACCGTAGAGTATTTTTTACTTGAAGTGCTAATTGTACTGGATTATGTAAACTAGTAACAAGTATACGAGCTAATTATGCTATTTGGCCATGACCTTATTATTAAGTATTTAGCTATTTATTGTGGAGAACGTAGGTAAAGTTGACGTAGAATAGTCCTGACATTTGGGAATTCAGTAAAGCAGGGATCTCACTCTCAAATATAGTTCAGCACTTAAGCGCTTATTTTAAGACATTGATTAGTTAAAAGTTCACACACTTTGTTTCCGAGGCCATAACTGGCTACAAATTAAAAGCAAACCTTGTAAAGCCTGCGGACACTGCCTGTGGACCTGGAGCTTGAGATCCCTGCGGTGAGATCTTGAGCAGTGAGGGAAGGGGAAAAAGAGGTGACATATAGGGTTTTATTGAGTGCAGAGTGTCTTCGAAGGGCTCAGTGTCCATGCACTTTATACACGTGGAAGGGGGCTGAAGGCTAGTCGCTAGTGTCATTGGAAGATTATGCTGTTCAGCTGTGTGGCACCCTGTAGCCTACCATTCTCCCACTGACTCACCCTACATCAGCACTTCCTCCAGGTTCAGTTCCCCATTGGCCTGCAGATGCTGCATTATTAATGTTACCTAAAACTGAGCTCTGCACAATGAGACACAGAACCTTCAGCTTCATAGTCCCAAAGCTCTGGAACTTTCTACCCCAGCCCAATGTTACCTAAAACTGAGCTCTGCACAATGAGACACAGAACCTTCAGCTTCATAGTCCCAAAGCTCTGGAACTTTCTACCCCAGCCCAATGTTACCTAAAACTGAGCTCTGCACAATGAGACACAGAACCTTCAGCTTCATAGTCCCAAAGCTCTGGAACTTTCTACCCCAGCCCAATGTTACCTAAAACTGAGCTCTGCACAATGAGACACAGAACCTTCAGCTTCATAGTCCCAAAGCTCTGGAACTTTCTACCCCAGCCCAATGTTACCTAAAACTGAGCTCTGCACAATGAGACACAGAACCTTCAGCTTCATAGTCCCAAAGCTCTGGAACTTTCTACCCCAGCCCATTTAGGATGCCAATAGCATTGAGACCTTTAAAGCAAAACTGAAAGCTCATCTTTTTAGCCTGGGCTACTCTTAATGGATTTATAATGGCTTTTATTGGTGTTGTATCACATTTATTGTAAATGGTTACAATATGCTGACTAAGTTACCAACTTACTTTTATTAGAAAGGATGTAGCCTGGAATCTGTGTGGTTCAGTGGTGACCAGTCTTTAACCACTGAGCCAATCAGAGAGAAGCAAGGTGCAACGTGAGGACATTCTTATATAGATTCAGCATTTGTTCTTTGAATTGTAGCAAACATGGGAATAAAAATAAAAAAAAACTAACATTATCAAAACGAATTTTCAGGGTTGATAGATACTGTAGCTGTTCATTTCCAAGCAGCCTGGTTGTGAGTCTTAAATACCATTTACATTATAAATTAAACTATATTTTACATTTTACCAATGCCATTGAATTTGAGTTAAATAGAAAAAAACTCTAACAACACTTTCCCATCCAAACTATTCTCATATCTGTTAAACAATATGAAAAACGAGTTGATTATGTTATGAATTGTTAACATGAGTGCAAAAAACATGTTGATTTTACTCTCCCCATGCAGGCTAAAAGTGTGTTTTTAGGAAAGGTTTGTTAGGCCTATATGTCCTCACAAATTTTGGAGAGTGAAAAAATGTAAGCTCTCTGAGTCTTGACAGTCCTGACAATTTCAGTATCTTTGAGTTGACTGAAGAAGGTCTTAACTCCACCATCATGAGTGACAGTAGAAGGCTCTCTGGCAGACAGGCTAAAGCTTTAGAAAAAAACATTTTGGTTCAGGAAACCACCATACCGGAAACAGCTTTGAATCTTTACCACTCACATGGGTCTAAGTGATGCAAGTGGTCTATAGGTGAGTTTCCCCTCAACGGGCAAACAGAGAGAGAGAGAGAGAGAGAGAGAGAGAGATAAGTATTTTGTTTGTATAATTCCACCTTAATTTTTGGGATTTTTGTCACCATGTAGTGTTTTTTTTAAGGCTGGACTTTCCAACAATACATCTGTTTCTGTGCAACGATTTACATTGTTGAAAAAATAATCCGATTGCAATTGCTCGTTTATCCACATTATTCGAGACAACGTTTGATTGGCGGTCAGTGAGCATCCATAAATGTGGCTTGTGCAAGAACCGAGCTGATATGAACCACTGCCAAGTCATCTGATCACAAAAGATGGTTTAACCTTTTAAACAGCTGGAAATTTGCCAAAGCAATTCACTCGAATAACATTTCTAAAGGGTGGACTGGCAATCTCCCCCCGGAGATCGTTACATATGCTATTTTAACAATGTTTTCGTCATACAATAGCCCCCGCCCATCTATGCGATTTTAAGACCACCTTAATGATCTAATTTCAGAACTCACCGCTGCATGTGAGTTGCAGCTTTTCAACTGTAAAATACTGGCTCTGGTCAGTCAGTAATGAATACAGAACCCTCCCATCTGAAGGCCTTTTCTGGCTGTTTGGTGAAGCCCTGGTGCTGAGAGGCAGAATGGACGGTTTGTTAAAGTTCTCTTACCCAGTCTGCTCATCATCGTTAATCTTTATTGATGTGGCCCATTAATTTGGTGAAGGGAGTGACAGGCGGCTGGGTGTGGGGAGGCGATCATTCATCACACAGGCAGGGGAGGAATCAGGTCTCTCCGTGATGGACAGGGACTAGGTGCAGAAGCAGAGAGAGCACCCTTTGGGTACTTCCTGCCATTGACAGCAAACAGGTCTCAGACCTGCTTGTTCTCCTCTATCATAGATACAATCATAGTGTATATGTTTGAATCACTGACACAGGATCAGTTCAGTAAGGCAGATATATATGTGCCATATGATAATGCTTGCCAATACAGAGTTTGGGTGTTGGCCGTTCTCATTGAATATTGATGAGCAGTCAGGTTTGTTGCTAACTTCAGTTCTGAATGACTGGCTTTTACAAGATTCTGTTCATAGCCATAGTTACAAGAATCCTAATCGTGAAAATAAATAGTGTTACTGGAGGTGAATCTTTATAAACACATTTTTACCAGAATGACTACTGTTACAGTATATGTGGTAATGTTAAAGCTGGCTCCCTTGTCATATAGAGATGCCACCCTCTCATTTGAACATGTATTTGAAGGTAAACATGAATAACTAACACCCTGGAAATTTGAGCAGATGTCTCAAGGTCCCGGTTTAGCAGTCCACTGAACCACCTTTCTGCATCACTAGATTCACAGAGGACTCGCCAGGTCCTTAGTCATCAGGATTTATGAGAGTCGCTGTGACATGTCATGTGACGTGTCACGTGACAAGTTGGAATTCCCACATATGGAGCCTATCTCCAATTCTCCATATGTGGGCTCTCCCTTCAGAAACCAGTGACCTCTGAAAGGCGTTCATGGTGTCTAATTTTAGTGTGCTTTACGAGGGTAGAATGAATAATTCTCTGGTGTCTGTGGATGGATCTCTACAGGTGATGGAATCCTGCTAGTGAGGTCTGATAAAACAAAGAATAGCATATTGATGCTCAGAGTTCTTCTTACTTCATATTGGATTGAGCATGGATTGAGTTTGTGAAGTTGTAATAAAAAGAGAATTGTTATGGTTGCATTCAACTAAACTCTGAGTTCCAAAAAGGATTCTGACATGTTTCAACATTTTCTGCATTTTCTGTTTTCTCCAGTCACCTCTAATTGGCTATATTTGTGTCATATGACCATCAAAGTCCTCCAATCGGACTGTGTCATGTGATTCGTTGTGTGTTCTGCCCATCAGGGGAGAGAAATAGGATGAAGTTACTCTCAGAACAAATCAAGCCTGACAGGGGCTATCAAACTGACAGGTGTTTGTCCATCAGCAGTAAACATCTCTCACAGTTCACTCCTGTGCCATTGGCGAGGGATTGTCTAGAGGTGTTCTGGTACTGCTCTCACCCTGTTCACTCTCCCGGTGTCAAGCCTCATGACTCTGTATACACTCACGTCGTCCAACCTCACGTCTATCGGCTTGTTAGCGAGTAACTGATAGTCACATACACATCTGTTGGACTATATGAGGGGAGGGAAAGGGGCTTGGTGGTTGAAGGAGAAGGGGTGGGTGAGAGGTACTAGCTGAAACTGGAGCTAAGTGAAATCAGAGACAGCTGACCCAAACCCTCCCTCAGCTGGTCACCTCACTCTTCCACCTCCCTGTCATAAATGGCTCTTTCTGTCACTGCGAGGCCTGTGTGCAGTCAAAGGCCATGTGTCACACCTCCAGTTATAAGTCATACACCGGAAAATGAGTCATTATCCTCCTATGAAATCCTTTCAAACCGCGCTGGCATCTGCGTCATTCTCATCAATGTGGAAATAAGCAACATGATGTCAGAGGAGATTACTGAGATCTCAGTTCAAGTATGTAAGGGGTATGGGACAAACTAGTATGCTCAGAGTCAAGTGTACATACAGGAGCATTTTCTTACTGAGGCGACTGCTAACTTCTAGTATACTCAGAGTCAAGTGTACATTCAGGAGCATTTCCTTACTGAGGCGACTGCTAACTTCTAGTATACTCAGAGTCAAGTGTACATACAGGAGCATTTTCTTACTGAGGCGACTGCTAACTTCTAGTATGCTCAGAGTCAAGTGTACACACAGGAGCATTTCCTTACTGAGGCGACTGCTAACTTCTAGTATACTCAGAGTCAAGTGTACATACAGGAGCATTTCCTTACTGAGGCGACTGCTAACTTCTAGTATACTCAGAGTCAAGTGTACATACAGGAGCATTTCCTTACTGAGGCGACTGCTAACTTCTAGTATACTCAGAGTCAAGTGTACATACAGGAGAATTTCCTTACTGAGGCGACTGCTAACTTCTAGTATACTCAGAGTCAAGTGTACATACAGGAGCATTTTCTTACTGAGGCGACTGCTAACTTCTAGTATACTCAGAGTCAAGTGTACATACAGGAGCATTTTCTTACTGAGGCGACTGCTAACTTCTAGTATGCTCAGAGTCAAGTGTACATACAGGAGCATTTCCTTACTGAGGCGACTGCTAACTTCTAGTATACTCAGAGTCAAGTGTACATACAGGAGCATTTTCTTACTGAGGCGACTGCTAACTTCTAGTATGCTCAGAGTCAAGTGTACATACAGGAGCATTTCCTTACTGAGGCGACTGCTAACTTCTAGTATACTCAGAGTCAAGTGTACATACAGGAGCATTTCCTTACTGAGGCGACTGCTAACTTCTAGTATGCTCAGAGTCAAGTGTACATACAGGAGCATTTTCTTACTGAGGCGACTGCTAACTTCTAGTATGCTCAGAGTCAAGTGTACATACAGGAGCATTTCCTTACTGAGGCGACTGCTAACTTCTAGTATGCTCAGAGTCAAGTGTACATACAGGAGCATTTTCTTACTGAGGCGACTGCTAACTTCTAGTATGCTCAGAGTCAAGTGTACATACAGGAGAATTTCCTTACTGAGGCGACTGCTAACTTCTAGTATGCTCAGAGTCAAGTGTACATACAGGAGCATTTTCTTACTGAGGCGACTGCTAACTTCTAGTATGCTCAGAGTCAAGTGTACATACAGGAGCATTTCCTTACTGAGGCGACTGCTAACTTCTAGTATACTCAGAGTCAAGTGTACATACAGGAGCATTTCCTTACTGAGGCGACTGCTAACTTCTAGTATGCTCAGAGTCAAGTGTACATACAGGAGAATTTCCTTACTGAGGCGACTGCTAACTTCTAGTATACTCAGAGTCAAGTGTACATACAGGAGCATTTTCTTACTGAGGCGACTGCTAACTTCTAGTATGCTCAGAGTCAAGTGTACACACAGGAGCATTTCCTTACTGAGGCGACTGCTAACTTCTAGTATACTCAGAGTCAAGTGTACATACAGGAGCATTTTCTTACTGAGGCGACTGCTAACTTCTAGTATGCTCAGAGTCAAGTGTACATACAGGAGCATTTCCTTACTGAGGCGACTGCTAACTTCTAGTATACTCAGAGTCAAGTGTACATACAGGAGCATTTCCTTACTGAGGCGACTGCTAACTTCTAGTATGCTCAGAGTCAAGTGTACATACAGGAGCATTTTCTTACTGAGGCGACTGCTAACTTCTAGTATGCTCAGAGTCAAGTGTACATACAGGAGAATTTCCTTACTGAGGCGACTGCTAACTTCTAGTATGCTCAGAGTCAAGTGTACATACAGGAGCATTTTCTTACTGAGGCGACTGCTAACTTCTAGTATGCTCAGAGTCAAGTGTACATACAGGAGCATTTTCTTACTGAGGCGACTGCTAACTTCTAGTATACTCAGAGTCAAGTATACATACAGGAGCATTTCCTTACTGAGGCGACTGCTAACTTCTAGTATGCTCAGAGTCAAGTGTACACACAGGAGCATTTCCTTACTGAGGCGACTGCTAACTTCTAGTATACTCAGAGTCAAGTGTACATACAGGAGAATTTCCTTACTGAGGCGACTGCTAACTTCTAGTATACTCAGAGTCAAGTGTACACACAGGAGCATTTTCTTACTGAGGCGACTGCTAACTTCTAGTATGCTCAGAGTCAAGTGTACACACAGGAGCATTTCCTTACTGAGGCGACTGCTAACTTCTAGTATACTCAGAGTCAAGTGTACATACAGGAGAATTTCCTTACTGAGGCGACTGCTAACTTCTAGTATACTCAGAGTCAAGTGTACACACAGGAGCATTTTCTTACTGAGGCGACTGCTAACTTCTAGTATAGTGTACATACAGGAGCATTTTCTTACTGAGGCGACTGCTAACTTCTAGTATGCTCAGAGTCAAGTGTACATACAGGAGCATTTCCTTACTGAGGCGACTGCTAACTTCCTTTGAGAAAGGTCCAGAGATTCACCTCCGGGGGGTGAAGTCAAAGAGGAACTCCAGCATATCACAGCCTCACATTGACAAGCACAAAATCCCAATCAAGTCAAAGGCTTGATTTGAGTCGCAATGGTCTGTTGCTACAGACTGATTCAGTATCTGTTTAGAGAGAGAGAAGAGAGAGAGGAGAGTAAGGTTTCAGTAATATTTATATTGGAATGACATATAGCGGCATAAATCTGCCAATGTCTGCCAATTTTAGTAGAGTTGTGTTTAGGATCCTGACTTATATTCAACACACTGGGGAGTGTATAATATATTGTGCTCATGTTTAATATTGCTGCTGTATATTTTGTGACTATGGCCATGTTTACACAAAAACATACTACAATACAAACTTCCCCTAGGTGATATTTCATTGGTTTCAATAATTCACACACATAATATCTGAGATGTTAGAGAAAAATTATAACTTGGACCATGCTTTTCACTGCTTTTTTCTGTACACATATCTAGTCAGGGAATCTCATGTGTCTCCTACATAAATATGTATTATTGACATGTCTAGGTTAGCATATTAAATATCAAATATATTACTATAAATATATTTATCTTCTCTTTGTCATCTACATGCAAGTATGCACATTTAGCATCACTTCATCTCATCTTTGGATGGTAATGATTGAATTAGAATTACTGCCGAAAGGCTGCTATTACAACATAATAGGATTTGTCCTCATTCTTTTTGTTTTCAGTAATATATATCAATATTTCAAAAACATGCATCAGAAGCATAAGCTTATCGGTTTGAACTGAAGCACCTTCCAAGCGGTCACTATGAATCAATATTTGATGTGGCATCACAAATAGTCATACAGGAAGAACTTCAGGAGGGCGAGATCCCCTTTCTCTGCATATTGTTACAAACGTCAGGCTCGCTGTTAAAATATTTGCATTGTCAAATATGAAATATTTTTCTGTAATATCAAATGAATTAATATGTATCATTAAAGAAGACTGGGAGATACCCCTGGCTGTTGCCCAGGTGTGGGGTAATAAGCTTATTTAGAGTAATTTGTGACTGTACGTCTGGAATAAGCGATCAGAGCTGGCCGGAGATCTGCTGCAAAGTAAGGAGAATTTAGTCTCCTCATAAAAAAATTCTTCTGCCACTGTATTTCACTTTGGCACTTTTATGCTTTTTTATTTTCTAGCCCATTGCAGCTGCAAGCTGCTGGCTGATTTATGTGCCTTGGCAATGAGGCATGGGGGCCATTTGAAACCCTTCCTTCCCTGCATCACACCGACCAAAAACCCAGCCCCCCCCCCCCAACCTCTGCCAAAGCCACACCCCTATCACTTCCCCATTCAGAGTCCTCTTTCTTTTTGTGTCCCTGTGCTTTTTTTAAACTTTAAAACATGTTCGCTAATTTAAGTGACCGTTAAATAAATAAAAAAGATGTGTAAGAAACTGTAACACTTTCTTTTATTTCATATTGACAGGTTTGTGTGAAATGCATTGCAGCTTGTCAGAATTTGGGCCCCATCTTTCCGATAGGCAGCAAGCCCCACCAAGTACGATACTGTAAGTAAGTGATTATGATACGGTAAAATTGTCTCAGTTCCAGTTTCATGTTCCCCTCATACGCTGCAGGGCACGGCTTCAGAAGAGAGGAGTGTAACTCACTGATAGGTATGAGGTCTAGGGAGGGTGGGCTGTGACTTTCTCCACAACAGTGATTCTGCTTGTTCCCAGTAATTGGTATATCGTGAGTGGAATCCTCGCTTGCCGTTAGCCTCGCAACAGTTGAAGTAACGGACCTAACCATGCGGAACAAAGCAAAAGGTAGCCTGTCGGCTTTGATGAATGAACGACAACTCGCATCGCAACTAATTTCCTCCCTGACAAGGAAATGACAGAGAAAAATGTTGTGTTGCCGCCGTGGCAGTAATGAGGAGAGCTTTACTGAGGGAGCTGGGTGTGGACAGAGGACAGAGGACACGATGCTTCCACTCTTCCAACATGGACACCATTTTTATGTCCTGAGAAAAACAGGGAGCGATGTGATAACGTTGTGACGAATCCTCCCCTGTACTAGGTATCCATTTGTGGCAGTATGTAAATCCCTGTTTGACAGAGTCATGTAAAATTTACAGCGAGCACAAAATGTTGAATTCCTATTTAACTGGATTATTAATAATTCATCAATACGACCATTCACCCCCGGAACGACATCACGCTGAACACTGCAATGTTCCGATCCTCAAAGATTTTACTCTGTATGTAATTTATGTAATGTAATTTATGATGTCATTTATTCTCACCGTTCTTTTGTAAGTTTACATTGATAAATGATTGTTATTAAACAAGCAGAAATTGAATTGGCTGAGTTGCAAAATTAGTTTTGCCTACTCAAAATGAAGCCGTTAGCGGTGAATGTTAAGTCCCTCCCAGTGTGCCCCAGACTGGTCATTGTTAATCAGGGTCAGTAAGGGTCATTCTCAGATCCATTTAACCTTAAAATATCTAAAATTGTCTGAGGTAATTGTTTAATATGTAACCCCAATGAAATCATTTGGTGGTCTGCTTGTGTGATTCTTAACCATGGTGTTACTAGCAGTGAGCTCCTGTCTTGTCATATTCAAGTAATAATGAGTTACGTCGCAAATAACATCTTTCATCTCAGGATCTCAAAGTTTTTTTACAAAGCACTTGTGATTCAAACAAATTTAACCAATGTGCAGCACCCATGTGGGTCATACATGACCACCATTTTGCACTAGGATACCAGGACTACCATGTATTCCCTGAGGTGGACAGGGAGGAGTTATTAAATCAATGAAACTGCAGATCATCATAGAGGCAGACTAAGGAGGTCAGGTTACAATCCTGGCCAGGACACTGGATGACATGACTCTTTGCAATAAGTGCCATTGTATCTTCAATAACCACAGTTCACTAGAGTCAGAGCCTCTCATCTTAAAATTACACAGTATAATGGTGCCATCCACAGGGGATTCATTTTCTACATAGTCTAGAGTATAGACTGCTCCCTACTAACCCACCACACCATCTCCAGAAACTCTTTTGAGCACTAACAAAGCCTAACCCGGCTTAACTTCAATCATAAGGCAGGAGTGAGTGTTATGGCTGCTGGCTGACTTACCTTAGATACAAAGATGATGATCTGACGCTGTAGGGGGGGAAACACTTGGCAGGGAACTAAACTCCACGCTGAGGCTGTTATGGCTGATCTGCGCCGATTCCTCATTCTGTACCCGTCACAGAGCTGCAGAAATATGCAACCTGACAAACCCTACTGTTCTGCTTCATTCCAGAATGGCTCCAGTATATTAAGGTACTTAAAATTCACAAGCAGCTCTGTGTTTCTTTTGAAATCACAGTAGGTGAAGCAGATCTACTCAAGCAGCTCCATTTGTGTTTTCTCCATCTCTGCAGGCCCTGTGCCCTGTGCCCTCTGCATTCATTAAAGACCTCCGAGCCATCCGTGAAGAATGGCTTTTTTTCATTCCAGTCACACTTAATCTTGTCTGAAGCTACACTGTGAAATGTTTATTTTATTTTATTTTGTGTTGAAAGTGTCTGTGTACATGGGACTGAAAATATTGTTATCATCAGTGAAGGTGACTGTAGAGACTTTAATATGCCCCAGCTGTGCGTGGACACTATGAGACAATAATAAAAATACACCATAGAATGGTTCACCATTCTATATTATTCTATATTATATCCATCTTATTCTATAACACTCTGAAGTATATGAAGGCGAGAACACAGGGCATTTTCAAAAAGTTGTCCAGAAGCAATTGTGAGACTTCTAGTGAGTGAATGATTGACTGAATAGAGAACAATAGCACCTGATTTGACAACATGCTTGATTTGAGAGTCATTTGATTTGTGAACAGTGTTTTGTGACCAGATGATGCTGTTCACAAGCACTGATCCATGTTAAGTGCAGTTATTCTTGAACCAGTTAATAAAATGCAATGCCTGTTGCCAAAATGACAATACTTTTTGGGCACTGAATAATTAAACAATTCAATATTTAATTGAGTTTATTGAAAAAAGCTTGATAAATCAATCGCCATAATCAATATTAAAAGTCCTTAGACTAGCAATTTGGTGGTGTTATAAACTTGAAGGTGGATAAAAAGGATTTAAGACATAATAATATGCAATGTTTTTGAAACTGATTCGTATG
The DNA here is from genome assembly GCA_022702515.1 of Ilyophis sp. 1 JC-2022. NCBI lineage: Eukaryota > Metazoa > Chordata > Actinopteri > Anguilliformes > Synaphobranchidae > Ilyophis > Ilyophis sp. 1 JC-2022. Next base: position 92,248,759 of record CM040406.1, on the reverse strand, counting down.
TTAACAGTTAAAAAGTAGGATTTATGTGTTTCATGTTACAGTCAACATGTTTGTTTTCCATGCAGGAATAATGGCCATATGGGCAACATACCATACTGATACACTGGTGAAGTAGACACACACATCTGGTAGTATATTACCTGTGTTAAGTGATTCATTTCATATCCCCATGACAGACAAATTTAATTCCTTTTCCTCATCACCTACCTCTCCCTGAAATTGTTATTTTACAAGAGAATTGTTTCAGCCAATGATCTCCTTTAGCTCTAATAATATGGCAGGCAGGAGCAGTGAATAATGTTTGAACTGTGTACCTTATCTTTCCTGTGTCACTCGCGTCTCACTCTGAATGCTTTGTGGAACTAAATGCTCCGTGCTGAAAGGTTCTTACCCTGTTCTGGACAGCAGAGTTATCCCGCTCTCGCAAAAGGACATTTATCACCAGGATTGGGGGGCCGTGTGTGGTGATCTATTGCTTCTGCAAAAACCCCATGAACAGACGTGTAATTATCCCATTTAAAGTATGCCCGGAGAGAAAGAGCCAGCTATAATTTAAATTGTTTTGTTTCCCTGAAGCCAAAAGCTCTCTGCGATAGACTCGGTGTAATGGAGACTGATATTTATTATCAGTTATTTATTAAGGTGACGCTAATTGTATAGATATTTAATCAGCTCTGTGAGGAGCGTGTTTCTTGCTCGGCTCCGAGCCGTATATTTCCCGGTCTTTCTCTTCTCTTTTGTTGATGTGGTGGGAGATGCAGATAATTGAATTGGCGAGGATTTTCTGTCTTCTCTGGCAGAGGGGAAATTGGAGTCTTCAGATTCCATTAGCGGAGCCGTTCTGCAGTCGCTCACACCAGCATGTCAGAACGGGACGCAGTCGGGGTGTGTGGAGAGAAGGAAATGATCAACATAGACCCCAGCATAACAATGATCTGAGCTGCAGGGGAGAGAGCCCGTCTGGGTGATGGCCTAAAAGGGCTGCTAGCATGGGCCTCGGCGACGAGAAGGGTGGGGGAGGGGTGGAACTGTTGGGAGGGGGGTCAGGTGCAGCTCCATGCTTCTCCCTCGTCATCCTCACTCTGGCTATGTGTGTGTGTGTGTGTGTGTGTGTGCGTGTGCCTGTGTGCGTTTGTGTGTATGTGTGTGTGTGTCTGTGTGTGTGTGTGTGTGCGTGTCTGTGTGTGTGCACGCGTGCGCATCTGCGCACCTGTCCGTTTATGTTTTACAGGTTTCTTGAACTACGGCTTTGTTACAGTCAGCTGACTACAAACATAGACTTGGTTCATAAGAACAGATGCAATCGGAGGCATTAAATGGCAGCCAGTGTTGTCAGCAGTATTCCATTTCACCCTGAGCTGGGTACAAAGCAGGAGAGGAAACAGAGTGGTCAAGTGGCTATAGATGTGTGCCGGGATGAGGAGCAGAGCTCAGTATGGTGCAGAGAGGAATTACGCGGCTCCGCAGCAGATGGTCTGCTCCCCGGGGAGCTGTTTCCTGTTCTCTCACCTTCTGCAGTGCCTGTCTAAAAAGTGACAGACAGAGCGCCAGCAGTGTCCATGTTGGGGAGGGCAATCACACTGATGACATTGGCAGGACGTATTTCCACGTTTCTTCTCTAAATGTTTTTTTTTCCCCCCATTCTTTTTTTTTCTTTTTTTCTTTTAATCTCAGCCAGTTCCTCTTACTCACTGGTGTGCCAGACTCAAGGCTGGGGAAACTCTGGGTCAATTTAATTTCATTCCTCTGATGTTTTCCTCTCCCTCCACCGTGAAAGGACTGATTAAGTTTGGTCAAAGCTGGCGGGATGGAGCTGGTGTTCAGGTTGGACCATTAATCGATCGATTCACTGGGGCCTGCTGAGATTGCGCGCGTCAGGGTTGTCATGGCAGCGCCTTGGCTTTGACAGGCAAGGCCGCACCTGTTCTACCCTAGTCAGCTGAAGGTTAACGGCCGATAGACCAGTGAAACAGGCAATTATGGTATAGTCAATTCCACTCAGAGGAATACTTGAGCAGTAAATATTTCAGATCAGGGCACACAATTAAGGAGGAGCAGAATATTCCCTGGGAAAATCCATGGCTATTACTCCTGTATCCGCGAGTGCTCCACAGGGGTGGCCGAACGAAACGAGTCTCTGAGGAAGATCGATACTCAATAGCACAGCATGAAAGGCACTCAGCGGCTGGAATATCAGATCATCAGAATTCTGCTTTTATCATCCTGAAATCACAGGGATTTAATGGAAAATTGACAGCAGAGATTGAGCACTTCATCTATTTCATAAAAAGAAAAAACACTTTACATGCATGTGTGTGTATGTGTGTGTGTGTGTGTGTGTGTGTGTGTGTTTACATGCATGCTTCTAAGTGACGTTGATGACCAATTACACCGTATATTTCTGCGTGGCAGGGACAGGCGATAAAAAGGAAAGTACTGTACTTTGGTGAATTGAAAAGGTGTTGTTGATCATTCTCATGAAATCTCCCTACTGTTTGCCTGTCATTCGTTCTGTGTTTGTTTTATGATAATTATCAACAAAACATTTTTATACATAAGGAGCAACACAGACAGCCACGGGGAGCAAAAAGACAGAGCCCATTTATTAAAAAAACAGACTCGAAAATAAAGACTGCGCAGACAAGCCTTGTAAATAAGGTCAATGATGAAGTGCACAGCATCTGACCAACCACTGAAAGCTGAGGGTCTGACCCTATGCAGCCTCACCACTGACCGTATGCAGCCTCACCACTGACCCTATGCAGCCTCACCACTGACCCTATGCAGCCTCACCACTGACCCTATGCAACCTCACCACTGACCGTATGCAGCCTCACCACTGACCCTATGCAGCCTCACCACTGACCCCATGCAACCTCACCACTGACCCTATGCAGCCTCACCACTGACCTATGTAGCCTCACCACTGACCCTATGCAGCCTCACCACTGACCCTATGCAGCCCCACCACTGACCTATGCAGCCTCACCACTGACCCTATGCAGCCTCACCACTGACCCTATGCAGCCTCACCACTGACCTATGCAGCCTCACCACTGACCCTATGCAGCCTCACCACTGACCCTATGCAGCCTCACCACTGACCTTATGCAGCCTCACCACTGACCTATGCAGCCTCACCACTGACCCTATGCAGCCTCACCACTGACCTCCAGAAATTCAAGAAATTATCAAGAGATTAGGATAACCTAACTGATTTCAAATAAATAGCAGACCCATGCCAGCCATGCATAATAGTTTTAATAGATATTTATAACTTTACCTAGGTTTCTGTTACTGTATTCTTGTTGAATGTTAAAAGTTTTAGTCATTCCCATTACTATCTATATATCAGCTGCCACTGATTAAGCAGTAGGGATAGTGAATGATTATTATTTAACAAAATGTAAAGAAATGTTTCACTTTTATGGAAATGGTGTCACCACAATTACTGACATATTGTCTTTTTTTAGAGGGCAGAATTAATCTTTATCAGTTACCTTTAATCACATGCATTCAAAGGTTGTAAGACTAGTAAGTATGTAATTCCATATAGGCTATAGTTTAGTCAAATATGCTGAGCTCTCAACCTCAGTTGCAGAAACAGTTCAAACAATGTTGCAGATCTCACATTAAGTGATGATCATTTTCAGTGTATACATTTTCAGTTTATATTTTTTGCTCTTTAGCAAAAGTTTTGTATGCAATTTTGGAAACACATACAGTATGTAGTGCTACAAATTCTGCATAATACATAAATGCTACATGATAAATACAATGAATTAAAAATGTACTTGTTGATTAGTTATTGTAAATTAAAAATTGTGGATCTTGAAAAATGTGATAATGAGATCATTGGTTCATTGAGGTGCTGTTATTTTTCATTCGGGACATATTCTAATTACCATTACAAAATAGATTCGGTTTGCTGGGCCGCATCAGCACCATTCACAACAGCAACATCATTGTACTCAATCTTCCCCTGCCTCTTAACAATGGCCTCAGCTAGTAGTCGTGCCAGAAATATTGTGTGCTGTATATTCAGTGGCAACAGTATATTTATGAGGAGACAGGAGATGGGAGGGGTGCCCCAGCTCACCGTCTGAAGGGACATCATTCACACATCCCAACCCCCCCCCCCCCCCCCCCTCCGCTCCCACTTTTTTTGTGAGCAACAGAGAGAAGGCCATAGCCCCTCCCTAGCGACATTAGCAGCTAATCTAAACTGTAGACTTCTCTAATTTCCCCTTCATTTTCCCTGACAAATGCCAGATGTTTCTGGAATATTGGGATTTAGGTAACTGTCCACTGATAATAAAAAAAGGGGGAGCAAATACCAAGTGCATCCTTTGCTTAAAACCACGTCACTGCATGAACATTCTCAGCATTGCAAAGATACTTTTGCGGTTATTATGGGATCGGAACACAGGGCCTGAGTGGTAATTGATATCCAAGAATCATATTAATGAGTGTGACACATGGTAAATAGGGCATGTAGTCTGAGGGGGCAGGCAGGGGGAGGTGGGGTAAGGAGTGTGACAGGTCGGCTGATAGCCTAAGACAGAGACAGGCAAGCCAGACTCACCAAGTGGACTAAGGAGAAAGTGTTTAACACTGGTTCCTTGACACTGATGAATTGACACCAGAAAAAATCGAAGATTCGGTAATCAGCCGATGGATCTTATAACAACAACATTTTTCAGTTTTGTCATAGCCCATGCAGGGAGACATTCACCACCGCCACTCGCCATTGGCCAACCTCTTGATCTTTTCCCAACCCCTGATTGGGTTCTGGATCATCGTCTGCTTTTCTAATTTCTAGTGAATGTTCAATCAAAGCAAACGAAAACACACTTGAACTGAATTTGAGCAGTACAGCAGGGAACTGATTGAGGAAGTGACCCTGCACTTTATATTGGGAGCAACGGTCTTATTCTTAATTCAGAGTAGGAACGTTTCATTAATCTTAACCAAATTGTGTGCCTAACATGTCTTTTATATCAGTTATTTGCGTAGCAGCTGTATTTATACCCTTATGAAAATGTAATATACTGCAGTATATTTTAAATATATTGTGAAGATAATTTTGATATATTTACAATATACTGCAGTATATTTTAAATATATTGTGAAGATAATTTTGATATATTTACAATATACTGCAGTATATTTGTTTTCTATAAGAGAGCAACCTACAGTATATCCTGTATTACTGGTGTGTATTGTTGGATTAAGGGTGCACAAACTCCAGTACTGTATGCAATACTCTACTGCCTGTGATCTTGTACATTTAGAAATGCTGCTTCCATTACAGTACTGTAAAAAAATTGGTCAAATAAAGACATCACAGTCTGGGTCTGTTGGGAATGAATCCAATAGGAATTTCTGATAATCATGTTTTTCATAATGAATGAATTCTCTGCCCCTCTTTTCATATTTTATCTCTGCCTGTTTGATGGCATGCGTAAAACACACACACGCAGATTTACACACGCACACGCAGAAGTGTCTTCCATCTCACTCTCCTCAGTGACAGCAATGGCTCTTCAGATAATTGTAACTCCAGAGACCAGAAGAATGGATTGCTTGTGACAAGCTATTATATATCTTTAATGAAATGTACAAATGGTGCGAAACATCTCTAGATATGTGTCAGACTCAGACTGCTTGGTTGTCACCATTGCACAATTGTAGATCATCTCCTGGCAGTGCGCGCTGCAGCATCCGATGCACACACACACACACACACACACACATTGTACATTTAAGGAGCATGCATAATGTATGCAGAGGGACAGTCTTGCTTTACGTGTTGTGTCCAGATCTGGCTGCACAGGGGGGTAGCTCCTGTGCTGGACCAGGGTCCGAGTCATACTCGCCATACGTAATTGGATTGTTCTGTGATCAGCTAGGGACGAGTCCATTTGAATATCACGCTGCGGCAAGCGCAGGCTGCTCTGACAGCTTCATTACCTCTGTGTGTAAAAATGACTGCGGGGTAATGCAGACGGCTCGCAGTCACTCACATACCGAGGTAAGAGGGTGGGGTGGGGAGAGAGTAGGGGGGGACATAGCACACATCACCGGGAGCCAGACAGCTTTTGTGCAATTTAATAAGTCATCTTCAGGAAGCAGTCCTCCCACTCCCAATTTACTGTGATATGTGGTGGCCTGGCCTCGCACGCCCGTTGAGTGGGTTAGGTGACGAGGTGACACTCTCCGTCAGTCACGGAGGCGCAAGCCTTTTGTCTGTGCTATTATGAATTTCTAATGAATGTTACATTTCCTTCCATGAGACACAGTAATCTAATTAATATTACAGAAATGTCAAGTGCATATCAGTCCACCGACAGTGTTGATCACCTCTGCATTAGCATAACACAGAACGTGGTTCATACGCGTGCGCGCGCACACACACACACACACAAACACACAAAAACTCTCTCTTCTCTCTATTCTCTTTGACAGTGTCTATGCCACCCCATACCAAAATTAATTCATATTGTACATAATCAGAGGGAGAGAAACTACAGGCCTTTATAATACAAGAAGTTAGCCATTTTTAACATTGTTGAGCTGAGCTATTTGAACGCTAACAATTAGAGATGGGTGCATACACAATGTTTTAGTGTAGATTATTGTGCTGGAGATCATTTTCACCTCTCCCCAAATCTCCCCTGAATTCCACCCATAATGGTATACAATCTCATAAAAAAACTTTTAGGTATTCAGAAATGATTTACAAGGCTAGACTATTACTTGTAAGGTAATCATCATGTGATATAACAACCATGTGATACATTCATCTGTAAGACCCTTCACACAAACGGGGTCCACCTGCAGGTCTGTAGGAACTTTATTTCTGCCCTTTGCAATGCATGCGCCCTGCATCTCCAAGAGAGAGATATTAGTATCTGTAAGTCAGTGTCTTAAATCATAATTTTACATCTTTGTTTATTTTTCTTTATAATAATTGATGTTCATTGATAGAGTGTTTGTTTAGTATAAAGACAGAAGTTAAAAAACATTCTGTGATCCTTATGTTCCTTTTCAGTTATTAGTGATCAAACGGGTCATTTTGGTTACAGTGAGCAGCGCGTGGATTGATACTCCTCCTCCTGGATATTGCTGCTGTGAACCCACGCGTGGCGGCTCTGTCAGGGACGCGGACACGCGACAGCAGGAGTGACATTAACCAGCGCGCGGCAGGCAGGGCGGTGAAACGAAGCCTGTCACCGTCACCGTCACCGTCGCTTCGGCAGCGGGAACACAATCAACCGGCTGACACCGACACTTCTCAGCGGGAGTGAATCCAGCCGGGATCCCCACGGGACCTCCCTGTACATTCCTGACGAGAAAAAAAAACACCCCAATTCCTGTTAAGTGCCAGCAGACTCCTCTGAGATCTTATTAAAAATTCTTCCCGGCATCATAAAGCATGCAGTGTCAGGTGGATGACAAGCCTCTAACAGATCCTGCTTTTTGGAAGGAGAGCACCGTGAGATGGTACAACTCGAAAAATCAACCTGTCGGAAAAAACCTGCATGGTAGGCACTTTTAACAAGGGGTGAGGAGGTGATATAGGAGAGGACAGAGACCCATTCACATCAACTGTATTAAGATAGGGGAAATGGTATGACAGGAGGGGAGAATAGTTTTTAGACTTCAGTACCCTGTCTGGGAGATAATTAAGTGCTGTTCTTTTACAGAAGAGGTGGACTCCTGCAGCACTTGATATCTCAGCTCAGAGATATCTAACACTCCAACTTCTTTCTTTTCTTTCTTTTTTTGCTTCTCTGAGTGTTTGTGCCACATAGATTGTCCAAAATTCTTGAATTTCAGAAAGGAGTTGCCTGTATTCAAACCTATGCATCCGAGAAAAAAACATGCATCGTATAAAATGTGCTGCCTATGTATCAAAAAACTCAACTTAGATGTGACGATGATGAAGAAGACATACATAAAATAATACCCTGCATGTGTTTGTGACATAGACCATAGGTGATTTGATCAATTGACAGTCATTATGTTGGAATACATGTAACATATGTTATGAAACACCACACCATGATGAAAATACTCCATTCAGCTCAGTTTTAAATAGACCACACCTGAAGAGGTAATCAACCTTACATGATAGTTGGACCTCAACATTTTATCTCATTACAATTCAAAAAGTACCATAATAATCATAAGAACTTTTGTTTTATTTTTGCAATTACACATTACGCCCTGCGCTTGGTGTTACTTTTTTATATTTTCTTTATTATGAAAATCATATCATATGCATTGCACATATCCTAACAATGTGAAGTTAATACTGAAAGCCACAGCACAACTGCCCTCTACTGGGCAAATGTTTACCAATGGAATTCCATGTCCAATCCATTCCACCTAGCTTTTTAAAGTATAACAAAAGGATACAATTACATAATGCCAGTGGAGTTTTTTTTCTTAAACTCTTTAATTATATGTATAATTTCTTGTCATTTTAAAAATATGGCACCTGTTTTTTTTTTGTTCCTTTTTTACTGATTGTGTCATATTTTGATATTCATATCTTAATTTGTTCTGTTTTACACCTACTATATTTGTCACTTTTATGGGGTTGCAATTTTACACTGTGTAAGGGTCGACAGCAGATCACTAGCCAATCAAAATAGTCCACGTTTTGACTGTAGGTTCATCACTTGCCTCCACAATCTTCCCACAGAAATGGTCATCACACTTGTTTCCAGTTAGATACCAGAGACAAAAGTCACTGGACACTGCCACCCAGCCTGACAACCCCATGAACCTGTATAGCTGACAAAAACCCACAATCCCTGCTCAGTTGCCCAGACTGGCTCTCTCTCAGAACTCTTCCTGATTGGCTACACATGTTTCAGCAGTACAGTGCTGCTGATTTTCTTGATGCTCTATTAGAGGCTGAATGAAATGTGACTGTTGTACCCATAATATGAGACATAACTCCCTTGTTAGCAGGTACTAAAAGAGTGAGAATGAGCGAGATAGAGGCTGCATTTACTGTGTTGATAATATGCATGTCTGGGGATGTAAACTGAGCTAACTCCTTCAGGACTGGTGCGCTGTAAGGCTAATGCCCAGACTGAGTGGTGAGACAAAAGCTGAGAAGGCTGATGCAACAACCATATTGTTTTCAGAAAGTAATAGTACCATTCGTTACTCATTAGCACCGTTTACATTTTGCTGCTATTAAATACCAAAGAACCAAACAAAAAACTAAATGATACAACACAGATTATACTGCATTTCATCAAACATGTCCTGTACATGATTATTACAAGAGAGCATGCATACTATAATCTCAAACCTCTACTCACTTCTTTTACTTTATTCCTTATTAGAAATCCATCCTTTTGTGACACGTACATTGTAGAATAAATAGGCCTACCTACACTTTTTTGACTTATATTATTAAAAAACAATGTACTAGAATAGGAAGTATAAACAGAGTATCATAATTGTATTAGCCCTTGATAAATAATTAAAACAAAAAATAGTTCTTGCTGGTTGTTTCCAGACTTTTGGTCCCCACTGGAGCCAATAGCCTATATAAATTATAAAATGTACAAACTATTAACGTATTCCACTTCAGATATCACTTTCCATGTAGGAAAACTCTCACGATTTCAATGTTGCTTAGAATTTTCTTATTTCCTGTGGAATGCCCGTCTGGGCGGAGAATTGGTGTCTCTGCTTCCAGTTGCCCAGGGTTACCAAATGGGGTTGCCATTGGATACCATAGGATACCATTAAGAGACCGCCTTCATCTCGGGGCACAGGAGCATTGAGATGCACGCGAAATGTTCCGACCATAGGTGAGCCTTATACTCCACTGTCACCACGCCAATGGCTGTGATGAAATGTCGACGTCTATATTCAAGCAATAACAGTGTAGGCCTACATCACCCACGCTTCTTCTTGGATTGCTACCTTGCCGTGGTGGACAAGCTTTTGTGTGCCAACGAGCCAGAGAGCGATGCAGTCTGGAGCTTTGCTACTGGTAGGGTCATCCATGGTGGTAAGGTCGAAGGGGAGGTTTCAGACAAAGTGCGATCCAACCAAGACCTCAACGGCGAAAATGGTGGAGGATGACAGCAAGTCACAACGGCACTGAAGGCGGATGAAGGCTGCAACAGAGGGTGGTCTCCAATTGTTATGGACCCATGCCATTGGAACCTGGCCCCCCTCTGCCAAGGACCGCGTGGTGGCTGCAGGTGCAGGTGCATCAGCCTCTCCACGTTAAAAGATGTCACACGCAGGCGTCCTCCCGAAAGAGAATCAAACCGCTCAACATCCCGGATCAAAGTTCTGTGGCAATCAGGAAGTTGTGACAGGGGCAGGACCGTGAAGTCTGCCAGCTCCTAGCCACAACCTGACTGGCTGATGAAGGGCAGCTGATGGAAGAGAAAGGCGGATATACTTTCTTCTGGAAAGGAAAACCTGCTGAGGAGCAAAAGATCCACGTTGTGGGTTTTGCCATTAAGAACAACCTCATCAGACACCTCTCTGAACTCCCTGTGAACATCAATGAACGCCTAATGACCATACGCCTGATGCTGGTAGGCAGCCAAAAGGCCACCGTTGTTAGTGCTTAAGTGAGAACATGGGAGCACCACCCAGCCTGAGAGAGGTGCAGGATGCCATAAGGAAGATGAAGAACAACAAGGCCGCTGGACCTGATGGCATCCCAGCAGAAGTGCTGAAGGAAGGTGGGCCAGATCTCCTTCGCCACATCCATGCCCTGCTCCTCAAAATATGGGAAAAGGAGAAAATCCCTGCACAACTTAGGGATGCCCTAACTGTCTGTCTTTAAGTAAGGCAGACTGCGGAAATTACTGTGGCATTTCCCTCCTGTCCACCACTGGGAAAACTCTAGCTCGGGTTTTACCTAACAGACCCCTCCCCTTGTCAGAAAACATTCTTCCTGAGTCTCAGAATGGATTTCGCCCAAACAGAGGTACCACGGACATGATTTTCATTGCTCGCCAAATACAAGAAAAATGCCGGGAACAAAATCAACCACTATACATGGCCTTCATAGACCTCACCAAAGCCTTTGACTTGGTGAACAGTCAGGCCCTCTGGTTGGTTCTGGCAAACATTGGCTGCCCAGACAAATACATCCGGATACTGAGACTGCTGTGACAATATGTCAGCCACAGGACTCAGTGGCAGTGGAGATGAAACTGAACCCTTTAGGGTTTACACTGGAGTCAAGTAGGGTTGTGTCATTGCTCCTACCCTGTTCTCCATTTGCATTGCTGCTATCCTCCACCTCACGGGTAAACATCTGCCTCAAGGAGTCAGAATCATGTACAGAACCGACGGCCAACTTCTGAACATCAACAGATCCAGGGCTAAAAGCAGAACCACCACTATATCCATCATGGAGCTGCAGTGTGCAGTGTTCTTTAAGAATCGGACATTGAAAATATTCGAACCTTCATGTCTCAATGTAGAACGGATGGCCATAATACAACAAATAACAGAAGGTCTATTTAATCTTTAAACATGTTCTTCAGTAACGATTTTCTGCTTCTTTTAAATGAAAGAAATGCTATGTTATTATCCTGAGAAATAATGTTTACCTTTGATTAGAATAATCCTAGAGATAGGTTGCTTTGTTACACAACTGAGGTCATCAGTATACAAAAAAACTTAATTTGATAAATGTATACAATATCAGAAAATGACATGGAAAGTAATTGCTTTTCATTTACTTTATTTGTAGAGGTGCATTTTTCATCTAAAAACCTTCCAACAGTCAATTCCATGTGGCTTGCACTCAGAATGACAAACTTAACAATATACCCATAACAGGAGAAATGGAATTCAATGGGATTAAATACAAAACTGTCTGTACATTTTAAGTCCTTTCACCTGTAAAATGGAAGTAACTGAATTAATTTTTAAAATGAATGACTTTATCCTAGCTTTTATATATTCCAGTGACAACCAGTTGTATATACAAATGTGAACTCTGAAAACCTTTAGTGTGTGACCACCCATCTTGTGACATTACAAATATATATATGCACTGAACAATTGAAATGGCAGAATAATAAACCCTTTTATGTTATGTGTAAAATAACCAGTGTTAAGACGAGATAACTCGATGTTTTCCAAATTACGCATTTAAATAAAATGGTACAATAAATTAACGTTTAGCCATAGATAAATATGCATTCTGAATTAGCTACATGCTATGAAAATAATAACCATCCACGAGGCAACTATTGGGGGTCGACTGTAGTTCCTCATCCTTCACCAGTCACAGTTGTTTATATTAATTAAAAGATCATTTAAAACCTAGAACGTACATTCCTGTCCATGTAGCCTTCAATAACCTGAGATTTGTAAACGACAGTACAAAGCAAATACAAAAGGTTAAAATAGGTAAAATGCTTCAACATGATTTTAAGAACCTTCCCCAGTAAGGCAGAAATGTAAAAGTTTAAGGTTCAATTAAATGCCACTGTATGCATTTTTTCTAAAAGCAAAACAAAATTCTATGAAGTCATGTACATACATAGAAAAGATGTTTTTTTACTGAGTCCACCTCGAGTCTGTTGTGAGTAAAAAAAAAAAGAAAAGAAATAATAATAAAATTTGAGAAGTCTCTTATGGACAAGCAAACCTTAGCTGGCGCTCGGGCAACAAGCTCATTTATTCACCACAGCTGTTATATACAAATAAATTAACCAAAAACATCTGGCTTCCCTAAACGTGGGCGATGTACAGTAAAAGGCAACACATGTAAAATAAACTTGAGCCAGTTGAACTACTGGACTCAATCCTCATTTCAAGGTACTTTTAGCATGGAAACTCAGGCAAAGTTCAGCCATATGAGAAACCGCCAAGCACTTCCTTGCAGGAACTTGGTGCATCAAGGCTCAACCTTCTGCTCTCCACACACTGATGCTGACATGCAGTCGAAGAGCTCTTCCTTAATGGGCGTGGCATCCTTTATGCATGTGTGTTCCTCATTAGCGGTCACAGCCTCGCTGCTTTGCACCAGGACTGATGAGGAAGTGCTAAATGGAAGGAGTGATTTTCTGTTTCCACAGTTTTATGGCAAAGAACCAAAGACAAGCTGAGATCATATGAGCATATATCAGAGGATTCATATACAACAGTGGTCCCCAACCCTGTTCCTGGAGATCTACCGGCCTGTAGGTTTTCACTCCAACCCTAACAAAGCACACCTCATTCAACAGCTAGAGATCTCATTGAGCCGCTAATTAGTAGAATCATGTATGCCAAATTAGGGCTGAAAACCTACAGGATGGTAGATCTCTAGGAACAGCGTTTGGGACAACTGATATACAACATCTCAAAGACCACATTTTATACATTACATGCAGACACTCCTCCTCCACAGTGTCTTTGAAGATACTTTTTACCCATTACATACAGTTAAATGCAAAAGTATTGGGACAGTGACACAATTTTTGTTGTTTTTTCCCTGTATTCCAGAACATTGTATTTGAAATAACACTGAATATGTGGTTAAAGTGTTTTTTTAGACTACTTGAAAAAAATGGACATATTACAAAAGAAAGGACCGCAGGGGTTCTACCTATGAGAATACCTCTCACAGTCAGAGTCACAGCAGGCCTTGCCCTCTCCGGCCAGCTCTTCCTCAGAGTGGAAACGGCGGAGCTCACAGCCAAAGCGCTGGATGGCCTGATCCACAGAAAAGCGCGTCTGCCCCGAGGCACAGGCCTCCATCTTGGTAATGCACAGCTGTGACTGCAAAAAGAGGTGGAGGCAGCTGTCTGACAACACAACTGGGTTCTTGACGATTCTATGAAGAGGAATAGGAGAATGGGAAAGTATGTTAGCTAAAAACTGCAGGTATTCACTGGGACATAACTAAAATAGCCATTAAAGCTGCATTCCAAAACTGGCATGAAGAAACAGTCAATTTCAGTGTGTTCCCCCCCAAAAACAGTTGGGTTTCTGTCAGTACTTGTTTTAGCAACCTAACAGAAGCGTCTCCTCTGCAAGTCATACCATCATTCCATTCATAATACATGAATTACAGCAACAGAAATGAACAGAGCATGTCACAGAAGTAGTCAACAGCGGTTTCAGAGGAATTCTGGAATTCCAGAAGTTCTTTGCTGCCTGTTGGCTTGCCAACTGAAGCTGTGGCAATAGTCTTACCTGTCTCACATTTTATTTCCCCTTCAAATCAGATTTATTTACCCAATAAATTTTACTTGAATGGTTTTAGGCAGTCATCCATTTAATGTCCTCTAATACAAACAATGACAGACATTAATTTAGTTCTACTTACACATTAATGTTCACACTGATTTATGAAACAACCGATGAGCCGTATTTCTGCAATAAACCTCGAGCCTTCCACCACAGAGAAAAAGCACAGAAAGGAGATTCCAGAAATTTCCACTACTGGAAGTGAAAATCTCAAGGGAATGGCCCCACTCAGTACTTACAGTACAATCACATCACTAACCACCAACTACACAACTTCCTCATCAGCAATTTAATAGGATTATTAAGTATACAAACATGCAGGTTGTATTTAATTTAGTGCAATCATTTAAACAGTGACATTAACTTTCCGATGATATGCCTCCATAGGGTATACGTGCGTATAGTAGGCTAACCGATTATTCCTTGAAAGAATTACATTTTATATTTTTGGTAGAAACCATTTCCTAAGGCAAATACAACCTGATTCCACTGCGCTCAAAGAAAGAAGTACTGGCACAATATGAACTGTGATAATTACATTTATCACTGTGGATAAATGCTATATTTATCTGTTCATATGTACAGCCTCTGGAAACATAGCTCCTCTATACAAGCTGCCTTTGAGTTAGTGAAGTGAATTATCTTGCTTTAGACCACAAAACCCCGCTAAAGCCGTCAGGTCATCAGAAACTTCTCTAAATATCTAAAATGTCCTTCATCACACACAAACTACATGGGCAAATCAAAAGCATATACTAGACTTAAAATAATGCAAAAAAATGCCCCAGCTAGTGAATTTTCTCTTGAATCCCTTGTAAATGCAATGCTAAGTTCAATCTTCATCAACTACTTAATTCAATGGACCACAGCCCCCCTAAGTATCCTGCAGTTCAAAGTTAATTTTTTTCTAAATTTCATCACTCAGTTTCATGAGGTCTGTTAGCGGACTACTCCTTGCGATTAGCTCTGAAAATGGGAACTCACTCATCCAGGAACTGCTGAAGCCCTTTCATTCTCTGATTGACCTGCTCAGCATTGTTGAGGCTGAAGAAAGGGTTCCTGGGTGGAAGTTTGGGGAGCTCCCTGCAGGAGGATATACATGACATCAAGACATCAGACACTGACTACAGACACACCTGGACTTTCGGTTTACCACAGCAACATTCTATTAGTAAACATGTCTTGATTTTCCAAGTATTACAAATATTAAATTTTGTAAGGATGTAAATTCGGCATTACAGAGGAGTGATATTACATGTGCCGTCTTAAATTAATAATGGTCAAAATAGTAGTTAATTTATGACAATAATGAGACAAAGTTGATGAAAACATACGGTACAGATGCATGAAAGCCAAATGCAAGACCCCCCCCCCCAAAATTATTTTCTCTGCCCAAGTACCCAGACTACTGGGTGTTTCAAATTGCATTCCCCGATTGCTTTATTACTCCAACCAACTTGCTGCGTTAAAACATGGTTGACCACAGGTGGGTGTTAACGGCGAAATGAGAAACAGGACAAAATCCTTCAGGGTATCAAAGATAATGTTAAATAAAGTAACTAAAACAGTAATTTAATATCTTAAATTGAATCACCACTAGAAAACACAGGAGAGTAGGGTTGGAAACATACAGAGAATGGCAAATTAATTAGTATCTCTAATTTGGTGCCCGTTTCAAAATCGCTTTGCATTTTGACTTCATGTTTTTTCCCAATTCCCTTTAAAAACCACAGTTTTTGTCAAAAACTAGTGTCCGATACAGATGCTCATTATCCCTGTGCAGTAATAAAACAATTGATTATATCAGCAAAATCTTGAGCAATAAACAATTCACAGTATTACAAATGCACAGCACTACTTTACACAGATTTTGTTAAAAAAATGATGAAATGTGGCTGGAATGGAGCAGTTACTGGAGAATGAGAATGTGGCCGGGACACACGTACATTAAAAGTGCATTCTCCTGCAGTCTTTGCCGGAGCCACACAAACTCGCTGTATCTCCTCCTCACACATGATATTTTCTTAGTGAAGCACATGCTGTTAGTCTGAAAGTATAGGAGGAAACATGTTCCCATTAGCATTGACAATGCAGAATGCGTACACACAGCACGCACGCAGGCACACACACTTCAGATTATTTACCAAAGGGCAAAACCATCCTCCAATTCAAAACAAGAGTCATGACTTTACTAGATTAGATGCTCCTCCTTACCTGGATTACTAGGTAAGGAGGAGCATCAAATTATTCTTTCTACAAGTTGTCCTGTTAGTTAGTTGTCCTGTTAGTTATTGGTCTGATGGGGAAGACCTAAAGAATTTCCTAAATGTCAAAACATTTTCAAGGGGAAGTTTCTTTCCGAAAAGAGGAAGTCACACAAACAAAAAAAATAAGAAAACAAGGCTGAATGTTAGTACATTTTAATTAAAAAGTATGAGTAGTTATTCCAATCAAAAAGAGATAGTCCAAATAATTTGGTCTAAGAGTTCTTTCCATTTGTTGCCTTTGGCTGTTCCTACCCAAGCGTTCTGAGCAGGCCAAACATGCTAGTGTAGATGAAGAAACATCTTGAGCTAAACAACAAAGCTACAGTCTGGTGCCTTAGATGAAAGTGAAAGTCTTCTTATAAGCTTAATCGGTGAGGACTTCTGCAGTTTTAGCACATAATGTAAAAACCTTATTTGAATTCTGAAATTATGTGCAATTCATCCGATTATCCATATGCCTCATTTTTTCCCAAAGTTACAGTTTCGCAGTACTTACCTGTATGCAGACTTCATAATCAACATGGGCATGCCAAAAATCTTCTCTTTGAATTTGTGGATCCCGGACCCAAACGCTGACAAATTCCTGTTGACGCATGAGGATCGGATCAGCCAAGTTATGCTTTCAAGAGTACGAGCTCAATTCAGCGCCTTTTCTAATGAAAGAGTGTGGCTGAGCCGGAATTGTGAACTGCAGTTGGCAACAGCTTCGGCTTTTTAATGAAAAAAAGAGGAAGTGCTCAACTTGATTCACTCGACTCACATGTCAAAAAGAAAGGGTCCTCCAAAGCTCTGGGGCAAAGCTCTAAGTAACTTAATAAGTACAGTTGTGCTAAAGAACCACTCAATCTATAAAGTAAAAATGATGCGTTGAGATTAGTGTGTATTGAGAAGACTAATGAGGTGGTTCTAAGGCTTGCAAAGATTCCTCAATCTGTTAACAAATCTTAAAATTCCACATTTTCACAGATTAATAAGGATCCCATGTTCTCACAAAGTTAAAATCAACTTTAGAACATGTAGAATTTGACTAGCTTCACTAGTTTCATTCTGTGTATTTCATCTTAAACCATTGATGACTTGTGTAGCTAGTCTGGAACCTTCTAGCACTCTGAGCATAAGGCACATTACTCTTCCCGCATACTCAAGGGGTGCATCTGCAGTTGATGAATATGAGGCTGTAAACATCACACACCCGTAGAAAACACTAGGGGGTGTTATCAGATGAAAGCCAGGTCAGCCAAAACACCATGTTTTAATAAGTAACTTTGTATGTTCTTATAAATAAGTGTCCTATACCTTTCTTTTTGTCTACAGTACCACAGATTGGTTGCTTGAGCACAAAACAATTCCCACGAGGCTTGGCACCAGAGACACAAAAGTATCGTACAGTAAAAATGAGGACGATATAGCTCTTACCTGTCTCATTAGATTATCAATCACAGCTTCCATTGTCAAAAGCTGGGAGAAGGAAGTGGGAAATGTAGGCTGAGCTTTTATATACGTACATACATCTTTAACTGTAGATCAAAAGTAGGTTATTATCTTAATAATAGGGAGAGGTTTGGGAGCAAAACCCCTTGATTTATTCTGTAAGGCTCGCAAAAGCATACAAGAAATGGAATAATGCACAAAGGAAAGAGACATACTACACAATGCGTAGTTGGTTTCAGCTAGTGTTTAGAAAACAAGTATAAAACATTCAGAAAAATATTCTTCATGGATGGATTTCTGTCATGACTGTTTTTAATCACAGAAATGTCAGACATTGTGCAACGACAATACAGGCACTGACACAGAATAGCTCAAGTGATACAATAATTATATAAACTGAGATAATGGGATTGTTTATGAGAATAAATGTCTGCATTAATGGAATTTCTGCAGAAATTATAACTAAAATAAAATCATTAATGTTTGAGAAGTCTAATATTGTTGCTTTGTACTTCCAAATGCCTACCAATTTTATGGTAGGCTATGGACCACTTGGCCCGATTCAAAAAAATTTAGTGTGCGTGTTTTTTAAATGAGCCTACGGTTGATATTCCTTAGCTTCCTCTAACATTTAACGTTAGCGAATCATTGTCATCCGTGCTATTATAAATACCCATTGTATTTGTGTCTTCAGGTTCAGGAAGGTACCTATTAGTCGGAAATTGGTCAAACCCATGTTTAAATTTTGATTCGCACACATAGCCTACACGAGACATCTATTTCTTATAAGGCCGCTATGGCTACGTTTAAAATGTTTTGCTTCTTACCTACGTGTTTATGTGAAGCAAGTAGTCGTTTGTTTTCCTCGCAAAACAATTTCAGTCGTTTCTTAAAATAGTGACAACGAACGACTTCTGGGTTAGAACAGTTGCTAAAATAGACAATTTTACCGACTTTTGACTTGGAAAACAAGAAATTTAACAAACATACCTTGAAATGTAAAATCTGGACGGAGACGGCGGCAACTTGCTACTTTAGTTTCTTCCACTTTTTTCCACCCCGCTGACGCAGTTGGTACTTCTCTGTTGGATTTTTTGCCTTGATCACAGAAAGGTAGGCTAACTAATTAATGTACGAGTTGCCTTTTGTGCGTGAACTATGGAACGATAAAGACTAGCCCTCAACTTAGGCTATATAATGATAGAATTAGGTAACTGAGGTATTTTGAGTTTGATTGAGTGGATCACCACCACTTTATCGGAGTAATCGCAATTTGCCGAATGCGTCCTAGAACTGACGTAACATACACGTGCAACAAATCAGGACAAAAAAAAGGTCTTCCAAGTTTGCCACTTTGTAGAAGTGTGCATGGTGGCGTTTTACGTAACACTGGTTGTTACAAACTTAGTTGCCCCCAAAACTTAATGATCAGCAACCTGTAGTTCTTCACTGCGACAGTAAATTATAGGGCAATTAAAGACAGATATTTTGTCTGTAGGCTACTGTATATGCATTACGTGTGCTGGAAGTAGTACATAGTCTAACTGTCTTACCTTTTGGTGACAAACAGAACTGTGAATTATATTCGGTCCACTTTAAAATGTCAATTTGCTTACATCCTTATCCACCATGTCTTGCATAACTTGTATATATACATCCATTCACAGTTGGTTGCATACTGCATGTTAAATTCACTGCTGCATAGTAAACAACTGCTGTTGAGATCATGTGAGGAATGTGTGGCTCAAGTCAATAGGACACAACAATATTATTAAAGTTGCGAGGTGGGTCAGCTCAAAAGTTAGTTAGCACTTTTTTCCAAGACAAGCTGCGATGTGAAGGATGAAAAAGTGGAAGAGAGCAGGGTTCAGACCAGGAAGAGTTGGTATAGATACATATGATCAGTCTTACTCAGCAGTGTTGTATCTCCACCAACAATGCATTTGCATATGGAAAGTGAAGCTAACAAATCAATGCCTCATTTTTATCTTGTCAGTTAGTGTAACTAAAATGCTAAGAGAAAGAGAGAGTGGATAAAGGCAAGCGTTAAACCTTTTCACCCAAAAGAAAACCAAATTGTAGCCTATTTGTTAGGAAAATATGGCGCAAGCTAACGGACTACAGAAATTATATATGCATGACACAAAAACCTCAGAACTAGAACTGATCTTGTGACAAAAAATTGTGATTAAAAGACTGGGCAGGTTACCCATGGTTTGCAGGTTACATTCCGAGTTGGGAGCACTGCTGCAGGGTATTTGACCCAACTTACTTCTTCAGGTAGGCTACTATCCACCTGCATAAATGTAAAGTATGTCAAATAGGAGATATGAAAAACAAATAATGTAATAACATCTGTAGCAAAAACAGCCTGTCCAAGAATTAATGAGTGAAAAATAACACATCAGTTTTATATTGCTATTCAAAATGGTAATTGAGAGTGACATTTCTGAATTACATGCATACCTCAGAGTGATGCCATTAACTGACACTCGTAAAGAAGTGCTTTTGGAATATTTTTCTCTTCTGCATCATGACAATCTGTAGGATTTATCAGCTTAAGTAACGCACACACACTTCCGAGTTCAATTGAAACTGAAGCATTGCAGTGCAAGTGGCTCCCTCAGGACACATCACATTTCCCCTGTGAACGTATCCCCAGCGGTGAGAGCAGCAAAAAGAAAATAAAAAAACTCCTCAGGGAAAACTTTGTAAACCCTTTCCATATCTGTGATTAATGTCTCCTGGTTCAAGCAGGACTGGGTCTGAAGTTGGGTCCTATTTACTCAAGGGAGTTTTTCCCCTGTCAGCTGTGTCATCCTGGGCTTACCCAGCGGGCCTGGGGCTCAGGCCTGAAATGTCTGTCGTGCTTTGAGACCCAAGGGGTCAAAACCGGGCTTTGTTTTTGAAGCTCACTTCCTGGTCTTGCTGCGGGCGTTGCTCTCTGGCGCCAGTAAGGTTGGCTCCAGTATAGGTCTTTCAGGCCAATTTTTCAATGCAAGTCAATGGTACCAAATGCGGCAAAAATTTGAAGTCAATTCTTTTTTCTCACCAGAAAAAATAGGTGCTTTTTCTTCATCTAATTTGTCCCCATGTGCTGATTTGTTATGTTATTGTGTAATTGGTATGCTGTTTAATCATTTTTGTGAACCAATCCATGGCAGAAGCTCTCCCCACTGCGCACTCTTTTTGTACATGGTGGCAAAAACTGCCTGACTTCCGGAGCATCAAAACGTTTTTTACGAGCCCGTGGGAAGGCAATGGATGACTTAACAGTGACTTTGTCCATTTTTTTTTTTTTACAGTCTACGTTAAAAAAAATATATATTTTTTTTAAAAAATGCTATACAAATAAAACTGAATTGAACTGAAGTTGGACTTTCAAAGTCTTGAAATGATTTTTTTTTTTAAAAACAAATAGTACTGAATTCTGCTGGACAGAAAGCATAATGTGGGACTGACATACGATGTTTCAGCAGAAAAAGAGGACTGATGGAGCAAGATTTCTCAACACTCAATACTGCCCTGTGCACTTCAGACCAACCCAGTTATCAATGGAAGCCAGTATTTGATGTGTGTGCTGATTACATTGTGTGTGGAGATCACCCATTACACCTCTAATGCTAAACTACAGCAATTCAATGTGATTCCGTTCAATTTTGATTTCCAAACCTATTAAAGTGCAATTGCAACTGCAGCATTTCTCCTGTAGTTCCACTTGGCTCTTGTATCCTCACTGATTGGTTGAGCCTAAACCTCCTGTGGGTTTCTGAGTGGGGTAACCATAAACAAGAAAATAATAAGTCAACAATATACTGTACAGGCAAACTCAACTGTCTCTACAGATGGGTCTGAAATTTCACTGTAAGCTATTGCATTGGAGCTGATGTTTTACACAAAACACTAAAACACTAAAAAAAGGTGTGGCATTCAGAGGTGATGGTGCATTTCCCCACAAATCTCACATTTCTTGACCCTCCCACAGAAAACACAGCTCATCCATGTTGTCTTGTCTCTTGAGTTCTGGTACATATGTTGTTTGACCTTGTTTCAGCTATTTTCAATAAACTAGTGTATTTTATTAGGTGGAGCTGGTTTTACATTAGGGTCTTCTATTTATACAAGTGAGACTCTTAATGAGTACAACAGCCAAAAAAACCTGATCTATTATGCAAACACACAAGCTAAAAAAAAAAACCAAATATTAAATTTGTTATTAAATAACAATATATAAAAAATATATATAAAATATATAAAGATACAAGCTTTCTCAGGCCACTGTCTGTCACAATGAAAACACCCGTCAGCAGTGAGCACAAAGTCCAGCATACAGTAATTCTGGTCATGAGACCAGTCTCTACATGCCCCAACAGCAGCTCTTACAAAGCACGGTAAACAGTTTGTCACCTGGCAGGTTCTGCATTTACTACGGCTGTGACTAGGCTTCTATCTTACTGCAATGTACCATGTCCTCAACTTGTATTTGAGCCAAAGTTGCTTGTGATGCATTACCTTGATAGTTAATGTACCTCATGCACTTCTGAATTTATCCTGCTGTTCAATTTCAAGAGGATTATTCACACTTCACAATTTTGAGTCAGATGGAATCCAGACTTACAGCCATCCCCAGACTCCAGATCCCCAACACAGCTATCTCTAATAAACACAAGACAAAAATATAAGCAGGAGTAGGGGGAAGGGAGAAATGGAAGGAGGAGTGTCCGTGAAAGGATTGTTCATAGAGGTGCAGCTATTGGTACGAGACCTTCATAGTGAACTGGAAAACGGCTATTATCAGCATGTCCAAAATTACTCAAAATTGAGTTTGATGACATTTAAAATAATTTCCACACAGTTTAGGAAGCGACTAACAGACACATTTTAGGGAAGTGTTTATTTTCAGACATATTCCCAGATAAGGAAAAACTGTATAATTTCCTGTGTTCCATCCACATCACCTCTTAGGTGACTGTTATCCGTCAGAGCCAGGAAAGTCAATGTTTATTCACACCTGAATATCCCAATGTAATTATTAGAACCTCTAGCTAAATAAAGCACTATAGGAGATCCTTAACTGGGACACACAAATGCATCAAATTTTGATAAACAGGACATTACTGACAGTCTATTTGGTATTGTATCTGTACCTATGAAAGGAAGTCACTTGAACATAAACATGTATTTACAGTAACTTCCATATTTATATGAGGACAACAAACAGTGTGGTTGCAGCAATTGAAGCACTTCAGCATATTTTACTATGGCATATTTTACAACTATTTGAAGCAGTCAGCATTTTGTCTCGGGTTGTGTCAACCAAAGCAAATGTTACATCTGTTTCAGATATTAAAGCAATGAGACATGTAGTAGACCTGGGGCCACATGTATAAAACTGAGTAAAAGAATACGTAAAAGAACGCTCAGGTGAAAGTCGGAAATCTGCTTTAAAAAAGTTTCGCATTTTCTACCTCCGCCTTTCTGTCACGGTGTCGCCATATCACACGGACTCCAAACATTGCGTACGTATGGTGTACATCGTGTGCAGAGGTACGCAGATTCTCAAAGCACGTTATATTATACATCTGAATTTCTGCATGGAAACTCGCTTACGCTGCTTTCTGAGGGAATTTTTCTGCTCAGCACTGTTTATACACGTGGCCCCTGTTTGGGGACCACATTCCCAACATAAAACATAAGGGCTTTTACTCCACACTATTGTACAGTTTAATCTCTTACATAGTCATGAGTTGTAAGGGACACGTTGTACATAGTGTTCAAAACCATTAGTATTCCCTTATAAGGAAAAACTGAGGTAATACATAAAACTTGTAGAGTCTCTACTATTAGGAAACACAAGACACAACAGTATCATTAAACCAAGTTTAGAATGCTTTCCCTTTAGGCCTGTGACCACTGAGAATGGCAGTTATCTTTTCATTTCTTTCTTTTTAACCATCCCTCTATTGTACTTAAAGAAACGGCTTCAATGTTATTACACACAAGGGTGACACTACGTTTCAGTCACACTGTTATGGAGGGTTCTATAATCTATAGAACAACAAACAGCAATAAGGATATTGAAAATGAGGATACTGTGAGGGACATCCTAAAAGCTGCCTTTAACAGGAGTGTGGTGTCTCCCTCTGTGCGCTGTACCTGCGCTCTGTCTCTCTCCTCACTGCTGATCCTCGTCCCCGCAGTGCCAGGTCAGCTTCTCTTCATAGAAGGTGATGACCACCTGGGGCCACCTGGCGCTGGCTTCCCGGGCCGACAACAAGGCCACCTCCTCAGTGCCTTTCCTATTGCAACATACGCACAAGAGAGAACGCATAACATGAGCGGGTCCTCACACCCCAACACAACGCATCTGTCATTTTTGACTGCACACCTTTATAACATGCTCCTACTTTTCAGCAAGTTTAATTATTGACAACACTCAATAATATCCTCTTATTTCCTTGAGTATAGTTAGGATTTGAGTAGTCAGAGAGAAAGCCTGGATTTCTTTACCATTTGACCAGGAACATGAGCTCCCCCTGTCTGTCTGTGGATCCGATGATGCGTTCAGGTTCGAGCTGGCTGATAAGGCCAGCAGGGCTCCCTGTCTCTCGCTCGCCTGGATCCTGCACCTTGCTCTCCTGCTGCTCACTTCCAGACAGCTCCTACGGGAGTCAGGACACATGCAGCATTGTCACATTTACTGTAACGGTTATCAGTAGAAACATGTTTTATAATATTGTAATAAAAATTTAAAAAACCTACACCTCAAGGTATTCCATTGTCATCTTTACTGCATGTAGAGCCTCACAAAAACTCCCCTCAGGCCACACAACATATAGCTGAATTTTATACCCTAAATTATACTAAATGACATAACACAATAATCATCACCTCGGAAAAGTTTGTCTAATAACTCAGTCTAATAATATTTAAAGAAACGCAATGAAAATATAAATTTCAATGTGCAAGCTACCTCAAGACTATATCAAGTAGGTAGGTAGGCAGTCAAATTAAGGATGGTTTATAAATTATTCAAATACATAAAAGTGCCCTTCAATGTTCTGTGGTGCAATGTTTTCCCAGTAATCTAGCAAGTGGAAGTTCCACAATTACAGAAGTGGATGATATGACATGGATTCTTAACATTTCCTCAATGTGACAGCCTGATACACTTCAATGAAAAGGCCTTGCATGTCTGCACAAAAATAGACATTTTGTAACACCTCATTCTGTGTCACAGCTAGAATCCTGTCTGTACTGACTAACTTCAACTTTCAGTGTATTTTCTTGAACTGGAAGTACATACAGCAGAAACAGAGTGTTCAGTGTAACTCATATGTACGGTGCTGATCTCAGTAGTATCTTCATGGTGCCCATGTGTGTCTATGAGTGACAGGTCTTCCTCATTCTCGCCTTCAAGGGTGAAGTTTTTCAGGAACTCCTCAATAAGTTCAGGACAGTCCAGATTGTCCTCAGGCTCCCAAGTGTTATCAGCACTGAGGACACAAATGGACAATTTGCGCATACACGATTGCCGTAGATTCGTGCCCACAAACCATAATGAGGACATTACAAAATGCTGGTATCTTCAGCATTTCACGTCAACGGCTATTCATTATTCACAGACAGACAGACACACTGTACATAATATCACATGTATATTAATAATGACAACACTGTATAAACACAAATCTCCTATATATTATTGACCATCTGTTACAATGTATGCAAATAAACATAAATTAGACATGCTACTAGAGAATGATAGGTTCTCAATGGGACTCTGTAAAATATTATAATACAGTCTGTGTACCTATTGTAAGTCTATATGACTGCTCTGCTGATTGAATGTATTTAGCCGTTTGGCATTTTGAAACACTCTAATAAATTGTCTTGTTCACTACAAAGGTTGCTCTCCTGTTGCTTTATAATGCAAATAAACATAAGCTTGAACCGCATTATGCAGTAGATATCCACTATAAATTGCACTGTAACCCTGAGGCTGAAACCAAAGTAAACACATAAACATACAGTACATGACACATACATTCTCCATTTGCCCATGCCAGTTGCAATACGTTTAGGTGTAAATCCACAGCATATAACTAACTTTAGCAATTGTCTCAATATAAATCTCATGTTTTTCCACCTGAGTTTGTGTGTGTGTGTGTGTGTGTGTGTGTGTGTGTGTGTGTGTGTGTGTGTGTGTGAGAGAGAGAGAGAGAGAGATGTCCATATCTTCCCATACTCTGTGAAGCCTTTCCACTTCAAACAGTACTCCACTTTTCCATCAGTGACTCTCCTGTGGATGATTTTCTCCACCACAAACTCTTGGACGACTGTAGTCTCCTCTGTCTTCCTCTGTTTCACATTCTGCTTCTTCCTCATTTTCCTGAAGGGGATACTCGGATTATTGTAAGCAGTCAATAAATAAAAAAACGGAACTCACTATATATAGACAAACTAGTGTAGGCTAACAGTTTAAAGGTGGAAGAAGAACAAATGGATTTCTTGAGAAAATATCAGTGTGTTTTTATGTCATAATCACATACCCTAATTAACACCACCATTTAATACACACTGAACCCTATCCCCGCTTTTCCATGGGGCAACTGTTCATTAAAATGAGGAAATTTTGACTTCCGTCCTGTCTCACTTTTGTGCTAAAGAATGAAACAAGATATTAATGTAATTACTGTAGCAGGGGGCATTTGAAGATACGTTCGGATTGGTAGCCTACATTCATACAGAGAGTTAACTATGTAGGCTACAGGAGCGTTGGAACTTCGTTATAAAACCAACTTCCATTCAAATATATCTAGCTAACGATAGCATACTTATGCAACGCGTACTAATTATAATGTAGATCCACGGGCAAGGTGTAAAATGACTTAAATTAAACTTTGAGAAAGTTGACTAACTTTGTATCGCTTGTTGCTAAAACGTTTACATTGCAGATCACTGCGAAAGCTGCTATTATATAGGTTACTAGCTGGAAAGCTAGCAAGATCCATAGATGTAGCTAGCTTTCAGAAGCTGACGCTCATCAAAAACAGCCGAGTCATTTTGTACTCGTTCAATCGTTGCAATAACACACAAAACAATAAAGGCATGTTCGTCTCGTAAGGTAGACTAATTAGCCAATATCTCATTTGAAATATGGAAAGTTAATTTCAATATTTAGAGTCGAACAGCAATATTTCGCCACCTAGCTTGCTGGCTAGTTCTTTTGTGCTTTAGATGTAACGAGGTAACAAAACAATATCAGCAAAAGTAGCCGGGTAAATGTCTTTGCTCTAGTAGCTTAATATGTGACACTTTCTACATAGAGGAATGTAAGATAACCAGCACGGTGTATAATTACCGTAGCGTTTCGCCGCGGTGGATCACTCTGTAAAACAATTCAACTCACTATTGACTGCGCTAATATACCGTTTTGCGTATTCTAGTGTGAGCTATCATCAGAGGTCTAGTAAAACTACGTAAGCTTTCAATATAATACAAAGCCAGCCAAGACGTTTTCATTCACCGGTTTAATATAAATCATATTAAGAAACATTCCCCTCTATATTATCTAGGGATTTGTGTGAGAAAGATTTTGCGAGTGTCAGAAAGATGTCGAGATCTTCGTGTTTACGGAAAACTTTTCATGAATGAGTTAAATTAAAAATGGCCGGACGGAATGCTCGGAGGAAGTGGTTTCTCGGGGAAAAGGCCAGGGCAGGAAAACAGAGAGCATCGAAGATCAAAAGCGGCGGGAGGCGATACAGGCCTAAATATTAACCTACCAGAAAACATTATGCATGTTATTGGTGACATATCAACCTGCTCAGTATGATTTACTTCGTTTGGAAGACTATCATATTTGCTCTTTCCTTTGAATGGGTCATCAACCTTTTATATGTGGCTACAATGTTTTTCTTACTCAAAGTAGGGACTAGTGAGAACGTAGCAGACAGAGGGCAGTACTGTACGCATAAAATAAGCGTATTGCACTTAAATTATTGTAATAAATTAAAACATTTAACCACTAAATAACATTTAAAAACATGATTTTATTCAGTTGTTGTCGTTAAATATTTTCACAAATGCATTTCCTGAAATTAACACCTCACGTTTCCTTAAACATTAACTCTTTAACATTAAACATTAATTCTGTTGGCAGGGGTGAATAGGCTACATTTCAGGTTCTTAAATTGTGATCAGCAACTAAAGCTATCCCATTGGAATTGCTATTGTGCTAAGTGTTATTTTATATAGCCAGTTAAGTTATATCCTATTTACATAATTAAAATATTTTAAACAAATACAATAATCTTTGTGACTGTTCTAACAGGATTCTAGTAGGCCTACAAAAAATTAAAATTGGTAATATTTCCATTACACCATCCTGTACAACGAAGAATGTTTAAACAAAATGAGGGATAAGAAACCACAATTCATATTATCTAGGAAAGACCTCATTTGCAGAAGTTGAAGCTAGAGGCTTTAATTATGCTAACATACATTGAAAAATACAATTGCTGACAATCAGCCAGACAACTGTGGTGATTTTTTTAGAGCAACTTGATAGGTGACAAAGAGTATCACTGATATTTTGGGCCATGTTCTTAATTTCCAGCTGGGATGCTGTCATTATACCCTTAAGCACAGTTTCACCTGAATTGCTCCCATTAAAATAGCCAACTGTATAAATAGATTGTTGGTAAAAATGTGATCTGTAAGTCACTCTGTATATGAGCCTCTACTAAACGCCTAAATCGAATGTGATGTAACATTTTAATATGAATATCTGCTGATGCTGCTTGTGCTCAGGACAGGTGCCAGGTGAGAAGAATAAGCACCAGCTGTGTCTTGGCATTTTTGGAAAAATGGTTGTGTTCAGTAGTGTTCAGTAGTGCTATTAAAAATATGTTCCCATGGGTGGGCCTATAGCTTTGTAGGAGAACCCAGGCATTAGTTTAAAAAAAAATAGAAAAAATAATACAATAAATTAAGAATGAAGGAAAATAGATTAAAATCCAGGTACTTCACTGCTATTCAGTATGTAAAGGTAGTAGGACCACCGTGTTCCACTTAACACTTATTAATAGTAACTGTTTCTTTGGAAGTATTCCATCCAAAAGTGGTCTGATAAATCCCAGCCCCATTTCAGTTACTACAGAGTACAAGGTGATGTCAGTTCTTGCCATACCTTCAGTTTCCAAGGAAGCAACATCATAAGATCAAGAAATGACAGGGAGTATTGGAAAACACTTAATGAAGGTTTATTTATGTATTTAGTTATTTATTATTTTTGCTTCTCAATGATTTGGCAAAGCCTATTTGTGCTTTCACTTCTGTGTAAATAATAGAACATTAGTGGTTAATTTCACCTAACAACAAACCTATTATGCTGTGTCATATTAATATTGTTATTTTTAGCAGGTAGGCTCCCTGTATTGAAAAAAATACATTAACATTATCTTCAGAGTCAGGCAGAAATATTACAATCTGTATCTGATGAATAGCTTAATACTCCTGTGTCTTTTTAATTTTTAATTTAGCCCAATGTAATCTGCAAAATGTGATCCATAGTTTTCACTGCTTTAATTGCTTCCTAGGACTTTATTATTATGGCCTGACCACTTCATGAATAAGTAGTGTACGGAAATCACACTAGTTTTGTTAGCAAATACAACGTAACCTGACCAATGGACTTCCAAATAGGGGACTAATACATTAAATAGTCTAAGCCGTCCTTTCACTACACAGCATGCATCCCACCATGATACATCTATGTGTAGGCTTACCAGTCCGCGAATACTGCACTACAAAGCACCACCTCTAATCAGAAACCGACCTACCCTTGCTTTTTAAGTGGATAGTTCTAAATCTGTAGTTATATTATTTCGGAAAAAATTCTAACAGTAGTCTATGCATATTGTATGCCCATTTTATGGCTATAAATGAACAACAATTGTTTTAGTATTACGCACGCTAAAGTAATAGCTAGTGGTCAAATGTTTAAGGCAATTCAATATTTCTAGGAAGTGGTACTATGACAAAATCAATCCGTTGTGGCTTTATTTTCTAAAAATTGAGTGCACGTAAACCATTTGCGTAATGCATTCGTGTAGTTTGTATCTGAAGGCATAAGAATGCACGGGTGGTTAAAAAGGTAATATATGTCAACTCGCATGAAATGTTGACGTGAAAAATGTGTAGGTTACGGATGAAGAATACCATCTTCGAATTTAAAAAGTGAACCGAATTTCATTGAAATATTGCCACCTTGTGATTATTATTGGAAATTACAGCAGCTCAATCCGAATCTAAAGGGATGAAATAAATTACACTTCTACCAGGTAAATTAAATAAAAATCAAATGTTCCGTGAACACAGTTGTCAATTTCTGTCTTCTTGTTGTAGGTAGTTACTTCCACTTTTCTGTAGGTCGTCCAAGATTTATAAAGATACTGTTGCCCTTGTCATAAAAAGTAAACGTTCTTACCAGCCTGTCTCTCTTCATCTGGCCAGTTTTTAAAAAAAACTCCCTTTCTTTAATAATACCACTCTAAACATTAGAGTGGTAAACATTACTGATGGTTGAGGTGATTTTTCCATTTCAGTGTGCAGCACCTTGAGATTCTGACACATAACACACTATATAAGTACAATGGATTATTAAATAAAATCTATTACCAGAATTGCATGCTACCAAATATTAAAGTTTGGTTAGGGGATACATATGACCAATATGATCTTGTTAGGGGATACAAATGATCAATGAAATATTTGAGTGTAACACCAATTATCCATTTCTAACAGTGTTTAAGGTGCAAAGTTATTAAAAGAATGCCTTCCAACAATTATGGTGTGATTCATTGGAAGCTGTGGGAGAGGTCCCATGCAGAGTCATGTGGGCTTTATATTATAATGCATCTTAAATTGGAAAACATCCATCGGAGGTTGTTCTATCAAAAAACATTTAGGAACTTTACTCCTAATCTGGAGTTTAAAGTGAAACGAACTGGTCTAAACTTTTCTGTATTTATGTTTTGTTCATAGAATTCCATATGAACACATTTTTAGAAAAAGAACAGGAGTAGTGGAATACTTCATATTCTATAATTAAATTTTATTCATAATACAAAGACAGTTTAATATTTACAGAAAATATTGCACGTTATGTTGATATAATTGACAATCAAATATAGCATATGCAAATATGTGCTCAGATGGAGGTAATGTGGCATTGTGGTTGGAGAAATTTAGCAGCGAGATTACAGATCTGAATGATAGGTTGGCACTGCTCTTGTCCGAGTGAGAGGTACTTGAAATGTAATGGAATGTCATGCAATCTAATAAAACAATACACGGTGTTTTGAAAATAAATAAATAAATAATTTTCTAATTGCAGTTCATTTATACACACAGTATATCAATTTATATATATTTTCCGACTGTTTTGCATAAATTGGTTTTGATTGGGTAGTGCTCAACAATGTGGGTTGACCTTACCTTGTAAGGGAATTGTCTTAGCTACAGATATCATTGGCCAGTGAGATCTTTTCAGTTTTTAGCTTTCTATTGGTTAGTTTTTTTTACCCAGTGGGAGGAGTGTGTCGCAGCAGAGGCGGTACAACAAAGCCTTACTCTGATTTGCTTAAAATATACCACGCCTCAAAGTGTTGCATATGTATGTTCTTCATCTTTTAACCACTTTTTTACCGTTTGGATTTTCTTTTCAGCCAATGAATACATTTTACATACAGTGACATACTGGAAATGATCTATTTACCCCTTATAATTTAATACAATTTAACAAAGTTTTAAAAAAATGTCTAATGAGTTTACAATATGACTATACTTTTATAACAACCATGGGAACATTGAGTTACCTAATATTACACATATACAGTAATTTTGTTAAACTTAACAAACTTAAGTTTGTTGCTTCTTGGGGAAAAAAATATATATAGGCTAGGCACGTAAACTCAAAACATACACACACGCGGAGAAAACAAGACAACATGATTAACGGACTTCTTGAATGATCTTAAAGTTCAGTTGTTGTCTTAGTTGTTTCCTGGACTGACGGAACAGAGCGCTAGTGAACGTAGCCTATAATATTCAATTGGCCGACTAGGCTATATAACATATTGATTATACAAAATTACAATTGGACTATAGCTTTGTATATATTTTATATATTTATTTATATATATATTTAAGGAATACCCAATCGGACACCAAATCCTTCATCAGAGTGTTTTGGACAAGGACGGGCAGGAAGAGAATATACCTGAAAGGTGAGGCAATCAACTCATTGTCATGTGAAATGGGAACAGTGATCGAAAACAATTCAACATTCCATCCGGAATATGAAATCATTAGTTCAGAATTTAACAACAATATTCCATCCGCATAAAGTGTTACAGCATGATGAAGGCTGCATACAACACAGCTACACTAAACCAACATAACGGGAAATCCGTAATGTCATTCATCACCATAAATCATTCAATAATACAAATAGGCTACTTAAGACACCATATAATGAATTATTAGACATATTTATGTTCTTGTTTCAGCTAGCGTACAAGTCGTGTCTTATAATTTCCTACCATGAATCTAATTTCGAAGAACGAGAAAAAACTTAAAAACCTTCCATCCTTATAAATGTTTACATCAACACACGTGACAAATCTGTTGAACGTGAACTTCTCGGTCCATGCAGCTGATTTACGTGGCAGCCGGAAACAGCGATATTTCAAGCTTCAGCCTATTCGTTCATTATAAAGTAAAGGATTAGTCGACAGCTGTCATAATTTATATACTGCGTTGTATCAATTTCAGATCTCAATCTTTAAGTTAAAGGAAGCGATTTTCCACACTGACCATTTTTTGTTTCCTCGCCCACCGCTCGAGAGATTTATTGTCATGACGCCCAAACAGGAAATTGCTGATTTATACGATGGGTTCTGGTGTTAAAGGCATCTAAGATTACATCCACAAAAAATTCTAGCCTTCCTTAATTTTTTTATAGAATAGATTACACCCATATAATGCTGTTCACCGGTCCATTCAACCAGATCGTATTCGCCTATTTGTGAAGGGAAACGTGTTTTAGGAACCTATCTTGTAATTGGTCTAAATATAATACTTAAGTAGCAACGTTTATAGAAACGGCTACTTCGTCAACTGTGAATGAACTGTGTAACGAGTTGGTTACACTGACGTCAAAGGAAATGAAAGAATTCGCGACAATATAGGCTACCGCCAAAGACTTTAATAATAGAAACCGTTTCATAGCGATACGAAGATGTGTTCCGAGTAGATTACACACAATTAGGTTGTTTATAATTTACAATAATCGTTTTGTCAACAACAGATCCATGTTACAAAATTAAGTGTAGGCTAACAGAAATCAAGACGAAGAAAAAACTTCCAAAATGATCAGCTATCCCCTTGCTGTCTTCTCTGTTGGAAAAAAACCTTAATTCCGCGGTATGCTTTAAGTCCCCTGCGGTGGCTGAACGATCAAGTTTAAAGTCTTGAAATTGTGAAATCTCCAGATAGTCTTTGAAATTCTGTAAACTGAAAAGCCAGTGGCGGGGTAAGATTTTATTATTCCATAAGTAAAAAGATCTAAATCAAGTTCGTGACATTGTGGACAGATTTATTGCTGGCACCTTCTTAAATCATTACCGTGGTCTGTCTCATACAGTTGTAAGTTGATTGGTCCAAACCTGTGACGTCCTTCTGACCAACAGTATACCAATGGGCATGCGTGGAATGTAACCCAATGCCTAGATGACTTCGAACCTCAGACCTGTGGGGGAAAGGTAGATACTCTGGGCTTGACTAGTGTTCCTGCCCTTAGACTTTTTTTGCAATATGGTAGGAGTCTATCTTATAAAGTGTCACCTATACCTCCTGTTGTATGTTCCACTTGATCAGAGTCTCTGTAATTAATATGTAACTTAGCATTCATGGATGTACCCTCCTTTTATCCCAATCACCAATTCAACTAAAGCGAATGGAATTATTATTTGAAACGGTGGCCTTTTGCTGAAATTAGATAAAGTTCCACATCCCAATGCCTACTGGGATTATGTAAAACATTTCCCTCACTTATTACTCTTGTGGAATTTAAGCAGTGAATATCCACATGCATATACACTGATTGTATAAAACAAGCTGTGTTGTTCTGGATAAGAGCATCTAACGTCACTAAATGCCTAAGTTTAATGTAATAATACATAGCCTAGGTCTGTTTTAAATTATTACAGGCACACGGTAGGCATATTGAGTTAGCCTATACTAATAATAGGCTAATAATAATAATGGTAATACTAATAAAAAAAAAAAAAAGATGTTGCAATCGTGGTATTTAGTAACTGAACAAAAAACTTAACAAGATGTAAATTAGACCTTCATAAATTGTATATAGCTACGGATAATGGAATATTTAAGAGCAAACATTTTCTGTTTGGAGTTCTTCCCCTCTCCGTGTCCAGCAAACAATGGCACATGCTTCGACGAAAGAGTTTTTTTAAAGATTTGATTGACAGTTCCATTTTATCCAATCATATCGCCGCCACTGATCAGAGTTGTTTGATTGGTTCATATGTTTCCTAGCGTCACGAAACCAGTTTAACCAATTATCTTTCAATATGCAAATAATGGAAACGACGCATTAATTTAAGGTTACTCTTTGGCGCCACGAAGAGGAGGCATTTGGAAGCATTTTGAGGTGAAATTTGTATTGATTTGTAAAAAAAATAATATTATTTTAAAAAGCTTCGTCATCTCGTTTCATCCCATATAATAATGGATACATTATTATTCACATGAATAATGCACAAATCACAACCAAAAAGGAACAGTGATAGAAGGTACGGAAGATGAATACTGTTAAAGATTTGGACACGGGTAAATGAGCATTTGTCCACAAGGGGGCGCTGACCACCAGTTCACTTAGCAGAAAGCAGCGATGTTGACTAACCGTAAACCTGAAGCGGAAAACTAATTTGTATCATAATCATGTTACAAAAATACCATATTCACTCTTTCTACGTTTTTATACTCACTAAGGTCAAAATGCTTTTTAAATAAATGGCTTAATTCTGTCATTTGCTGATTTATACGATGGACTCTGGTGTCAATAAAGATGTCTAAGATTAGCCTCCATCCACAGAATAACTAGTATTCTTCCTTCAGATTTGACCATGCAGTTTCATGTTGTTTTAACGGGGTTGTTCATTTTTATATTTGCATGGCATATCATTGTGAAACTAAGTTACAGATTTTGCCTGTTGATAGACCACACAGTAAATGCTGGCTGTGCCCTGTCCCTGTTAGCATTTGTATCGGTATGTGAGTTAGAATGAAAATGTGGAGAAAGCGGGCACAAACATATGTGCTGAGGGCTATGACAATAGCTTGTGATGCAGGGA
This sequence comes from Ilyophis sp. 1 JC-2022, assembly GCA_022702515.1. Taxonomy (NCBI): domain Eukaryota; kingdom Metazoa; phylum Chordata; class Actinopteri; order Anguilliformes; family Synaphobranchidae; genus Ilyophis; species Ilyophis sp. 1 JC-2022. The sequence continues at coordinate 92,213,367 of CM040406.1, read as the reverse complement.
GTGATTTTATGCTTGCAATCGAAGTCTTTAACTAATCCCTTCTGGAATGAGTCTGTTAAACCCTAATTTTAGAGATAACGTTCATGGATAACGATTAACTTTAACAAATGATTACATTTAGCCAGATTTTAAAGTCCGTGTGCATGTTCTTAACTGTCTTAGACACTATTTATTACAGTGTGATAGTCTAATAAAGGTTTTGAAGTAGGGGTTTCAGTGCACATCTTGGTGCAAACTATTTTTGATCTATAGACAATTTCCTATATTGAAAATCTGCTTTCAGGAAAGGTCGCAGCATTGTTTTAATATTCTCTGCATCTCTAGAATCAAAATGGCCATTACCCATCAAAACTATTTCAGCCATCACATAATATATTTTCAGTATAACAGTAAATATTTGTCTTTAGAAAGGGGTAGCATCAGAATTACTGCGTTTAAAAACACCATGTTCATTGGTCACATAATGTTTGAGTAAGGACTGAAAATAATCTTTGCCGTAATACTGGGAAGAGTGTGTCTGAAGTAACTAAAATGGGTAGCGGCAGTTAGATTTTAGGTCTGGTCTCTCCATCTCACATTCTATGCACCGGTGAGAAAGGACAACATGTGCGACGCAGCTGAGCTCTCAATCATTTGTTGAGGGCAGCACAGGAGCCCAGATTGGACGCTGCATGAATCCTTTCTGTTAGCAGCTAGGCCTGGACATTAGAATTGGCATCAGCCTTCCTGTGCTGCCAGCCCTTTTTAGGGAGTGCCTACCCTGTACTTTCTCACACTCAATCCGATTTGTGATCTGAAGATTTAGTTCTAGCATTAAAAATGTAAAGGCTTTGTTGTCCAGCATGTGTCTTTCTCTGTGTCACTGGGTATGGCCCTTTCTCCAGTTCTCACCAGTATCTGCCTCTGAGAGGCACAGTTCTCACCAGTATCTGCCTCTGAGAGGCACAGTTCTCACCAGTATCTGCCTCTGAGAGGCACAGTTCTCACCAGTATCTGCCTCTGAGAGGCACAGTTCTCACCAGTATCTGCCTCTGAGAGGCACAGTTCTCACCAGTATCTGCCTCTGAGAGGCACAGTTCTAGCCAACAGTGCCTGTTGGAACAGATTATGTTAAGAGTGTTGATCAAATATTTTTCTGTAGCACCAGGGGCTACAGATTTTATGTCAGTCTTCTAGATGCCATGCTTGATACACGTCTGCTTTCCATTGTCGTAACTGCACTGAATTGAAAAGGAGATCATTTTTTGTTTAATTATTATATATACAAATAAAATGGTATGAATGGTCCAGAGTAATAGGTGGCCTGAATCATTGTAAAATAATTTAGATTCCACACGCATCTCATGAAACGCAACCAACAGGTTATGTCTGTGTACCATTGTTTGTACACATGTGGGAAAGGATTGATCTGTTTCTCCACCATAAGGATTTGTTTACACTTTAAGATATGTTCTAAAATGAAAAGGTCCCTTCACAAAATCACAAAACCTGATGGGCCATGTTGTACATATATTACATAATCACCCTCTATTATCAAGTGTTGTTTTAAATGTAACAATTATTTGACAGGAATATGTATAGAATATGTATTGATAGGGTGAATTCAATAAACTAACCAGCTGACTGTTTTGGGCTGGTATAGGATGTAGGACGTTTTTTTAAAAAGGTTATAAAAATTACATTTTAAGGTGGTAATCCAATGTGAAATACATATTTTTTATGTATTCAAATATAGAATTGCACATTGCAAACCGTTTAAACTGACTTTTTATCAAGTGAGTTCTTTTTCAATGATTTAAAGGTGAGAGGCTTGTGAGAAGTTTTAACAAACCTGTGATTGAAAATCAACATTTTGTAAATTTATTTTAAGTAGTTTGAAGTTCCCAGTATTAGGAAAAATATTTTTCGCTTTCAGTTTCAGTTGTTGTTCATCTGGTTTCTATCTGAACAGACTTCCGTTGTAAGAGGACATAAACCGAAGTAAGGAAAACATCCCTATCTTACAATGTATACTCAAAATAATGAAATACAATGTTATATGGAACATAAAAAAAAATCTTAGCTAATATCTAGTTAACTGCCCAAGGTTTAGCAGATATTTTTTTTAATTTATCAAAATACCAACCTGGTCATTGCACATTTCATGTTTGTATTTATTGAAGAAATTTCAGTTCAGTGCAATGCTTCAGCTTACAACAGGAGAATTCCATCTGGGTACAGCCTACCTGCTTGATCACTGCACTACACTTTCACTATATTTTACTAATCACATTGCTTCAAAAAAAAAAAAAAATAGGTCATACAAAGATATATTATGCATGTAACTAGTTTTCATAAAACTGTATTTTACTGTAAATGTAGTTATTTACATTTTTTGTCGTTCTATTTTATGTTGTCATTTGTTTTTGTAAGCAATGCTTGGTAAGGTTAAAATATATAAGCCTAATTATTTTTGTGAAAATTATATCAGATCATGGAGTTACAGTTGTCTTATAAGAGGGTTGGATTGAAAAATTCAAAATAAATGTGGAAAGAGTTTGGCAATTTCTGTAAGAATACAATTTCTATATGGAAAAATCATTCATGTATGTGACTGAAAACTGTTGCTACGTGACTAATTAATTATAACAATATTGCTATTGCATATAATACAATTGATGGGGATTATTATTAACTTCATAATACTAAACTTAAACTAGACATTGTATAACAGAATGCAAATATATGTTTGTTGACATACAGTACAAATGAGGCTATATCATAAGTTAAGGAAAAACTACTTGTGTACTGTCATATACATTTTACTTAAAGATGTAATATGAACAATCTACCTGCACCCTGGTACACATTGGACCACTAATAAATCATAAGCCTTTGCAAATTTTTGACATATTGCATATGTATAAAGATTATCAAGATAATTAACCAGACCCCCTATGTTATCAAAACATATTGATGAGCCCCTAATTATCAAAATAAACATTGCTATGGAATGCGCTTAAACATATCCTCAGAAAATGTAATGGGCTCATCTGCAGTTTTACAATCCCCAAACAGCCTGCAAACATTTGATAGATGTGCCCCTGACCCCAATCAGCCTGCAAACATTTGATAGATGTGCCCCTGACCCCAATCAGCCTGCAAACATTTGATAGATGTGCCCCTGAGCTTAAACTGGTTTGTTGTAAAGTAAAATACTTTTTGCTATTCTTATTGTGACTTATCTTGATGGCTAATACTTGAACTAAGTAAGCAAAGCAAAACAAGTCATGTAGAATAAAGAACAGGTCAAATAAATCAAGAAAATATAAAATAAACAACTAAATAAATAAATGCGTAAATAGGGTTGTGATTGGTCACAGGGTCACAGGAAATTGTGCAGTCGGTGATTGGCACATTTTAGGTTTATGTGACACGTTGTTGATCTTGACTCATAAATTTGGCAGATAGGTAGGACGTGACATTATGCGCTGGCATAGTTTAGACTAGGATTCCCCAACCAGCCCCATAAAGGGACTACCCTCTGGCTGAAGACCCCCACATCAGTAAAACTGTGGAATTTTGACACCTTTATCTAATGCCTACTACTGCCTACAGTGCATTGAGTATTCATGTATCTGGATAAAACATCTAGCTATAATATAAATAATTAATTTTAAAATATTGATTGATATATTACAGAGGATTTGTAAACCAGACAAGGTTTATTCTATCTAAAGGTTGAAAATATATAAATCATGGAATACAAAACACAATATTGTGAAAATAAATATTTGAAAAAAAACAGAGGACTCTTTCAGGGACTTCAAGAGGCTTCCAGACCCGAGTTTGGGAACTCTTGGTTCAGACCGAGGGTGTGAACAGGTAACGAATATGTTTGTGCTCAGGGCCTGACTTTACATGGGCAGGTAAAGGGGTGCTCATATAGCTCTGTTCCTTTTGCTTTTGCACACCCCGGGACTTCCCCGGAGAGCTGATTAAAATGTTTTCTGTCGGAGACCTGGCAGGGATTTCTGTACAAGATGAATGTGGTGTTGATGGTATCCAGTATGAGCCCCCATTGATCATATTGTGGCTGGTGGCACGGGACCTGAGGAGCCGGGCACTCAGGTTGCTAATCAATGCTGGATCTTCTCGCCCTTCCCCCTCCCACCGATCCCAGCATGATCAAGTTGCTCAGCGCTCAGTGTGCCACTGAAATAACACTACCTAACTGAGAGACACAACATTAATATATTATTGACCAAACAGCAAGTAAAAGGATTTGATTTCTTGATGAAGGTCATGGGTAACATGCATAGGACTGGTCTGTTAGTGTTTGTGTGTTTTTCATAGCCTGTGTCCGTACACATCATCAGGTTTCCACGTGCTCAGTAATTCCTCCTGTGGCCTCCACACACTGAATGGATGAAAAACGAGTCATCGCTTTTGTGGTTTCATGTTTGTTTTTATACATTTTCACGCTGAACAGTGGCTTTCTCCCCCGTGTAATCTTTCATGATCTCTTCTCATTTAAATTGGAACAGTAGCCCACAGCGCATTTCTAGATTTATTATGACCAGTATTTTATTGTCTTCAGCGTGATAATAGTCTTTTCTTTTAGCAAAAGTGACTTAGTTTGTTATACCATGGTATACCACGTTATACCTGACAGTGCTGAAACACTGGTGCCAGAACGAAAGCAAAAAACATTCCTACCCAGTAAAAGCAGAAATGTCTTGTGCCATTCTCACATTCACAGTGTCTGCTGTTATTGACCATATAATAATAAAAACCACATTACATCAGCAAACTAAGTCACTTTTTGCACTGGTTTATGCTAACTCCATATTTTTATGGTTTCAGTAGATCCATGAATATGGTTCACAGTGCAATGCAGATGATATTTTCCAGGGTGATTATAGTACACGTATGTTGTAATTTTATAATCATTCTGGCTTTTTCCATGAAATCCTCTAAATGTGCTAATGCTAGGGCTCATTCTGGGTGGGAGTCACTGCAGAAGCTCTCTGGTGTGTGGATCTTATTGTGGCGGAGTTCTGTGTCACTGGCGTTCTAGAAAGCGCTGATCTTTGTGAAGTAATACAATGTCGCTGCCCAGAACATCAGAGGTATGCCTGTAATGGCTATGTTGACTGGCCCCTGACACTATGACCTCCTGATCCTGGGTCATTGAAACAGCGGTGACAGTTTCCATGGCAACAGAGCACTTAATGTGGGGAGCATGGGCTCCAGGCACTGAAGTGGAGGGGAGGAGGTAGTGTGGCGAGGGGGGGGGGCGTTTGTCTCTTTCCCCATCTGGCCTGAATAATGTCTTACCTTCTGTATCCATACTGGATCTGGAGAATGTCCTCAGACTTACCTTGTGTAATATAAACAAATTCCACCCTTATGATAAATGGTCATCCTTCAGCTGCGTGTTCTTCTGCACGACCTGTCTTGTCTCCCTCATCTCTAACCTTTGATCCATTGCTCACTCCACTGGTCACAATTCAAATTTGTTTTAAATCACTTGCACTTTCACAAATCACACCTTTTTCGGCTACTGTATTAACCACTCCTCCTTTTTACTTTCTCTAGATCCCCTGGATGTTATCTCAGGAGAGACCATCCATTCTAAATTATTTATTTATGTGTTTGTATCTTTGTGCATTGTTAAAGCTGTATCAATAAAAATATTTAACATGCTCTGTTTCTTATGTTGTTATATTTGACATTTTCCTTCATGTCTGTGATTTTTGACCCTGATCAGCACACAAGTTCAGTTGCACATGCAGCATCCTCTGCGGTTTACCAATCACAGCAAAATTAAGAGATTTGTGGTTCAGAACGGTCGCCGGTTTGTCGCCCACCTTGTGGGTCAATGCAAAACAGAATGTCCTTTATCTTTAAGGTTTGAGGCATTAAGCATGAAGGAATTCATGTAGGCTGTCTAGGATTCATAAATATAGTGGAGTTCAGCATTATTCAGGGTCAGGGGTGAAAAGAATTTCTCTTTCTCTGGGCAGGATTCTTAATGGCTGACAGATGTGTGTAAAATCTGACTGTTACTTGTTTGGAGTGAAACGGTAGGCCTTGTTTCCACAGCACATTGGGTGCAATCGGTAATGTTTTTTTCTGGAAAAGCGCATTCCTCTGGTCAGTGGTGAATGCACTTCCCACAGAGGGTCAACAGTGGTCTCCTGTCAGTGGCAAAACGTGTCCAGATGGCTGGACCCCGCCACTCCGGCCCCTGCAAGTGGAGGTCTGTGCGGCTCGGGCCCCGTCTGACTGGAATCTTTTCACCGCCGACTCGCCGGCACACTAGCGCCGCCAGAACCACCGCTCTCGGGTTACGGAGAGACATGCGCCAGTCATACCAACAGTTTTCTTTTTTGAGAAGGTAAACTTTTAAGCCAATTTGTTTAAGCACTTTTAATGAGTATGTGTCACTCTTTCGCGGTTCGGTTCGCAATACAGTTCAGTAGAGGACACAAGTGTTACAGTGTGTCTTTATTGGCCTGTTACATTTTCATATATCCTGCCTACTCACTTTGAGCATAAAGAGCCTGTCATTTTATGTATGTGCTAAACCTGACTGATTGATCTAAACACTCTGTTTAAAGTTTAATTTGTGTGATAAATGTTTAATTTGTATGATTTTGTCCTGTGAATGCAGCACATTGATGAGTGCTTTATGGCGTTATGTCAGTTCATGGACATTTTATTGACATGTATTTTATTTAACTTGCATTACTCGACTGCAGCC